>JANIJR010000008.1:0-347845 GCA_030557995.1 Clavispora vitiphila
GGTGTCTCTGAGACCGACTCTGGTATTGTTGTCGTTACCTCTAACGCTTCCGGTTTGACCTCTTCCACCTCTGAGTTCCCTAACGCGTCCTCTTCCGGCGACGAGTTCACTACCTACACTACCACCTGGACCACCACCAACTCTGCTGGTGTCTCTGAGACCGACTCTGGTATTGTTGTCGTTACTTCTAACGCTTCCGGTTTGACCTCTTCCACCTCCGAGTTCCCTAACGCGTCCTCTTCTGGGTCTGCTAATGGTGAGAGTAGTAGATATACTTCCTCCTGGACCAATGGAACTGTTACTTCAGGTTTGAACAGCGGCCTGATTGAGGTGACATCCGCGATTCTTTCCACTTCGACCAGTTCACCAGCATCGAATATGGTATCAACTAAAACTTCAGGCGGTTTCTCAGCCGTTTCAGGTGTTATGATTGCTTTTACTACTTCTAGTTCATTCGTTTCGTCTACTGTGTCTGTTGTCCCTATTGCCTCTGATAGTTCTTCTGTCACTGGTGTATCTGGTACACCTTTTGATATTGGTACTTCTAGTGCATCGAATGTTTTCATTTCTTCCACCGCTACCTGGACCACGAGAGACTCTGCTGGCCGGACACAGACCAAATCTGGTGTTGTGTTTGTTACTTCTGAATCTGCTGCTTTGACTTCCTTTACGTCTCATATCTCGCAGAGCACTTCCAGCGCTTCCAGTACATCTGATGCTGGCGAATTGACGAGATATACCTCTACGATTACTACGACTGATATTGTTGGTTCGACTGTGACCGTCCCTTGTATTGTCGTTGTGAGCACCGATTCAGCCGGTGTGACTGGTTCGACCACACAATATCAAAACAGTGCTACTGTTACTTCCAGTGCTAGTGGTTCAGATGTGTTGACTAAATACGCTACTACCGTTACCACTACCGACGAGGCAGGTCAAACTGACATCGTCTCTTATGTTGTTATTGTTAGTACCGGTTCTGCTGGCGTAGAGACTGCCACGGAAAGTGTCATAGCGACTACTGGTTCGGGAAAGCCAACTTCCAACAGTCCTTCTTCCACTGTGTCGACATTTGAAACGCAATATCTTCAAAGTACTTCTTCAGCTGCAAGTACTGCTGTGGTCAGTACTCCTGCTGAAGGAGCTGCACCAAAGAACAAGGCAAATTTCGTATTAGGCTTAGGACTCATTGCCATGATCTTTGCTTAATAAGAGTTGATACCTTCTTTTCATTTTGAAATTATTGGACTCTACTTTATTTCTGTGATGACATTCATCTTACCTTTCGCTAATTTAGGATATTTATATTTATGCTTCTCGACACTTCTTTATATCTTTCTTTCAATATGTAAGCACTTACTTACAAAACATACCTCTGATTGAATCGAAAATTCTGTATGGTAAAAAAGTTTTCTTTTGTAAGTCTGTTCTGTGTGTTAAATAGCCCTCATCAATCGAAATCTGTCACAAGTTGCCAGGGAAGAAAATTTGAGATGATAGCTTTAACGACATCAAAGACAAAAAAATTAACGGTGAGTCATGTAAACATGAGTGAAGTAAGTGATATGTGGACTAAATATACTATAGTTCATGGCAGTTAACTCAGCAACAGACTATTACGACAGAGAACCTTGAGCTTCCATTTCGAGTATTTGGATTTATGGGTTCTGAAGTTGAGACATTTTGCAATTTTTAGATCATCTTGATTTCAGATGGGAATATACAACATAACCGTGACGACTTCAAAATTTTGAGCTGAAATCTGAATTTTCTCTTTCACCTTAAAAAAAGTGGTCATACATACTAACTCCTTCAAGATAACTTACCTATTGAAAATTAGACTAGAATTGTAAGTGGTCTTAACAATCTCCTGCAGTAGGGTTTTCAATTGCGCGCTTCTAAGGTGTTGATAAGTATATTTGCGCTGGTTATATGTAATCATATGGTAATCATATGAATTTACCTCAAAAATTTGCTTCACAACCGATTTTCCCTGTAGCGAATAATTTGATCAACAACATCGATAACACAATCGTCCAACGAGACCCATTCAATACCGAGTAACTCTCTAGTTGCCGTATTGCTGGTTTTCGCCATAGTAGAGATATCCTTAGGACCCGAACCGGGAGTTCCTACAGGGATCTTGCCCTTGAAGCTTGGAATTTTCGAGTTCACAATATCAAGAATCATTTGGACACTGAACTTGCCATTGGACATGTAAAGTCGCTTTCCAATAAGTTTATCTTCTTCCATTGCTGCTAAGTGTGCCTTGGCCACATCTCTGACGTCAACAAACCCACCTTTATCGTTGTCAAATTTTCCTTCAGGTCCAAGTTTGAGTAATCCATGGATCAATTCATTGGAAGTATTGAGTGTTTCACTGACTTCATTTTCGAATGCCTGGGGTCCAAAAACATAAACAGGGTTTACGCTAACTAACGAAGGAAAGCTCGAGGACTTCGAGGCTTCCCACGCGATCTTCTCAGCAAATGACTTGGCCCCATAATAGGCATTAATAGGATCTTTAATTGCATCTGCATAGGAAATATTGTTCCAACTCGATTCATCAAAAGAAAGTGTCGAATCTTGCTCATCGTCAGCTGAGTAAAGAGCAGCATCACTCGAGGTGATGACGACCTTCTTGATCGTATTGTTACCTCCATTAATCTCGTCCTGAATTGCCTTCATGATGTTGGTTGTACCTTTGATGGCAGGAAGAACCAAGTCTTTCTCTGGGTCCTTAGTATCATAGAAGAAAGGAGACGCAGTGTGGAGAACTATTGAGATCTGCGGGTGGGCCGAGAAAATATGATCAAATGCATTTTCTGATCCTATATCGGGCACAAGGATGTACTGAAATTTTCCAGCACTAACGTTATCGCAGTTGGCCTTGAGCTTCTCACCTTTTGCCGCCAGTCTCACAGTTCCGACAACGTTATAACCCTTATTGATAAGAAGTTTAACAATATGTTGGGCAATGAACCCAGAAGCTCCCGTAACTAGAACAGTACTAGGCATGATGATTTAGTCCAACGAGAAATTGAGTATCGGATATACTAGTGCGCACTCGCCTTCCTATCGCGAACTGTGGACCGGATTAGGTGATTAAGCCGTTTTAGGCAGGTCGAACGCTATCGCGTTCGCCGTTCACCAGAACTTGGTTGTCATTTTTAAATTCGAGTTTGGACGATCATAATACAAAACCATGTTAGAAAGCAGCCAACGCCTCGAGAAAGCAAAAACAAAGATCGAGAAGTCTTCTTTTTTTTTTTTCACCTCTTCGAGACGAGAAAGGCACCTTCATATGTCGGGCTACAGAGCAGTGATAAGAGTGCGCAACTGGGAAAGTGCGAACCCATAATCAGTGACTAATATTTCTCTCCCAATTCGCTGAAATACTGAGAGCCCACTCTTTGTTTTTCGTTTTCAATTATACAATGTATATTCCAAAAAAGTACGAAAATAAATCATGGGAGAAGCTGAAGCAGATTATACTCGACAACCCGCTCGCCACAATCATCACGGTTGGTGACGACGGAAAAGTCATTGCCAACCATTTCCCATTCTATTTGCATGAGGATCCAGAGTCTGGTAAAAAGTTTTTGCACACACATTTTGCTAAAAAAAACCCACAGGCGCCTTCGTTGAAAGCAAATGACAATGTTGTTGTTATTTTTCAATCACCCAGCTCTTACATTTCTCCATCTTACTATCCAGAGAAGAAGCGAACCGAGAAATTTGTCCCAACCTGGGACTTTGCAAGCGTCCACATAACTGGAAAACTGAGAGTGCTTGACGATCCCGAGTTTGTTAGAAAACAATTAGAGAACTTCACCGATTATATGGAACGAGGCAGAGACCCAAAATGGAAGGTATCTGACGCACACGAGCCTTACATTAAGATCTTGCAGAAGGCAATTTTTGGTTTGGAGATTTCGATTGATGACGTCCAGAGTAAGTTCAAGTTTGAACAGCAAATGAGTGATGAAAATATCAATGGTGTGGTTGAAGGGCTTGCTCAGGACGGGAAAACGGAAATTTCTGATTTTGTTGCCGTGTCGAACGGAAAGGAAACTCTTTCCTGCCCGTACGCAAAATAATATTATAAAACAGAAGGGCTTGAATTGGCATAAAAAATCCCGTCAGACGAAAAACAGGGCAGGTTCACCTTATAACCGGTAATTACTTGGAACCGTCATTCTGCAGGATTTTTGATAGATCCTAGGAGAGTTTGCGGCTGTGGGAGCCAGAGTTTTAATTTATCTCAGACAGGGTTAATAGTAGTGAGAAACGTTCTCCCCAAAATAAGCTAGACTGTAACGCATAAGCTTTTGGACGAAAGTACACACTCGTCTGCTGTTAGTGATGACGGGTAAAGTCAAAAAATCCGATCTGATTTACTTGTCCGGCATAAACAGATTTTGTATTGCATTTGCAGCTCAGAGCTCTTTTTTCTCTATTTCGAAAGGTAAAAAAAAATAAAAAAAAAAGATGTAAAGGAAAGAAAACCTCGGAGACTGATGATCTCAGGGCACACGGAAAGAACTGTTCAATATAGTTTTTATATACGCATAGTTTCTATAAATTTCTTGAAACGTCACAAATATGCGATTGAAGTCTTCAGCATATTTCTCTTGATTTATTCGTAAAAGGGCTTCAGCTCCACAATATCGGGACCGGCAAAATGTTATATACATGGATTTCTTTATTTAATGCATTCTATGAATTTGGAATAAGTTTTACGCAGATGCATAGTCAGATGGCTTAGTCTTATAATTCCTCGGCGGAAAGATCGGTCTTGATCTTAAACGGACGACCCCTCCAATTAATTTCCTGGCCAACCATTGCCTCTATCCAAATAGGTAAGGCGAAAGCTTCCCTCAGAAGCCAAATCTGGATCCAATCACCCAAACTGCGAGACATAGGGGCAATGTTTTGTAGCCAGAGAGGCATGTGTCTGGAATTATTGATGTTGTGAGCTAGCGTATAGTACTGGCAATAATCACAGACCAACCAACAGGCCATGTGGAGTAGAAAGAAGCGAACGTTGAACGTTTGTTTCCATACTAAAGTGGATATGGCAAATGTACCGAGAAAGCCGCAAATTATAGACTCGGTGGAAGGCTCAACTAATGTAGCAGCCTTAACCATGTATTTTCTCACTCTCAACCAACGAACTCTTCTATTGAAATACTCTCTAGTAGAATTAGATTGGTTCTGCGAAACCAAAGGTTGAATGACAATGTCGCCAGTAAGGGCAGTTCTCCCGGTACAATTTTCCCAGAGAGCGATGGCAATCATGTTATCCTCTCCGATATACCGGGCAAAAAACTCAATCAGATGACCTGGTCCCTTTTCAGAAATTCTCAATGCATCTTGCTTCACCGAGTTCTCGGAGAAGAACTGCGACTTCTCGTACGGAATGCGCGATACCGCATGATCTAGGTCTGACTTGCGGTACATGTTGGACTTTCCATTCACACAAGGAGCGATAGAGACATTGTTCAAACTGACGTAAAATTTCAGGTGCGAAGTAAAGAGGAACATTTCGTCCAAAAGACTTCCAAAGCCCGAGTTGGTGCCATCTAACGAAAGTGCCAACGGTACATGGTGAACCAACTTTACTCGGCGCTCGCTGTTGCTTAGCACCGTTCCGCAATTTTTATTGTCGACCATAGCACTCACCGAGTTTGCAAGAATCAGTGGCGATGCCCACACATTCAGATCCATAACCCACACGAGATCATGCTTCGCAGCCAAAAAACCTTTGGCCAAGTTGTTCACCTTCGGGTTAGGTCCGAAGTAGTCCGAGAAGGGAGCAGAAATCAAAATTTCTGCATTTGTTTCGGGATACTTGGCCACAAGCATCTCCAAAATCGGGATGGCCGGATCATCGGCCTCGTAGACACAAAACAATATCTGAAGTTTATCCCGAGGGTATTCCTGTAGAAACGACAGCTCCAAACACGAAACTAGCTCTGGATCCACTCCCTTGATAGGACGGATTATGGTCACCGGTTCAAGTCTCGACAAGTCACCTGTAGGTTTAGGCGGCTTCTTGAACACCAGAATGATACATACAAACCCCAGAACCGCAACGGCAACGACAACCACGTACCATATAAGAGCGATATATGCTAGAATCGTCTGAACTGACATTGCGTAAGAAATTTGTAAGGTATCCGATGGTCGGAGAAATTTACAACCGTTAGATCAGTTGAGATTACTGCTTAGTGATGATGGTGCCGATAGCCGTTGTCCTGCAGGAGATGAATTGTTCGAGCTGGTTTTTTTTTTTTTTTCACCGGAAGACGCGGTGATCTAAAATCGACTCGGATTGGGGTACGGATGTTTATTGGGGTGGATGGCGCAGATAATCTGGGGTAAGTGATGATTTAACCTTTGGGGGTTGCTTTGAAAACTAAAACTTCTTGAAAAAAAGCTTAAAATAAGTTATGCAAGCGCTCGCCTCTATCGAATCCTCAGTGATGTTCTCCCGAGCCTGATATAAGGCTCTTCAGAGAAAGATAATTCATAATCCACGAAAAACAGATTCCAAAAATAGTATACAGAGGGAACGGCCCCTGAAAGGAATATAGGATCTCTATTCTTGCTGGTAATGCCTTGTACCTGTTGTCCTCGGGCATTCATGAGGATTCAGCCTCGGGACTTACGAGGTCACGTGCGTTCTGAAAAACTGGATTGAATGTAAAGATTGCGCCCAAATCCTACCAGAGTCGAAGCTTCATCAAGTTTATACAGAAATTTTCAGCGCAGGATGGCAGAAGCAGATAGAAATCTGTTTTGGAAGAAGAGGATCAAAGAATCACCCACTCCAAGGCCAGATGGAACTGGCACCTACACACCCGTACATCCTCAAGCATACTTCCTCGGTCCAGCGGAGAGCCAGGTGCCCCACAAAAAAGGCCCTATAAATTGGATTACTACCCCAGACTTGACACAGAAATTCCAGCGCGCTGTTGAACACAATTTTCTTTCTTTATTCAACTTTTGATTGCACTTAGTGTATCGAACAAACCAATCTCCGATGCTTAAAACAGTGGGAAGAATGACTAGACAGTTTTCGTCCTCCGCCCGTAAAGGCGACTTGTTCAAGTTCCAATCGCAACTACCAAGATTGCCGGTCCCCACCCTTGAGGAAACCTGCAAAAAGTACTTGAAAACGGTGGAGCCTTTTCTCTCCACAGAACAATTGGAAAAAACCAAGGCTAATGTCGATGCTTTTGTTTCTGGCGGCCAGGGCCAGGAATTGCAAACAAGATTGCAGAATTTCGCCAAGGGAAAGGACAATTGGTTGGCGGAGTTTTGGGATGACTATGCCTACATGTCCTATAGAGATCCAGTTGTTCCCTATGTTTCGTACTTTTTCAACCACAAAGATGTGAACAATTCCATTGGCAAGAACCAATTGTATAAGGCTGCGTTGATCTCGTACTACGCGGTGGAGTTTCTTCTTCTGGTGGAAAACGAGACGTTGGAACCGGAAGTTATTAAGGGTAATCCTTACTGCATGAATGCGTTCCGCTTTATGTTCAACAACTCCAGAGTTCCTGCTGCGGGCAGCGATATCACCAAAGTTTACGATAGCAAGGAGCACCGCTACTTCATTGTGATATTGAACAACAATTTCTACAAGGTGTACCACCATGATGCAGACCAAAAACCTTTGTCTAAAGTTGCTATCTTCAAGCAGTTGCAAGCTTTGGTTAATGAGGTGAACCCTCGAGTTCCCAAAGGCGATGGAGTGGGAGCACTCACATCTTTGAACAGAGACGAGTACTTGAATGCATTTAATGCCATGAACAAGTCTCCAATCAACCAGGCATCTTTTGAGACCATTTTTGCCTCTTCCTTTGTGGTTTGTCTTGATGACAATGTTCCAGTGACCATTGAGGAGAAGTCGAAGAACAATTGGCACGGTGACGGGCAAAACAGATTTTTCGACAAGCCTTTGGAGTTTTTCATCAGCAAGAATGGTAACTCTGGGTTCCTTGGAGAGCACTCGCGCATGGATGCTACTCCGACAGTTCAGTTGAACAACTTTATCTTGGAAAATATTTCCAAGGAGGACCCGGACGCTTTTATTGCTGATATTACAGCTGATACCACTGCTGCTACGGATTCGGTCCCAGAATTGCCAAAAGTATTACCTTTTGATCTTTCTGTCCAGACCAGAGCGGACATCTCCACAGCCATTGCTAAGTTCCACAACACTATTGCTGCGCACGACCAGCAGATTTTCCAATACTACGGCTACGGTAAGAACTTAATCAAACAGTTTAAAGTTTCGCCCGATGCTTATGTACAAATGATGATCCAGTTGGCGTACTACAAGCTCACAGGTAAGGTTCGCCCGACCTATGAGAGTGCGGCCACCAGGAAGTATTTGAAGGGTAGAACTGAAACCGGAAGATCTGTTTCTTGCGAATCCAAAAGGTTCGTGGAGACTTGGTCGGACAACAAAGCAACCAACGAAGAGAAGATTGCCGCTTACAACGCAGCTTGCAAGCAACATGTCAAGTATTTAGTGGAGGCTGCCGATGGAAAGGGTGTTGACCGCCACTTGTTTGGATTACTGCAAATGATCAAGCAAGGAGAAGACACGCCAGCAATTTTCACCGATCCTATCTACAAGTACTCTTCGACCTGGTACATTTCCACGTCGCAAGTGCCTTCTGAGAACTTTCAAAGCTGGGGCTGGTCTCAGGTCATTGACGAAGGTTTTGGCTTAGCATACTTGGTGAACAGCGACTGGTTGCATGTTCACATTTCGTGCAAGAAGGGTAGCGGCTTGAGGTCCGACTACATGAAATATTATTTGACTGAGTCTGCCAACGAGATGAAGAAGATCTTGTCTACGCAATTGGCACCTAAGGCCAAGCTTTAAAATTATTTATCGTTGAAAATTTGAAGTTGTTTGTAAGAATGCGTAGCGAGTCTTTGTGCTTATTTGATACAAGTAAGGAGTTCTGTTATTTAAGATTCATGCATTGGCATGAGCATCTGTATCCCAGTAATAACACACCAGAGTTCGTGCAACCGTATCAGTAATTACTATCCAAGTGACACAATCAGATGAAGTTAGGTTCGGGCGCTCTTCTTAATGAGAATATTCAGGACGACAAAGTACTTAAGATACTCTCATGCTGAGGATACCGCGTCACCAATTCTTCTATGGAAAATTGGCGGAATTCGCTAAAAACGAATCCAGGCGAAACCATACAGCCTACTAGCGACCAGCCTTTCTCAACAGAGGATGCGAAAACCAGGCCCTTCGGGACCAAGAGTTGCAAATATTCGCCTTGTTCGGGGCATTTTCCCAAACGAAATTGTTCGTAGGTGCCATCTGGACGAATACAGTGAACAGTTAAAGGTGATCCATCGTGGAAGACGAAAACCTCATCGGATTGAATCAGATGAAAATTAGGCAAGCCACCTTCTTCCTGCAAAAAGAGAATGTTAGTGAAGGACGGAACAGTTAAGCCGGTGGCAGACGTGGTTTCAATGGTCGATTTGAAAGTTTCTTTGAAGAATCCACCTGCCGGGTGAGGTTGTAACCCCAATTTCTGTACCCACTGTTCCATTGAAAAAAAGGTGTGGTGCGGAGTCTTCTGTGGGAAAGAAGGACGTATGCAATTTTGGGGAAATACCAACATGGCGAGAAAAAAATAGACCGGGTGCACAAAAAAAATTCACAGTAACCAAAAAGTCACAGTAACCAACAATCTACTTACACACCTAGCACAATCATAGAAAGCGAATCTACAAATTACCCAGCTACAAACGCCCCCAGCTTCACAGCAGAGAAACTAGGAGACCACACCCGTACACCTCATAACCCGCATCCAACCTATGGTTGGCCAGAAAAAATCTCAACGCTTCCTAAACTCCATAGTGAACATGATCGGCACTGTTACTCACATAACTGCAGCATTGTCCACAAAGACGGCTGCCCGGACTTTTGTGTCATCCGCTAGAAGTTTGCAAGAGCTTCCTCGGAGCACCCCCGGATCTCCCGTTACTGCCCAAGCGGTCAAGAGCGAGCTTCCAAAGGGTCATAATGTTACCCCGGTGATCAAAGTGAAAGAGCAAAAACAGGAAGAGAAGAAGCAAAAGAAGAAGTTTTCTTTCACTGGATTTTTGTTCAAGTCCGCGGCGTTGACCTCGGTTCTCTACGGTACCACTTTGTACGTGGCTACAAAGAACGATACCGTGATGGATTTTGTCATTGATAAGCAATTGCCATACTACGAGCAGATTATCCACTTCATTGAACACGGCAGTTTTGATGACTTGGAAAAATCGTGGAAGCAATTGACTTCCTCGGTTCCGTCGTCCAAGCAAATTGGCGAGTTGACATCCAAGTTGGAGCAACAAGGGGAGCAATTGATTGAGGAAACAAAGAAGAAGTTGGCGACTTCCACGAAGCACTCTACTCCCTCTGAACAATTGCAAAAGAGCGTGGCCATCGAGTCTGTCACTGAGCATACTGAGCATTTGCCCAAAATTGCTTTGGCCAACAAAGACGTGAGCTTTGCTGACGAAAGCGTGCATGCCACCATCAACGCTTTCAACGACTTGATTACCTTGGTTGACGCTTCTGCTGTTGGGGCGCAAAAAGATGCTTTGATCAAAAATATCAACACCAACATTGGATTGTTGGCGGCCAAGCTCAACAAGTTGAATAAGTCGTTCGAGGAGGAAGTACAGGAGCGTTTGAAGTCGTCGCAAAACGAGTTGCTCGCTTCCTACACCCAGAAGGAGTTGGACTTGACCCGCAACATCTTGGAACAATTTAACTCGGAAAAGCTTCAGTTGGAGCACAAATACAAGACCAAGCTTACCAAGGAGGTGGAGGCCGCCAAAGAGGCCATCAGCCAGGCTGCAGTCAATGCAACTTCTATGGTCAGAGTGGAACAAACCAAAAGATTTGAGGCTTTGGTCAAGGAGAAGATTGACCAGGAAAGAAACCTGAGATTGAAGAACTTGGACGCGGTTAACGCCAGATTGGAGGAAATCGAGGCTTTTGCGGTGTCTCTTGAAAAGCAAATTGCTTCCAGCAGCTCCAAGACCTTGGTTCAGCAATCTTTGAGTAAGTTGAAGTCGTTGTTGTTCCAAACCAAGGAAGACTCTACCGCCAAGTCTTACGCGCCTTATGTGACCAACTTGGAGTCCGTGACTGAGAAATCGCAAGATGAGGTTCTCTCGTTGGCTGTTGGAGAGTTGAAGCCTATTCTCAACGGCGAGAGCAGTCAGTCCATCTTGACCATCCCCCAATTGTTGACTGCATGGGAACAAATTACCCCCGAGTTGAGATCGGCGTCTTTGTTGCCTCCTAATGCTGGTTTGTTGGGCCACTTGTCGTCGATCATTTTCTCCAAGTTGTTGTTCCCCGTGAAGGGCGCCAAGCCTGAAGGCAAGGACATTGAGTCTGTGATCGCCAGAGTGGAAAACAGCTTGATCAGAGGTGAATTGGACGCCGCGGTGGAGGATGTGGCCAACTTGAAGGGCTGGTCGAGAAAGTTGGCAGACGACTGGGTGAGAGAGGCCAGAAAGAGATTGGAGGCCGAGTTTTTGGTGAGCCTTATTGATGCTGAGGCCAAGATTTTGTAAGGGAACAGATTAAGGATCCCCGGCCGGTGTAGCTAATGAGAATATTCATACCGAGGACTCGTAGACAAATTGGAGACGTCAGATTTCTCCTCATGGGGAAATGTGAAGTTGGCAATCACCAGTGTAGCCGGGACTGCACATTGCCCACCACGGGCACCTACACTAGAGCACCGTAAACACCTTTGGATATGTAGAAATTGGCAACGTCATCATCACCCGGCATTCAAAAAAATAAATGATGGTACAGTTTTCCACCGTACTGCAACGGCCCCATTTTTTCAACCGTGTAGGGTACTGGTGTGCACCCAGACCTCCCACCACCACCCGCGTATCCAAAACCTTCCACTGAAGATACACCACTAACCATGTCTGCCAACAACTCCGCCACGGTGTACGGAGGTGACGAGATCAACGCCATCGTGCTAGATGCGGGCAGTTTCAACACCAGAATCGGCTACTCCGGCGATGATTTCCCGAAGGTGATCGTCCCGTCGCAGTACGGGAAAACCAAAGACGGCAAGAAGGTTTTTGGCGGCTCGATCGAATATCCTCGGTCCGGAATGGAAATCGTGCCGCTCATGAAAGAAAGCATGATCCAGGACTGGGACGGGGCCATGGCACAGTACAAATACTACTTTGACGACGTGATGAAGTTGGACTACCAGGAACAACCGATACTCATTACAGAGCCGGTGTGGACCGACAAGGCATACCGCCAGCAGCTTGTTGAGTCGGTTTACGAACAATTCAACTTTCCTGCCTTGTATCTTGCCCGGACTCCGACCTGTGTGTCGTTCCAGCAAGGCAGACTGACGTGTTTGGTTGTGGATGTGGGCCACGATTCGGTGAGCGTGGTTCCTGTGGTAGACGGCATTTGTTTGCTCAAAAACTCCACGAAGACAAATTATGGTGGCCAGTTCTTGAACGACCAGATTGCGGATGTTTTGCGCCGCAACTACCCGGACTTGTCGCTTGTGCCCAAATACAAGGTGAAGGACAAAAAACCCACCGTTTACCCAACTGCGGCCGATTACACACCTCGCGTGCTTCCCGACGGTATCACTACGTCGTTCGACGAATACCAGGAACAGAAGATCTACAACGAGTTCAAAGAGCTCTTGTTGGAGGTTCCGGAAAAGAAAATGCGTGGCACCAGCGCCAGCCACGCCGCGCAGGTGAAGGAGCTCTACTTGCAAGACGAACAGAAGCGTATGATGGAGTTCCCTTCAGGGCAGTCCATAGAGGTGTGCTTGGACCGGTTCAAGTTGGCCGATGCGTTGTTTGACCCTGCGTCGTACCCATTTTCCGACGAAAAGCTTACAGAGAAGTACCCTCCAAACAACGGAGAGTTGTCTATCTCCAGCCCCTACGACGACTACAGACCCCTTAAGAGGGCACGTAAAAACGATTCGAGCCAGTCTACTCCAACTCCGGCGCCTGACTCGGCCACTAAGACGATAAGAGGCTTGAGCCAGTTGATCTCCCACACTATTGCATCCGTGGACATTGACTTGAGAACATCTATTGCTCACAACATCATCATAACTGGAGGAGTGTCGTTGGTGCCGCAGTTGACCGAGCGGCTCCACACTGAGTTGCTGAATGCCAACCCGGGATTGAAGATCCGGCTCCATGCTATTGGTAACACTAACGAGAGAGTGAACCAGGCGTGGATCGGAGGCAGTGTGTTAGCTTCCTTGGGTACGTTTCACCAGATCTGGGTTAGCAAGGCTGAGTACGAGGAAGCGGGCGTGGACCGTATCTTTACCCAGAGATTTAGATAGTTATTGGGTAGACGTGTATATTAGTGCAAACGCTTCGAAACGAGGCAAGATAGGTGTTGTTGTATACGATAGAATGAGACTTGGGATGAACGTCTTGATACTTTAGAGAGCACCAGTTTGTTTGGAGGCGCTGTGTGTTTTTTTACTTCGTGGTTTCAGTCCAACGTGACGCAGAATTCAATGCAACTTCCAAGCGAATCTAGTGCGAGATTCTGGGGCGCGGTCGATAACCAACATGCACACTGAACCTGTTACACTCTCACTACTACTTCTACTACTACTTCCGTTTGTACTGTCGCCCTCTGCCATGATCTCTCAAACGGAATTGTACCCGGCAAATCCAAGCACTGCACGCGCAACCTCCACTTTCCTCTCTTACGATGCCGCCAACGACAGAATTGCGTACGCTTCCGGAAAGTCTATCATCATTCTCCCCTTGGACGAGAAACTGAACCCAGTGCAGTTTACTAAACACACCTTCCCCACCACGGTGGCGGCATTTTCGCCTTCAGGAAACTACATTGCTTCCGGCGACGAGTCGGGCCACGTGAAAATCTGGGACTCGTCTGTCTTTGGTAAAGAAGGCTTTGAACAGCCAACGGTCAAGAGCGAGTTCCAGGTGTTAAGCGGGCCGATCAAGTCCATTGCGTGGGATGCAGACAACACCAGGATTATTGCTGTGGGCCAGGGAAAAGACAAGTTCGGCCACTGTTTCACATGGGACTCGGGAAATACCATTGGCGAGATCCAAGGTCACTCCGAAACCATCAACGCGGTAGACATCAAGCCACAAAGACCGTATCGCGCTGCCACTGTGGGAAATGACAAGGCGCTCGTGTTTTTCAGCGGCCCACCCTTCAAGTTCGACAAGAGTGTGAGAGGAAACCACACCAACACCGCGCGGGCGGTGAAGTTTTCGCCGGACGGTAAGTGGTTGGTGAGTACCGGGTCTGACCGCATTATTGTTGTTTACGATGGAAAGACCGGCGAATTGGTAAAGAAAATCGAAAATGCCCATGCTGGAGGCATTTTTGGCGTTTCGTGGACTGCAGACTCCACCGGGTTCGTCACATGCTCCGCTGACAACACCAGCAAGCTCTGGGACGCGGAAACTTTTGCAGAAAAGCACATCTATACCGTGTCTTCCGACGTCACAGTGGACCACCAGCAAGTGGGAGTTACAGTGACCAAAGACTACATTATTTCGCTTTCGCTCAACGGAAACTTGAACTTTTTTACCCCAGACGGCACTTCGCCCGCGAAGGTTATTTTCGGCCACCAGCATGCATTGACTGCTTCGTGCGTGTTTGAAAAGACCTTGATCACTGGAGGCTCTGATGGATCTCTCGAAAAGTGGGTTGTTTCGGGCGCAAAATTGGAACCACTATGCAAGCCATTCGGAGGAAAGGCCCATTCCAACTATATTTCGAGCATTTGTCACACGGAAGCGGGTACTTTCACTGCCGGCTGGGATGACAAACTCAAGTTGTGGAAAAACAACACTGGTGAAACAATCGACTTAGACGGCCAGCCAAAGCAAATGGCTTCGGTTGAACAAGGCGTGGTGGTGTTATTTGAGAACAAAATTCAGCTTTATGACGCTTCGCTCTCTCTTGTTGCCTCCGCCGAATTATCGTTTCCTTCCTCGTGCGTCTCGGCAATTCCAAACACAAACAAGATTCTCATCAACAACGAGCAAGCTAAGCGCGTCGAAGAGTACACCATCGGCCAAACCATAGAACATGTTGCCTCTTACACTGCATTAAGAGCCACTCCTTCGTTGATTAAGGTTTCGCCCGATGGAAAGTATGCTGCGGTGGCTGAAAACACTGGCAAGTACACGTTGTACAATACTGAAGACAGAAGCGCCGTTACTACTAGATGGGCATTTCACAGCAGCAAGGTGAACGACTCGCAATGGACCCCGGACTCCAAATTCCTTGTCAGTGGTGGTTTGGACTGCGGTCTTTTTGTTTACTCAGTTGACAGGCCTTCTAAGGTTGTGAAGTATCCTTTGGCGCATCAAACCGGAGTTTCCGGGTTGCAGTGGCTCACGTACGGCGAAAAGAGCGGTTCTTTCATTACCACCGGTTTAGATGGATGCGTGAAGGCTTGGACAGTGGACTTGAGTGCGTACTGAGCTCAAAAATAAAAGGTGATTTACAAAGAAAGAAAAATGAAAATATTCCGTAGAAAACTGGAAAAGTGCGTAGACCATACTAAATCAGAGCCCATGGTAAAGAGTGGTTACGCTTTACTGAAAAAGTGCGTAGACCCTACATGTGTGATCCAAAAAGTTCAACAAATGACCATATAATTCAGTGTCCGTGAATAGGAGGTGAATTATTGAGCCATGTTCTATCAGCGGGGCAAAATTCTTGCAAATTGTTTTTCCGGGACGTGACTAGCGACAATTTTACCTTGCGTGCTTACTGTGTGGAACGTTCTGCACCGAATCATTGCTCGAAGAAAAAGACAATACACGCACTTTCAATCACCCCACCAAATACGGAACAACGAAGTAGAGATCGGGGAGGGGGTAAAGAATTCCAATGCATTTTCAATGCTGCATCAATCAAACACTCGCCCAACATCCAGAAACCGACATCTCTGTCGTAATTGTGGAATCCTCTTTATCTGTGCTTGGGCGGGCATTCAGTGCGGCTCGCACCTACCCAATGTAGTTTCCCCAGCCAATGGTGCCAGATTGTCTGCAGTCAGCGGGGTGACTTGCATAATATGGGTTCGAAAGCTACCAAACCGCTCTCCACCCCCAACTTTCTCAAGCTCAAATATTCTTTGCAGAAAGTCTAAAGAGCCACCCGCCTAATATCTTTCTGGCCAAACCATTTTCAATGTCCTCAGCAGCTGAAAATAAATCCCTTATCAAAGGAGCGTTGGATTTGGATCCGTGGTTGGAGCCTTACTCCAACGGACTCATTAGCCGCCAACTTCAACACAAGCAATGGTTGGAGACGTTGCAGAAATCGGAAGGTTCTCTTGCGAACTTCGCCTCGTCCTACGAAAAGTACGGTCTCCACGCCGACCTGAAAACCAAGAATATCGTGTCGGTGGAGTACATCCCTGACGTCGTTCTGGTGTCGCTTGTGGGAGACTTCAATGGCTGGAACACTGAGTCTCACGTGTACGAGAAGGTCAACGACTTTGGATTGTGGAAGTTGATCATACCCCCAGTCGACGGGAAGTATGCAATTGAGCACAACTCGCGTTACAAAATCTCCATGCTCCTTCCTTCTCAGGAGCGCATTTTCCGCCTTGATCCATGGGCCAGAAGAACTACGCCTTCGACAGAAAACACTTTGTACGAAGGAAGGTTCTGGAACCCTGAAAACGCCTATAACTTCAAGAATCGCCGCCCAGTGCTTGACAAATCGGACGGTTTGAAGATTTACGAGGCGCACGTGGGGATTTCGTCGCCGGAACCAAAAATCGCCTCCTACAAGGAGTTTACCTCCAACACACTTCCAATTATCCACAGATTGGGCTACAACACAATTCAGTTGATGGCGGTGATGGAGCATGCCTATTATGCCTCCTTTGGGTACCAAGTGACCAATTTCTTTGCCATTTCGTCTCGGTTTGGCACTCCGGAAGATTTAAAGGAGTTGATAGACACTGCCCATGGAATGGGGATACAAGTGTTGCTCGATGTGGTCCACTCACACTCGTCAAAAAATGTGGAAGATGGCTTGAACATGTTTAATGGTACTGATCATTACTTGTTTCACGGCGGCGCCAAAGGTGCGCATGACTTGTGGGACTCGCGCTTATTCAACTACTCCAATTATGAAACTTTAAGATTTTTGTTGTCAAACTTGAAGTTTTACATTGACGTGTATCAATTTGACGGGTTCAGATTTGACGGTGTCACCAGTATGCTCTACAAACACCACGGATTGGGCTACGGCTTCAGCGGCGACTACAATGAGTATTTTAACCCTGATTTGGTTGAAGAGGAAGCCATAACTTATCTTATGTTGGCTCACACTTTGCTTTCGGAAATCAGTGAGAAGGAAAATGGGTTTAAATTCACCTCTATTGCTGAGGATGTCAGTGGCATGCCAACCTTGTGTTTGCCTATTTCTTCTGGTGGCATCGGCTTTGATTACAGATTGTCAATGGCCATCCCAGATATGTGGATTAAAATTTTGAAGCATTTGCTGGACGACGAGTGGGATATCGGTAACATTGTCTTCAACTTGACAAACAGAAGATATGGCGAGAAATGTATCAGTTATTGCGAGTCTCATGATCAGGCCCTTGTTGGTGATAAGACGCTTGCTTTTTGGCTTATGGATAAGGAGATGTATACAAATATGTCTGTACTTTCTCCTTTGACTGATGTTGTCTCGAGAGGTATCGCCCTTCACAAAATGATCAGGTTGATTACCCTTTCTTTAGGAGGAGAAGGCTACCTCAATTTCGAAGGTAACGAATTTGGCCACCCTGAATGGTTGGATTTTCCGAGAGAAGGAAATGGTGAATCTTACCACTACGCGAGACGTCAATTCAATTTGATCCACGATGACTTGTTGCGTTACAAACATCTCTTTGAATTCGATGCCGCTATGATCCATTTGGATACCAAGTATGGAATTTTGCTGTCCAATCAAGCATACGTTTCTTTGAAGCACGAGATTGACAAGGTTGTGGTTTTCGAAAGAAATGGACTCTTGTTCATCTTCAACTTTCACCCAACAGAGTCTTTTCCAGACTACAAAGTGGGAGTAGAAACCGCTGGCGAGTACCAGATTGTTCTCAATTCCGACGACGAAAAGTTTGGTGGTTTCAGCAGAATTGTGGACACTGTCGAGTCTGGCGAGAAATTAACTTTTAAAACATCTCCCGAAGAATGGAACAACCGTTCCAATGCCCTCTTCATCTACATTCCTTCACGAACTGCGTTGGTTTTGCAATTGAAAGAAAAGATTAGGTAGAATTGCACTCTTGACCATGCCTAAATTCCTACAAGTTAAGTACGAGATAAATTTCAAAAGCCATATAAATTAACGAGATAATTTCTAAGTTAATTGTTTCAAAAAGTAGATTATTGCCCTTCGGATTTTCCTTGCTTGGATTTGACGATAGAGATAACATTTGAACCCGCATGACTGAACTTCGCTATTCTCAAAACAAGCTTGGTCAACTCTGCGTATTCCGCGGAATCCTTGGGAAAATATTTCGAAGCCTGGCGCAACGCATGAATGTTAACCGGCCAGATTTTCTGGTTCGACTCATATGTGCACATAATACCTACCAAGTCCTTGCTTAATTTCTTCCTGAAGTCGGCAGGATAACAGGCCATCGCTTGTTGTACTAAGTCTGTATCTTTTACCATGGTATTGCGACACAATGCAACGTGGAGTGACAATTTTGCGAGCTTGAAGTTGAGGGTCACGATGGCGGTTTGTTCATCTCTGAAATACATGAGAGGGAAAAGACGATCGGGGCTTATTGGCTTGGTAATCAAAGGTTTCAAGTAGACAGGCATGTTAATCTCAAACTCGTGTAATTTGGCGTCCAAAGTTTTCCATTTATCGAATTTTGCGTTTGTGTCAAACTCTTCTTTTGTGACCACGTCACATGCATTCAAATACTCAATGATGTCACACAAGAGCATCATGATCTTGTGGAGCCAGAAAGTGGTAGCTTTTCGGGACACCAAATAGGTTGACGATTTCAATTGTGAGTGTTCACCTTCAGATACATCTTTTTCCTCTTCAGGGTACATTTCAAAACTCTCAAAAAACGCAGGCTCGAGCGATCTCCATGTCTTTTCCAACGAATATGTGGTACGGACTTCCAACTTGAGCGACAATACCAAGTCACACACAAACATGGCCCAAAAACAAGTATTATAGAACGGGGAATCCCTGAGAAGACTGTCGGATTTGTTCCATTTCGATAAGATCGACAGAAGGATGCTTCCAGCACCCTTGACATAAGTGCTGTCAATCGCAACAAAAAAAAGTTCGTAGATGCAGAGTATATTTGTACTGATAAGGCAGCGGGCAAGGATTCCGCTTTCGGAAACTTCTGCGCTTGGGAGACTCAAATGATGTCTAATCGAATTGACGACACGTTGGTAGTATTTTAGAGGACATAAAGGGTCGATCTCAGTAGGATTGATCCGCTGAAATATTAGGGAACTGAAGCAAAAAATAGAGTCGAGAATCATGCGGGTCTCGTCATAAAGAGCCAACTCGGAAATGATAGTTTGAAAGTGTTTCTGGGGCAAAAAAACATCAATGAACAATGAAAGCTGATTTACAAACAAGTCAAAAAGCTTTTGTTCTAAAGGGTCCTCGATGATAAGACGAAAGCTTTTGCGCAAATCTGTTCTCTCTTTTTTGATGTCCAATACCTCCAGAAACTGGGCATAAAGCTCGTCATTGCTGTGTTCTCCGATTTCATATTGCTTCTTTCTGGTCTCTCTTTTCGAGTTATTGACAATCTTGTTGATTTTGGGTCGTGAGTTCTTCTTTGTATGCGTTGGCTTGTAGTTCTTGACGTCATTTTCCAAATAGTCTGGCCGACGTCCAAAGGGTGGCACATTCTTGCCATTTTCGTACATTGTAGAATTTGCCATCGATTGAACCGCTTCTGGATGCTGGAGAGAAGTGAAGTTAGTCGGGTACATGGGCGAAGGTCCCATATCGGCTGAAGGTTTGGCAAAAGGAGTTGGGAAACGTTCGTTGAACATTGGGCGTGCCCCAATATACCGCTCGTCGCCAATGACGCGAGGCAGAGGGTAAACAGGTGCCAGAGGCACCAAATAAAGACCTGATCCGGTAGCAACGGAGCCGGGATGCATTTGATAAGCGTTTGGCTGCGAGAAGGGTCTTTGTTGACTTAGTGGGTTGAACATAAGGGGCATGGTGCTTGGGGCATCTGGTTTGGAGATTTGCGAATCTTGAGCCAGCAACGGGAACGTCTGATAGTTCAGTGCCGGAGCAGGAACGGGCTCATGATTGAAAACTAGGGAAGGGATTGTTTGGGGGAACTGGCCCGTTTGATAGTTGGAAGGAGCAAGATCCGGTCTGGAGAGAAGAGAGGGGTATCGCTGATTCGGAGGCTGGTAATAGGGTGCAGAATTCTGATTTGACATCTGAAAAAGAAAAAAAAAATAAAAATAAAACAATCAATAATGGCGGGTTGAGTAATTATTGTTTGAGCTGTGTGCGCTAAAGGAAAGTAGAGTTGGGCGTGCACACAAGCAGCTTTCAGAGGACCATTTCCCATAAAAGCTGACACCGGATTTGGCTAGATGCCTGTCAAAGTAAGTAAAGCAGGAAATCACGAAAAGCAGAAAACTTTCCCAGTACCACTTTCTCCTTCCCATAATCTGTTTTGTTTTGTTGGGTATGTTGGTTCTCTAATGACACGCACCAACGCCAGAGCGGAATCGCGCACTCTTTTGGGCCCAACTAACGATAGTTCCATTTGCACCAAAATGGCAGACAAAGAGGCGACGGTGTTTGTGGTTGATCTAAGTTTGGCTGCTTCGCCCAAAGCGTACAATTACATGTTTGACACGCTAGCGGCAAAACTCGTGAAAGGATTGAAAACCGATTATGTGTCTGTTGTGGCATTCCACTCTTCTCGCACTAATCACGCCCTTGCTGAAACCGGGAAGTTTCAGGGCATAAACGTGCTCGTGGACTTCGAGGCGCCTACTTATAACCAGGTCAAACGCGTTAAAGAAGAATTGGTTCCGGAAAACTATCATCTTCCCGATACCAGTGACGGGTTCCAAGCGTTGGTGTTTTCTGTGAGTCTTTTTGAACAAACGAGAAGAAAAGCATTCAAACGCAATCTCGTGGTGATCACCGCATGGGACTCACCCATGGAGTCCATTTCAGACACCAAGATTGCGGCGCTTCTGAATTTGACCAAGGATTTGGCTCTCAATTTGGTTGTCATTGGCCCAGATTTGACTTCTCATAATCCAGCGAGCGGACAGAGCGATTGGATTTCCATCTCGTGCCAATTCGACCAGAGCCATGTACTCAGCCTAAAAGAAGCGGCATTCTTGTCTCGCAATTGCCCGCCTGTGAAAAAGACAAGACCAATGCCTACTTACAGGGGAGATCTTCGTTTCGGAGCCGATTTCTCCAAACTTCTTTCCGACAAGAGATACGATCCTTCCGAAGATGACTCGTGCTTGGTTTGGAAGGTCGAGGTATATCCAGCAGCAAAATCAGAAATAGCGCTGAACAGTCTTCATGAATACATTGTTGATGGAGACAAGATTGTGCGCGTGGAGAGAAATACAAAACAGTTTGTCTGGGAAAAGAACTCCTTAGCAAATGCCGAGGAGGCATTAGGAGAGGAAAATGCTGATGATAAGCTGTTTGATAAGGTATATTTGGGTCATGACAGTACCGTCCCTGGGTTTAAATTCTCTAATTTTGACTTACTTGCATTGGACTCTGACTTGCGTGATGCATCAAAGTTAGACATCTCATCTGAGTTCGATATCTTCGGCTTCTTAAAGATAAATTCTATCCCTTATTGCTATTTCACAGATGACGCATCGTTCATTGTCCCTGAGAAATCTTCTTCTTTCAAAAATACTTTTACGCACTTCGCCTTCTGTCAAACACTTTTCGAGAAGCAAATTGCTCCAGTTGCTCGTTTTGTGAGAAAACAGGCGAAAGAGGTGGAAGTGGGTGCTATGATACCGGTAAAAGTGAAGGATGGATCGGATTTCTCCTATTGCTATGTCTTTATTCGTTTACCGTTCAAAGAGGACGAAAAAATTGGTAATTTTCCCAGGTTGGCGGAAAAGAACAGAGCACAAGCAGAAAATAAGGAAGATCTCAAAGAAACAAACAGGTCCAAGTTGGATGATCTCATGGATTCCTTCGTCAATGAATGTACTTACGTTGGAAAAGATGATTTGGATGATACAAGGGATTATAAGACTACTATAGACAACTTCAAAGTAACAATGAAGGGGTCGGACTCATCAAAATTGAATTTGCCGATCAAAGGAAATTCGACAGATCCGTTCCTTTGCAACTCACCGGGCTCAAACAAGTTTTCTAACTACTTGAAGAGAGCAATATTGAAATCCATGGAGATTGATGATTGGATGACGTACTGCCAAGATCCAAAATTTGTTGAAATGGCATTGAAAGAGAACAAAGGTGCAACAAATTTGCTCAATCTCGAGAATGCTTTGCTTGTGAATTCAAACGCAAAATTGGATTGGCTACAGAAGATATCTAACAGTTCACGACCTGTTGGGAAAAGGCTTGTTGAGGAACTAGGTATCAAATACTTGCAAAAAGTCGACGCGAAGAAGCAAAAGGGTACGAAGAATGTCGCGAACTATGAGCAAAAAGGTAATTACGGCGCAGATGAAGGCGAATATGGGTCTGTTCCTGATTTTGGTTTCTAACTTTCTTGAGGTGCTGGTAACTCCATAGATGTAAATTAAGAATCAAAATGTGCACTTATTTTATAATTTGAAAAGTTGGTTTCTCAAGTCAAATTCTCTATCCTTGGCAGTTCTCTTCCTGTTCTTTGATAAACCTGTACCATCTTCCCCCAAGCTATTTGTGATTTTGGTGTTAACTGTAGTCTCTTTAACCCGCGTCCGTTCTTCCTTGAACATCTTTTTGATTTCTGACGCATCGGCTTCTTCAATGGCAGCTTTATCGAACAAACCCCGGTACCTCAGGTTTCTGCCTTGTCTCCACAAGTTGATCCAGGAAGTGGCAGTTCCCAATTCATCATAAGTGTCATCTTTCCGAAGGGTCTTCTTTGTTTTGGCAATGTTGTATAAGAGCTCGTGAATGCTGTTCGTAGGATGGTCCATATACTCGTTGTATTTTCCTCCCGTTGGGTCTTGCAAATTCAAAAGATACAACAAGTAGTCAGCTTGAATCACTGGGTCAATGAAAGATGTATGCACACACCCAACAAGACCGAGTGCAAGCATCGTCTCTCCATCTTTTACTGTGGGGAGAAAAACACCAGGAGTATCGTACACCAAAATATCTGGATCCTTACTCAAGCGAATAATTTCACTTGTGTTTCTGGTGACACCGGGCTGGCCGCCCGTTTTTGCCACCTTTGTCTTTTTTGTGGAAACTCGGTCCCCCAACAGCGAAATGTACCCCACAGATCTTAAAGTATTGACCAAAGTTGATTTTCCCACATTAGGCATACCGATGATCATGGTCCTAAGTCCCAAAGGAGGGGGCGGGACCATCGTATTGTAATGTTCTTCGATCGCTTGCAAGATTCGTTTAGCATCCTTCTTGGATCTGGTGTCGACGAAAAGAAAGTTTTCGTTCGCATGCCATTTGGCTAGTAGAGCAGGCTTGAGAATCGAGAGATCCTGCTTGCTGTATAAAATCAATTTCTGTTTGCGTGCCAACACACGGTCAAAGAGGACATTCGTGGTGGATATTGGTGCTCGAGAATCCCTGACTTCCAACACCAAATCGACTTGTGGTGCAAGATGGCCAAACTTGGTGAGTGCTTTTTGGTGATGACCCTTGAAGTTCGAGAGGGGGAGCCGATAATCGGGGAAGACTTTCCTGGGCACAAAAGACATTTTTCTGTGAATGAGAATGAATCAGTGCAAAGTAACAGTCGTTCAGACAATCTCCGGTAGAATATAGAAAGAGCAAGTGATTGTGTGGAGAAGCGCTTCGCGCATCTTGAAAAATCCATCTATAATCCAGATTTCCATTCTAGGTCTTCTCAACCGAAAAGCAACGTCCCCAATCCTGACAAGCATGCCCTTGGTCACATTCACAGGTTTACCGTGCTCTGGAAAAACCACCTGGGCCAAGAAGCTCAAAACTTTACTTGAAGCGAGAATCGAAGACGCAAAAGCGACCAATGCTCCAGGTCACAACTACAAGATCATATACCACTCGGACGAAACGCTCGGTATCTCTCACGATACCTACGTTGAGTCCAACACTGAAAAGCATGCGAGAGGCACGCAAATGTCTGCGGTGAAGAGAGATCTCTCGCGCACTACCATCGTCATCTTGGATTCGCTCTCCTACATCAAAGGGTTCAGATACCAGCTTTTTTGCGAGGCTAAAGGAGTGGTCACGCCCCACTGTGTGGTTCAAGTGATGAATCCGGTGGAGAAATGCATCGAGTGGAACGCCAGCCATGATAACAAGTGGGATGAGCAGTTGATTTCGCAGTTGCAAATGCGGTACGAAGAACCCAATGCAGACTCTAGATGGGACTCGCCGTTGTTCACGGTAGTGAGTGATTACGAAAACGAATCGTTGCCGATTGACGAAATGTGGGATGCGCTTGTGCTCAAAAGACCCCCTCCACCTAATGCGGCCACATTGGTCAAACCTACCCTGGGAAATAATTACTTGCAAGATTTGGACAAGAAAACCCTGGAGGTGGTCGGCAAAATTATCCAACACCAGCAATTATCTGCCGTTGGTGGAGAGGTTATCGTTGATGCAAAAGAGAAATTGGCCATCGAGATGCCGTCCACTTCCGTCAGCATTGCCCAGCTACAACGAATGAGACGCACATTCATCAGCTTGAACCGAATGCGCAGTGTGGATGCGGATCGGATCACGCCCATGTTTGTTGACTACATCAACCGCAGCTTTGACAGTGAGAACTAGAGTAGCATGCAATATATTGGGTCTACAGGGCTCTTTAGTAAATGGACTTGGGTATGTATGCAATATATGAGTATTCAACGCTCAGCGTTTTCTTTGGGTCTTCCACTTGAAGTGGACGTTTCCGTCCGCGTCACGCAACTTGCGGCGGTCACCGTTCTTCATTAGTTCCTTGGCCATTTCCATTTTCAGCTCCACCTCTCTCAACTGCTTTTCTCTGCTCATTCTCTCCTTCAACAACCGGTATTCGTTCAACTTTTCCTTCTCAAGTCTGTCTCTCTCCTCCTGGTCTGTGAACAAATCCTTCTTGATGATCCGCTCGCTTGTTTCAAGCTGAGACTTCCGCAATCTGTTTTCTCTTCTCTCTAGCATACTCAGATCGGTCTTGAAGTACGCCTCGGCAGAAAAGTTCTCGCGATCTTCCACGGAGTCCACGAAAACAGTATGCTTGCCGCTGGCCTTAAAGTCCAACTTGTTCTTGAGTTTTTCAATCTTGTGAACCTCGTTCAATCTCATGGTCTTCACGTAGTTGGCGTCCTGCGACTTGAGCAATTTCAACTGTTGGGCAGAAAGCGACTGGCTGCTCTCTCTTTCGACGATGGCGATTCCATCATCGTCCGTCTTTTTGCGTGTCATCGCATGGTAGTACTCGTCCGGGTTGTACAGCGCCGCTTTCTGCTTCAAAACCTTCAATGCGGCTTGTTTCTTATGGAAGTCGGCGGCTCTCAACCGGTAGTCCTTCTTTTTTTCTAGAAGCCCATATTTGGCGCGGTCCAGCGTCTGCGAACGCTCCTTGTGTTGCTTCTTCTGCACGTTATGTACTAGTTTGGCCATGGCGTACTTGGTTGGTTCGGAGTAGTAATTTTTTTGTGACTAGTCGCGATGAGGCACCACGGTAGTGCAGGTTGAGATGGGGCCCCTACCGTTCCACCAAAACAAAGCACGGTAGACAGGGAAATCACAAGCGGGTAAATATGTAGCAGGGTGTGATGATGGAAAGTTTGGCTACAATGTCTTCGTGGTCGTCAAAAACTTGGGATCTGGTGGATCTCCGGGCGACACCGTAATCTGCAGTCGAAACCTATTCACACCACAGCAAAATAGAGTAAGGCACGTCAGCAAGAAGGAAGGACAGATTAGGGGAAGAGACGAGAATACTAAAAGAGACGATGAAGAGAAATCGGCATAAGCGACTATCCGCCGTTAATTCTTCTACTCCTAACCATTTCTCCCATCGCCGCCTTCTGGAACCCGACCTGCATATTTCGCACAACCTCCACCATTTCCATCACCAACGCTTTCCATCTTTCCATACCGAATGCTTCGTCTATTTCGGAGCAGCACCTCTTGCGCCAGACCGTGGAGGTCTCTCTCGTGCGCCAGTTTGCCTAGTGGAGTGCGTCTAAATTCAAATTCGACCACCGCGACCCCAGAAATTGCCACCCCCGAATCTGATGAAACCGAGCCGAAAACCGACGCTTCGGACTTGTCTGTGCCTTGGTATTTGAGGGAAGAAGTCACGTCGCAGCTTGTGGAATCAAAAGAAATTGTTTTGCCGGAAATCCCCGCACATGCACCTCCGCAAGTAAAAGAGTTCATGGTTCTTCTAGCCCGAGACTACGGATTGGACAACCTCATGTTGTTCGATATGACCCAGTTGCCTGAGGAGCACGAATTCAAGGAAAATAACAAGAACATCGATTTTATTGTCATTGCCACTGGGAAATCTGAAAAACACATCTATAAGGCGGCGAGCGAGTTGAGAATTTACCTCAAGCACACCTACAACACGGTGCCGTTGATGGAAGGAATGGTTTCGAGTGCTATCACTCCCTCCATGCGCCGGAGACTTCTTCGCAGGGCAAGAAAGGGCCCTTTGGCCACAGACAACGAATACGGCAAATCAGCAAACAGTTGGGTCATCTGTCACCATGATGGAATCGATTTACACATGTTGACGCAGGCCAGAAGAGAAGAGTTGAACTTGGAGTCATTGTGGTGCAAACCAGAGGATGCTCACAAGTTTTTGCAGGACTCTTTTGATACCCAAGAGTCAGACAATATCTTCAGCGGCATCAGAAGATTCCACACTTTGGCCAGGAACTACTCCTCCGTGTCTTCAGACTTGGAGTCACTCTACTTGAAGTTACAGAACAGGCCGGTAGATGCACCCACCGAAGAGTTGAAACTCTTGCAAACATCATTCGACCAGTGTTTCGTACAACTGTCGTTGAAAGACCACCGCATCAGATTCCAGTTCATGAAGACCCTTCACTTGATTAGACCACAGTTGGTGACGTTCACGCAAGTCGAAAACGCCCTCTTGGCCAAATACACCAGCCAGGAAAGCTTGGAGGCTGACTTGGCTCAAGAAAAGATCGACGATATCACGGAATATGCAAAGCTATTGATTGATTCCCCCTCGTTCGATTCATACGCCGGGAAGTCCCGCGTCGACGCTTCTTTGGACGCATTGTCCCGCATCATTTCCACTTTGTACACATTTTCGAACGATAAACTCTCCTTGTCGGCCAATCCTCAGCTTGTTCCTTTGCTATGGCGCTTGACATACATAGAAGAAAACAACACGGTGATTGGGCCCCATGACATCGATAGGTTCATCCAACACGGAACTTCAATCACCGCTTCTCCCGGACCAGCAATCACCATGGCTGGAAACAGCTCTCGAAGCATTTTGCATCTTATTGATCATCACAAGCAGCTTGAACATGGTACCACAGCAACGGCAGCGTTGAGGGAGCTTATTCTCTTGACTTACGGAAATGCAGGTAAGTGGGACAAGTTCTGGCATGAGTGGGAGAACATTTTTTTCGAAAAGAGCTTTGAGCCTGCGGAGGCGGTAGAAAAATGGACCAGGATGTGTGTTTACTTGAGCATGCGCAATAACAGGGCCGAATGTCTTCGGTTCCTTGAAAACTATTGGAACAATAGTGGCTCTGTTTCCGGGTCGGTGCTTGCGAGTCTCAAAGCGAATAATGAGCAATTTAATTCGGAAGATGAGAAGGTTGCGTTCAAAAAGGCAATGGCCCGCATGCTCGGCTTTTTTGAAACCTCAGGCAAAGTCCCATTCGAGGGAATCAAACTCTACGTGGACCTGTTATAATGTAAATAGATAAAATGACACCCACCAAAAAAAATAAAAATAAAAAAAAAATAAAAAAGAAAGAGAGAGAAAACCAAAAAAGTTGAATAAAAAGCGAAAGGTCATTTAGTTTTTTTCCCTCTCTTCAGTCATCGAATAGTGTTCGTCACATTTCTGGTAGGTGCGCATCATTATCATGCACCTCATTTAGATAGGAAAACGCGTCGCGTTAACCTCTCCACCATGTCCGAACCTAAGCTATTACGATATAAACGCCGAATAAAAGACTGGGAAAAGCAATTCTTGGCTAAAAATGGAAAGCTTCCTTCGAAAAATGACGTCAAGGCGGATAAAGAGATGTGGAAAGCTTACAAAATCTACAATCAGCTAAAAGAATCCGACAGACACACAAATGTGACGAAAGAGGAGAATGCTGAGTCCGTGAAAGAAGTTAATGATCAGCAGGAGCCAGAACAGTCGGAATTGGGCATAAATGCCGAATTTGGACCCACTCCGCAAGCAAATGGAAAAGTTCTCTCTATGTTTGACATGATTGTGAGTCCCCCCGAATCGTCTCCACTAAAGACGAAAAGCCAGGGTATCATCAGTCGTCAGTTTTCTTCGCCAAGCAAACCGCTTCACCCGTTTGCCTCGCCCGAAAAACCTCCTATGACTGATGTTTTCAAAACGCCGACAAAGGCACCTCGTAAGCTTCAGTTTACAGATCTTACTCCTTCACGGGGATCCCCCACAAAAAAGAGCGTCCTAGAACAGCTTCAGAAGGCATCTTCACCGCAAAAGAGATCGTCGAATGTGACCGATGCTTATGAGACTCCGAAGTATTTGGGAAAAGTGAACGAGATGTTCCTGTTTAGAGAGGAAGACTCGGATGCGTCTCCAATCAAACGCAATAGTTACACCACTCCGGTCAAGTCGTCGTTGTCTCCGGTTGCTTTCAACACAACTCCATCTCCCTTGAAGCCTCTCCGGCTTCTGTCTTTTGGAAGCAAAAAGAGTTTATCCGACTTGTTTCACGAATGTCAAAACCTAGAGATCGATGAAGAATTTGAGGCTCAGCAACAAGAAATTGAGCGTGAGCTAGAAGCTTCGGCTAAGAAGGAAGAAGACATAGACGAAACTGAAGAAATTGCGCCGTCGAGAAAACGCAAAAGAATCACACAAAAGAGAACCACCAGAAGATGGAAGATCAAGCCCAGAGGTGAAAACGAAACCGAGGAGTTTGCCGGAAAAGATGTTCACGCAGAAATGCAGAAAATACATGAAGAAGATCAGAGGGAGTTCCTGGAGTACATGGATGGTGATGATGCCGATGATGTTGTTACGGATGATGACGAAACCTATGTTAAACCTGACCTATTCAAGACTTCGGGAAAAAAGAAGAAAACTCTTAGTAACAATTACCAAAGGTTGAAGATAAACGACCCCAGAACCAAGAGATTTAAGCAGCGCATGAGACGCTGATACAACAAGCATAACCAAGCATCTATAAATTAATAATACATAAAGAATTAAGAAGGCAATGCCGCCACAAGTTCGTCGCTATCTAAATGACCCAATTGCACTCTACTTGTTCGGGCAGATTCGTCTGAAACCTTGCCATTGGGTTGAAAAATGTAGACCGGCTTCTCCCATTTGTTTTCATCTTGCTCGTAGTCCCAAGTATTCTTTGCCATAGCTAGCTCTTGGTCCAATTTTTCTTGCTTAATGATTTCATTGAGGTCATTGATTTCTTTCTTTTCTTCCGCGGGCTCTTCCGTCGTTACGAGCTTCTCCACCATTTTTACTTTTCCGTCTTTAATCACCATCTCCAAAACCTTATTGGTCCGCCCTGTTCTAGCCTTTTCTTGCAGTTCAATTTTTCTTAATTGCTTCTGTTGTTTTTTGAGTTGCAATGCTCTCTCAGTCGGTGATAGCCACATACTACCACTGGAAAGGTCCGGCATTTCGAAATCAGCAGCGTTATCAATAATTTTAGTTCTCTCCGCTCCACTAGCCTGGAAATTTAACAACGTCTCTAGTCTCTCTTGTGCTTTCATAAGTTCTGGGTTTTTGTCCTTATTTCTTTCGTAATGCTCGAGTTCCTTAATTTGTTCATCAAGTTCCTCTCGTTCTTTTACAGCTTGCTCTTCTCGTTCACGCTGCCTTCTGGATTCTTCTTCCATTTTTTTCAAAGCTTCTTCCTGTTCTTTCCACATGTTTCCTCCAGCACTCAAAGAAACCTTAATCTTTTTTGGTGCTAGTTTCGATGGTTGTTGTTGAACCTGCTTATTTTTTGGGTCGTCCAGCTTTGTTTCGAGAAGATTCCTTTCTGAACGTAAAATTTTGATGATTTCGATCTTCTCCTTATCCGATATGAGATCAGCTCCGCAGTATGAGCAAGGCTGAAGGCCCTCCTTTACGCAAATGATTTTTCCACAGTTCAAGCAATTGGGCGCAACTTCGAAAAGAGGGTGTCTGGTAGCCATGCAATTACAGCTGCGCCTTACCACACTGGAATCTTTCGAGTTGTATGAGTCTCTCGCCTTTTCAATTTCCAATTCGGTTAAAGCGGCCTCGATATCTTTGAGATTATCAAGGTGCTTCTTTCTTGTTTTCTTCGCTTGTTGATTGGAGAGTTTGTTGGAAGGCTTAATGTCAGCAAGTTCCGAGATAGTCACAGAATCCTTGTTGTTCTTTAATCTCTGTGAGCTTTTTTGAGGTGCAGTAGATGTGCTTTTTTCCCAAGCAGTAGCGGGCTTTGTATCTTTAGCATTGGTGGCTGGAATAGGAGATAAGGTTTGAGATTTGGAGACCTTTGCATTACTGGCAGCCAAATCCTTGGAAATTTTTTCATCTTCTTCTTTTTTTAGGTGGAGGAATTTCGATATGAACCTGTAACTTTCTTCACTATGACCAAGCAAATCCAAAAGATGCGTTTCGATTTCAAAGTCAGGCAAAGTCAAGGTGTACTTCACCATTTCAACGCACATTTCTTTTTCCAACGGAAGGATTTCACCAATTGCATTCACGGCATAGTTTGACACGCTTTCATAAACCATGTTGGTTAGTACTGCTGTGGTGCTTTTCGGCTTGAAGAAATCAGAGAAATCAGAAGGCGAATGCTATATTAATTGGATGCTACATACAGGCCATGTCTTGAAGGCTAGATTTGCAATCAGATTAACCATCTTGCGCCCGCCCCCTCCTCTTAGATTTTCCATCAGAACTACAAATTTTGAAACTTTCAACTGGTCCTATATGAAGCGTACTTAGCAAATATATGATTTCGATAAATATGATGAGCGCTACAAGCGTGAGTGAGATTCACTTCGGCATTGACTCAGATTGGAAACAATAGGCCCATCGCCAGCAAAGCCAAAACAAGAGGAAAAGTTAATAACCCTTTTCAATATGAAAATCCAAAAGAAAGAAAAGAACTTCCCTTGTGGGGAGAGGGGAGATGTAATCTTTTTATATGCTCCTTTCGCGTAGTTGCAAAAAATTTAATTAGATAACGCGGCTTGTGTTCCCGGCTGCAACCTGTTTGTGGAATTATAAAAGAGCCAAAGGTTTTTTTTTTTTTATTTGAAACAGAAAAGGTACATTGCCAGATATTCCCATTTGTGTCTCTTCGCCTTCGGCTTTAATTTCTCTTCTCATTTGGCCCTTAAGTTTTACTAGCTAAATCCTCTAGCACCTTCATAGTGACTAATATTAGTGATGAATTTGAACCACAATACTCTGGTGCTTCAAGTTGATTCGTTACAGAAAAATTATTATATGATCAGCCGCTTGGGATACGGCAGTTTTGGATATGCTCTTTTGGCAAAGTACAAAAAGAACATCGGCGATTTTTTCAGCCGGGACATTCCTGTAACAGGAACTATGTTGCAGCCAATAAGGAACGGAAACTTTTCCTATGTCAAGTGCACTGGATTAGTTGCAGTAAAGGTGATGAAAACTCAGCTCGCTAACTCGTCAGACTACTTGCGTGTTAATGAAGTTAAGTTTATTCTCTCAATTCCTTCGCACCCAAACTTATTGCAGATCTATGACCTCTTCATAGATGAAAGTTCGGGAAAGTTAAACATAGTGATGGAGCCAATGAATCAGAATCTATACCAGTTTATTCAGAAACATGTGGGTAGACAATTGGGAGTTAATGTGGTGAAAAGCATGCTTAGCCAACTTCTCAATGCCATCAGACATATTCATAGCCACGGCTTCTTCCACCGGGACGTGAAGCCAGAAAATATCTTGGTGTCTTCTACTAGTCAATACTACGGCTCCAAGTCGAATATACCAGCCGATAGAGTCAAAGATGCTTACGTGCTAAAGTTGTGCGATTATGGCCTTGCCAAAAACGTGAAAACCATTCGGACTCTCACTCCATATGTGTCTACGAGATGGTATCGTGCTCCAGAAATATTATTGCGGTACGCAAATTATTCTCAACCAATCGATATTTGGGCTTTTGCTTCTGTGGCGGTGGAATTGGTCAATTTCCGTCCTCTATTTTGCGGGCGGAACGAAACTGACCAAATCTGGCATGTACTAAAAGTGCTTGGCCATCCCAAAAATTCCAACCGAGATGACATTGGTGGTAAATGGGAAAAAGCAACAGAATTATCTCAGAATCTTGGCTTTACTATGCCTTACACTATGGGTACATCTATTCATCACATCTTGCCATCTCAGTATGACGACCTTGCGGAGTCTATCAAACATTGCTTTTTGTGGGATCCTGACGCCAGACCTACCGCTGAGGAGTTGTCTCGTTCGCCATATTTCAGCAAGAAAATAGAAAAGAGCGGCATGTTGCTCCCAACACCTGTTTCCCCTACCGAATCTTATATCGATGTTGAAGGCAGTTTTGAGTGTCTGCCCGAAAAGAGCCTGAATGGTCGTGACCTGTCGGGTGTTGCACCCCGCGACTCAGATGATCGCCCCCGCATTTCGGGTTTGGGGCACGAATGCACTACGCACAGCCAGATGCGACTGGACGAGAGTCACTACCCGCCCAACAAAAGTTACTTTTCGAAGTTTATCAACCTCGAGAGTGACATAGAGTCGGATAGGCTGGAGTCTTCGATGGAGCAAGGCGTTCCTGCAGCGGTGTACGATAATGTTGACCACTTTGACGATTCATTTGCCAACTCGTCGTTCGATAGCCACAAGATTGCTTGTTAGGGTATTTCAAGTGCAAGAGTTACTGTTTCACTTTGGGAGGTCCAACAATGCACTTTTGCGCTGGTGTACAAGAAGTGTCAATAAATTCTAATACATTTCAGGTGTATAAAGGAAAAGCGATCGGATTGGGTGGTCATAGGTATAAAGCGCGTGGCGCGGCCCAAAATCGGTGGTGACTATAAATTAATTTCTGGCGGGAATTCACTTTCACTAGAGAACGCCGAAATCATGTGCATACTCATCTCGTCGACGTTGCACCCCGATTATCCTTTCATCTTGCTTTCCAACAGAGATGAATACTTTGCGCGGCCGACTCAAATGGCTACAGTCCGGCCTATGAATAACGGATCTCAGATTCTCACACCTCTAGATTTGGCGCGGCCGGAACGAGGTACATGGATTGGCATTACAGATAAAGGAAAGGTGGCAGCTTTAGTCAATTATAGAGAAGAGCTTCACCATATCAGCGAGGTTTCCAGGGGAATTCTTCCCCTTCAATACTTAACGTCCGATCTCGAGGATGACGAATGGTATGACAAGTTGGAGTCGCTCTTATCGGAAACCTCACAGGATGGCAAGCCGGTTACTTTGAGCCAGATTGGCGGGTTTACTTTGGTATACGGGAATCTCGAACTAGGCTCGGGCGGAAAAATAAAGCCTCTTCATTTAATAAGTAATCGTGGAGATAGAGGCCAAGTACACTCGTCATTCAAGGAGGGAGCGATTCCGCATGCTGATATTGCTGGACAATCCACATTCGGGCTCTCCAACTCTCGGTATAATTCACCTTGGCCCAAGGTGAATCTCGGAACTGACTTGTTAAACAAGTTGATATCTAAGTCGATAGAAATGCACTATGACCATGATCAATTGCTCAATGGGTGCTATGAAGTGTTATCTACGGACACTTTTGACCCCGAAATCCGCGATGGCATGGATTTTGAGTCAAAATTGAAGGAAGTTCTGAACTCTATTTTCATTCCCCCACTCGAGACACACTATGGCCGGGAAAACTTCACACCGGTAGGAGGAGAATATTACGGCACAAGGACCCAAGTTGTGATCTTGCTCCACAGATCGGGCCAGCTTCACTATCATGAACGGGATTTGCATCTGAAGGATTCCAGCGCTGTTGAAATTAGAACTCAGCACTACTGTTTTGATCTTCGCCGTAGCTAAATGTATGAAGAGAGTATATTTCGAGTGAATAAAATTATCTTATGAGCATGTCGCCTGAAGCAAAAATTCCGTTTTACCTCAGATAAAATGGTTTTTATGCCCTAGGCATCTCTTAGTAATAATGCGTTCGCGCAGAGAGGATGCGCACACTAAACTACAGACAAGTTACTCCTTATCGCAACTCATGTCGTTCAAAACGAATTCAAATCACCCACTCACGTCGGAATATTACATTTCCAGCTCTAGCAAAATTGACTCTTCGAAACTATTGGTGTTCATTCCGGGAAACCCTGGACTAATAGATTACTATGTCACCTATCTTGGACTTCTCGCTGAAAGCTATCCGGATTTCAACATTTTGGCGATTTCCCACGCTGGATTCCAAACCTCGGACGACTTTGTCAAAGATGGGAATCTTGAAGAGTGCAAATTCTTCGGCTTGGACTATCAGATTGATCACAAGTACCTTATCTTGAAAGAGCAGATTCTTGCGGGAAACACAGAACTCTACTTTCTATGCCATTCGGTAGGGGGGTACATTACGCAAAGAGTGGTAAAGAGACTTCTTCAGGATAAGGAGATTGAGCCTATTGTCAAAATCCACTTCATCGGTCTTATTTGTCCTACGATTGTTGATCTTGCCAAGTCTCACTCTGGTATAGCGTTTGGTCGGTTATTCAGCATTCTTCCGGTTGTGACTGCGGCACTCTGGCTCCTAAAAATCTTGAACTGGATCTTGCCTCAATCAGTCGCGCGGTCCATTATCCGAAACTTCATCATTGCTCGGCCAGTGCTAGACAGTCCCCAGCTGGTTGAGTCGTGGAACAATTCGGTTGAGGCCACATTTAAAATCTACCAATCACCAAGAATTGTTTACCAGGCACTTACACTTGCAAAAGAGGAACTCTCCACCATCCATAGAGATGATGAGCTCAATGACTGGTTTTTTAAAGAGCTTCCCGCTTCCCATGGCACTATTGTGTGGAGTTTTTTTGCATTCAAAGACCATTGGGTCCATGATAATACGCGAGACTACATTTTGTCGAGATACTACGCACACGACAACTCGCGGGTCTATTTTGAAGTTGGGAATGCCACCAACGAGCACTCGCATGCAATAACCCACAGCTTCTGCATTGACCAAAGTGTTGAGTTTGCCCAAATTACACAGAAAGCGCTCGGATTGGCGCACGGGGCTGGTAGTAGTGCATGATGCGTTCACGATGCATTGCTACATTGGATGGACCTATCAATCCGTAAGGGTATGTACATTGTATGTATGATCTAACTTTTGGCACATGAGTCTAAATATAATTGGTTCCTGCGAATTGTGATTGCCAAGATGAGGCGAAAGCGACTCGTAGTCACCGCTGTATGCCGTCTTACAGGTGACTCGAGGTGACTCCGCGCGACTCAAGCACAAAAAAAAAAGTGGGGACCAATTTACTTTGCAGTTATTCTCACCCAACACCAGTTCATTTTTTTTTTTTTGGTTCGTGGCTACAAATATAAATAGCCCATTTTTTCCTGGCTTTCACATCATTAACTCCAAATCTCTCTAACGTTTTTCAACGTTCTTTTCTCAACGGAGTTTCTACCTTTTTGTTAATTAGCAATGTCTGATCTCGAAACCAAGAACGATGAGGCTTACCATGTGCCTCAAGAAGAGTGCGTATCTATGGACGAACCCACTAAAAAGGAGTTGGACAGAATTTACCGCAAGCTTGATTTTCGAATTATTCCTGCCTTGTGGTGTCTCTATTTCCTTACGTCTTTTGGTTCCAATGTCTATGGAGTCACCTTGACTATGAACAGAGCCGAAGGTCATTCCTTGTCCCAGCGCCTTTCCTTGACTGCCAAGGATATCTCTACCGCTTCTGCATTGTACTATGTTGGCTATATTATCTTTGATGTCCCGATGAACCTAGTGATGACTCGAGTCAGTCCACAGTCGTGGTTAGCGAGAATTGTCATTACCGTTGGTATGGTCTACGCATGCTACCACGCTTTGAAAGATTCCGGTGGTCTCATTGCCATTCGTTTCATTTCTGGAATTGTTGGCGCCGGAACCTGGCCGGGTATGTCGTACTACATTTCGTTGTGGTATCCAAACCTGCGTCTGACTCGCCGGATTGGCTACTACTTTACTGCTGCTCAGATTTCTGCCGCTGTTGGAGGTCTTGTAAGTGCTGGCTTCCAGAAAATGGATGGCGAAAGAGGGTATACCGGATGGCAGTGGATGTTCTTGGTGTATGGATGCATTACCGTTTTTGTGGGCTTCACTTTGCTCTGGTGGCTTCCTGACCGGCCATTCAAAGAGGCTTCGAAGCCCAAAAACAAACTCGATGCGTGGTACAAACGCTGGTTTACTCCCGCTTACCCACTCACCGAACATGAAGCGATGTTGCACAGAAAAGATATGGGCAAGCAATACATCATTACCCCATGGACTTTGAAAGACGTGCTCAACGTGATTACAGACTTGCGCGTGTGGCCAATCATCATCATGTACTTTGGTGTTGTTGGTACGGGTTACGGCTTGGCTGTTTTCGGGTCTACTATCATTGCTGCCCAGAACCCATCTCTCTCCTCTATCAATGTGTCGCTTCTCTACGCACCAATTTGGCTTTTTGACTTGGGCGGAATTTTGATCATCACGCCATTTGCAGACAAGTTCAAGCACCTCCGGGCAGTCTTTTTCAGCGGAGCCTGTGTGATTATCATTGTGGGTATGTTTGTCACCACTTTTGCTCACGGGCCATGGAATAAGTATGCGGGTTTGCTTATCGCCGGATTTGGCCTTGGCCCTACTGTCCCTATCTGCATGTCGTGGTCGGCCGAGTTAATGGGTCCAAGATATGGAGATGTCGGAGTAGCAGTGAGTGCAGCCATTGTTTCCGGATTGGGAAACTTGGGATCTGTCACGTCAACCTATGCGTTGTACTCTGGATGGCCTGCTGACAAGGCACGGTTGTTCAAAGACTCGAACATGGTGCTTGTTGCCATGTTGGGCATTAGCATTTTGGCGTCCGGTGTGTGTCACTTTCTCCGTAATTGGGAGAGGAAGTGGTGAGAGTGTGAGGAGTGTGTTTATTTATAGTGAGAGCTCTAATGTTAGGTGTTGGTTTAAATTTGAAGTGCAACAGTGTTTTGAGCAGTGAATGGACGGTTCAAAGTGCACTGAGTGCGAGTAGACCGTGGTGTGCGATGTGTAATGGATATCTATTTACTGTTTTGCGCTTACACCGTGAGCGCAACCGCCAGCGGCGGGCGTTATGCCGTAATGGAAGTGCCAATTGCCTTTGAACTGTGGTGGAGTTAGATGCATGAGCTAACTGTGGCAACTAGCAAAGAGAGGTTTTCGACCGGCGCCGCAGTTCCGCGCAGTGTTGCTCTGGCCATGACTGCAAACCCGCGTATGCATTTATGCCCACCCGGTGGAAAAACAGTCCGCCCGGTGGATTTTCCTGTTGATTCTCTGTTGCCCGACGTCGCAATCGCAGTTGGAGTAAATATCTGCCCCTCTCTTTTTTTCTCTCCCACCCCTCTCATTCGTTCTCGCCCACCGCTCTCGCGTACCTGATCACACGTAACCCATTGAGAATTCGCGAGTTGCCAGTCGGCACTGAAAACAGGCTGGACCGTAAGTCAGCACATAGTGCCCCATTTCCATTACGGTCAAATAATTTTGCTGTCTGATTTCATGATCCAATTGTCTGGTTTAGTATGCTCGACTGGTTGAGCATGCTACTGGTGAAGCAAGCTCCACGGATTAGGCAAGACCCACGCTGATTAAGCAAGCTCCACGCTGATTAAGCATGCATATGCGTTCGTGGATATATATGCCCACCCTACCATTTATAACCTCGCCACACCCGGCTTGTTCTTTGCTCAAGCCCTACTCTCAATTGCTTAGGTCTGAAATTATCTGAAACTTACCATGTCTACCATCAACGCTGCTCTCGTCACTTCAGCTGCTGAGGGATTTGTGACCACCGGCAAAATCCCATACCCCACAATCGAAGACAACGAGGTCTTGATCAAGGCTGTGGCTTACGCCGCTAACCCTACCGACTGGAAGCACGTGGCTTACGGTTTGGCCCAGCGTAACGACATTTCCGGCAGTGACGTCAGTGGTGTCGTTGTCAAGGTCGGAGCCAACGCTACCGGCTTTAAAGAAGGTGATGTGGTGTCTACTTTCCTCAGAGGTGGCATCTCTCAAGTCACTGGTGCCTTTGCCGAGTACGTGCGTGCCCCTGCTGTTTCCACTATCAAGTACGACGTTCCCTTTGCTTCCGAAGCTTTGACTCCAGGCCAACACTACCCTGCGGGCCCTATCAACACCTTTGAGGGTGCTGCTTCGGTCACTTTGGGCTTGGTGACTGTCACCTTGGCGTTTGCCCACTCGCTCAAGATCAAGGCTGGCAGCGACAAGGCCATTTTGATCTGGAGTGGCTCCACTGCCACTGGTATCTTGGCTATCCAGTTGGCCAAGATCTTGTACGGATTGAAAGTGATCACCACTGCCTCTCCCAAGCACCACGAGTTCTTGAAGTCGCTTGGTGCTGACGCTGTGTTTGACTACAAGGACCCAGATGTGACTACCAAGATTAAGGACTACGCTAAGGGCTCCATTGTCTACGGTTTCGACACTGTTGCCAACAAAACTTCTTTCCAGGCGGTGTACGATGCTTCGGAGGGCGCGGATGAGGTTTACTTGGACACCCTTTTGGGTTTGAGTGGTCTGGACATCACCGAGAAGCCTGGCCGTAAGGTGCACTACGGCGAGACCTTGGCTTACCTTGTTTTCGGGAAGGACGTGAACTTTGGTCATGTTTTCAAGTACAGCGACGAGCTTCTCGCCGACTACAACTCGTTGTGGCCCAAGGTCGTTGCGGCCGTGCCCAAGTTGAAGCACAACAAATTGCGTGTGTTGGAGCCAGGTCTTGCCACTGCCTCGGAGGCACTTACCCTTCTCCAGCAGGACAAGGTCAGTGGTGAGAAGTTGGTCTGGCGCGCTGCTTAAGAAATAGTGTTCGAATATGATGTCTTTACGAAGAGGTGTAGAAGTACACTCGGGCTCGCTGGGAATCAGGCGGTACCCTTTCGATGTGCGGGTGGTATTTTCGCCTCACGTCTGATAGCGACTTTTCACGATCCGAGCGCTGTCATGCGCTTTACCGCATCACTGAATGGTCTGGGTCAGAGCGCTTTAGAAAATCAAGTGACACGCACCACGGGTACTTCGCGCGTGGGAGAATCCGATTATCATTGAACTATAGATGATAGAGGCAGAAAAAGCGGGGGCCATCTCGAGTGAGTTCAATTTATGTATAAATCAACCTAAATGAAACTGATCTCAACCAGAGTAGCATACTGGGCGCGCACGAAGGAAGCACGTAATCCGTCGCGAGTCAGACACCACCTGGTTTTCACCCAATTTCCACAATACTGCCAATTCCTCCACACTCAAACCATTCACGGTCACGCCCTCTGCCAAAACCGTGTCAAATCCCCTACGAAATTCTTCTCTCTTCTCGGCAGTACCCTCTCCTGCCCGCACCAGTGTGTCCTTCATGCGCGAAAAATCTCTCCGCGCCCATCTCGGCCTCATCGCATTATCTTTCTACCTCATCTCTTTACCATGTCCGCCACAGACAAATCCAAGTTAGCGTCCACCGAACAGCATTACTTCACGTCGTATGACCACTTTGGCATTCACGAGGAGATGCTCAAAGACACCTCCAGAACTTTGGCCTACAGATCTGCCATGTGGAAGAACAAGCATTTGTTCAAGGATAAGGTGGTGTTGGACGTTGGCTGTGGAACCGGTATCTTGTCCATGTTTGCGGCCAAGGCCGGTGCCAAGCATGTTTACTCCGTCGACATGTCTAACATCATCGAGAAGGCCCGTGAAATTGTCAGCTTGAACGGGTTTGACGACAAAATCACCTTGTTGCAAGGAAAGTTGGAGGACATCCAGTTGCCTGTGGACAGCGTCGACATCATTGTGTCGGAGTGGATGGGCTACTTTTTGTTGTACGAGTCCATGTTGGACACGGTGTTGTATGCCAGAGACAAGTACCTTGTGGAAGGCGGTTTGATCTTGCCTGACAAATGTTCCATGTACATTGCGGGCATTGAGGACGGCGAGTACAAGGAGGAGAAAATCCACTACTGGGAGGATGTCTACGGCTTTGACTACTCGCCGTTCATCAAGGTGGCCATGGCCGAGCCCATGGTGGACACGGTGCAGAACCTGGCGTTGGTGACCTCGGCCCACAAGTTCTTCGAGTTCGACATCAACACTGTGAGCAAGGACGAATTGACGTTCCACAACAAGTTCACGTTGAAGGCGCTCGACAACGAAATGTGCCACGCATACGTGGTGTGGTTTGACTGTGACTTTCCTGGCGACGAAAAGGTCACTTTGCCCACCGGCCCAATGGCCCACTACACCCACTGGAAGCAGACGGTGTTCTACATGGACCAGGTGCTTGACTTGAAGAAGGGCGACACCATTGAGGGCTCTGTGTTCTCCAGACCCAACACCCGCAACCCTCGTGAAGTGGACATTGACATTGACTGGAGTTTGCACACCGAGGCCAAGGATTCGGCCAGAGAGCAACTGGGCAAGTACAGCTACTTCATGCGCTAGGCCTCCCGCTGTTACTTCGTGTGTGTATTACTAGCATATTTAATCTGCATTGTGATAGAGATTGCTGGGTGATTCCTCGTCTGAATGGTACTCAATTCTGTATACTGCTTCATTTCTGTACTCTCATCTCTGCATAACTTTGTCCTCTCGTTTCACTGTGACTCTCGTCCCTGAAAAAGGTGAGAACCCGCTTTTCAATTTCGGAGAGTTCCTTTCAGCTCCAGTCTCTTGGTTTTCAATATATATCTACGTAAAATGTGGTATACTCCGTAGGCGCATACGCTTGCGCACAACGCCTACTCCACCGCAGACTCCATCTGCATCACACCGTATTCTGTGTTAATGCATTAGGTCACTGGTCTCTCTACTTTCCTCTCATCTCCTCTCTTCTGTGTTCTTCTCTCCTGTCTTCTGCACGTTTCGTGTCTTCTGCACGTTTCCTCTCTGTTTGTTCGTACTCTGTGTCTGACATCCTCCTCCAGTGCTCATTATTGCTATTCCTGTTGTTCGGTGCACACCATGCTCCGGCTTCCTCGTTCTTTCAAACTTCCCCTTCAGTTTACCCGCAACATGTCTAAATCCGAACAAGAGTGGCGTGCCGTCTTGAGCCCCCAGCAGTTCAAAGTTCTCAGACAACTGGGCACAGAGGCTCCTTTTTCCGGCGAATACGTTTCCAACCCGGCCGGTCCAGGTGTGTATGAGTGCGTAGGATGCCACCAGCCGCTCTATAAAGCATCCACCAAGTTTCTGGCCCATTGCGGCTGGCCTGCTTTCTACGAGGCCATTCCGGGCGCCGTGACCACCATCGAAGACCGGCTGTTGGGAATGGTGCGGACCGAAATGAGATGTTCTCTGTGTGATGGCCACTTGGGGCACATTTTTAAGGGCGAGGGCTACAACACGCCCACGGACGAGAGACACTGTGTCAATAGTATTTGCTTGAAGTACAAGCCGGAGTAGCTGTCTTGTCTATCAACTTTTCTTGATGTCAATTATGTTTATTTGTGCTTATTCATGCGTACTTTGTAGCTACACAAATGGAATGAACACCGAGCGCTTCAACTTCTTGTAGTCGTCGCCAAACGTCTTGATGTACCGCTTGTGTTTCTTCACCGCCCAAAGGAACATCTGGCCGCCACTCACTGCAAGGAACACCCACGCAGACCAGTTGCCCACCAACAACGCATACGCCGTCCACGACAAGCACTCAAAGAAGTAGTTGGGGCATGCGAGCCATGTGAACCCGTAGCCATGGGGAATCACGTACGCCTTGGCGTTGCTGGACCTCAAGCCAGCCAAGATCTTGTGGGTGATGAAGTTGGACACCTCCGCATACACCCACACCGCCACCAACACCACCTGAATCCATTGCGGAAGCGAGTTCACATGGAATAAAGCCCTGCTCAAGAATCCCGAAGCAGCCAATTCCGTTGCATTTTGCGAGTACACAAACACCGACAAGTTGACGCCGGACAAAATCCAGTAGTGGCCCGAGTTCTTGAACAAGTTGAACAACGGCATCGTGGCGTTGGAAAAACGGTGCACATAAACTGTTTCATATTCTCGTTTGGCAAAATGCACCACCGCCAACCAGAACGCCAACTGCTGCGTGCGGGTATGCTCCACCCCCTTGATGGCGGAGTAGTACAAGTACACTAGGGCATGGATGAGAATGGGGCCGAGATACTCCAAAAGGAAAACGGTTCTCCAGGCCAATTGTGGCCCCAAGTCCTTGGCGTAAAGCGACACGCCATGGTTCAACTGAGATTCCGTGAAGTAGTCCGACAATTCCTTGGCTGAGTCCAACGGAACCTGCTTTTGTCCCTCCTTATACGTGAGTCTGATCCTGTTGCCATTCAAGCGGCTGGCAGCACTGATTTTGGCAACAATCAGTGCCACAGAGAGAACAGAAAGTTCTTCCGAGAACCCCTTAACGGTCTTGGATCTGGATGTAACGGTGACAGAAACCATGGGGTTTATGGAGTTACGGAGCGACTATACAGTCTAGTCCTAGCGTGCGACAGCGTTTCTTGCGGTGCACCCGGACATCCGAAACTCTAGTCTATTGTTATATACAGGCAACATGTCGGTTGGTGTGGTCCATACGTTTCAAAATCTCCATTTCAAAAAAAAATCAAAACCTGTTCTGCGGGATTTTGGTGTCCGCGACTATTCCCCGTCTATGCTCCCCATCTATCGACCCCACTCCCATCCCACACAGTCCATGCCCAACCACCTCCGGCAAGCGCAACATCTAGAAAGTTCCACCGTCATGCATCACGTGCGCGCGCCCTTAGCGCCACCATATCGGCATAATTATTCACTTCTTCTACTACTAACCAAAAATGTCTGACTGGGATAATGTTACTGTGATCGGCCAAAAAGCCCGCGTTGGCGGTGGTGGCCCAAGAGAAAGAGTTGCTCGCTCTCAAGCGGAGTTGAACGCCGCCAGAAGAACCGGCGCTGTTCTCGGTACCGAAAAGAAGTACGGTACTTCCAACGTCAGAGGCAACCCAGAGGGCCAAAGATTGACGAAGTTGGATAACACCGACGATATTGTTGCTGTCAAGAAGGTGGATGTCTCTGTTGGCAAGGCCATTCAGCAAGCCAGACAAGAGAAGAAGTTCACCCAAAAGGACTTGGCCACCAAGATTAACGAAAAGCCTCAAGTCATCAACGATTACGAAGCCGGCAGAGCCATTCCAAACCAGCAATTGTTGGGCAAGTTGGAAAGAGCTTTGGGCGTCAAATTGAGAGGTAAGAACATTGGTGAGCCATTGTTCGCCAAGAAGAAGTAGATTGCATGGATCGGTGATCATTTGGTTTGTACGATTTCTTTATGTCAGTAAACGTTTGATGACAATATTTAAACCCTGTTACGTATCCCATAACTCCTAGCCATTTGTTCTAACGCGGCCTTCCGTGGGAAAGTAACTAAACATGTGGTCCTCGAACTGCCCTAGAACTCCTACTCCTAGCTCAAGAGCCCCCTGGGACCTTCCCGTAACAATCTTGAACACTTTATCTTAACACCCAAAACATTAACACTTGTACACCACGTACGCAGTGCACCCGTTGCATCTAGCAGCAGCTTTGTTGCTGTTGTGGCTGTTTCCGGTTCAACTCCACCCGCTTTCCAACTGGAGGATTGCGCTTGGCGCCTGAGTCGTCCAATGGCAACGCTCTTGCAATAGCATCAAACACCTCCAACACTCCGGTCCCTGATTTGGCAGAGCACTCCATGTGAATAATGCGCTTTCCGCCCTCTGTAGTGGTGGTCTCGTTAGACCGTTCAAGGTAATCGCTGATTTCAGACTCTTCAACCTCTCTCTCTTCGGCCAAATCGGCCTTGTTGCCCACCAACGCCACTACGATTCCCTCGGGTGCCTGCTTCTTTAATTCCTCGATCCAGTCTTGGGCTTTCTTGAATGAGGATTGACTGGTGATGTCGTAAACACAAAGGGCGGCGTTAGCATTGCGGTAGTACATGGGCGCCAAGCTCTTGTATCTCTCTTGTCCTGCTGTGTCCCAGATTTCAAACTTGACGGTAGTATTGGCTTCGGGTAAGTTGATGGTTTGCGTCAAGAACGCCGCACCGATTGTAGATTCTCTCATGTCGTCAAAGGTGTTTTTGACAAAGCGGTGGACGATGGAGGATTTTCCCACCGCAGATTCGCCTAGAAGAACCAACTTGAATTGGACAAAACGGGCGTCAGACATGAGTATTGTGGGGGTGAGATCAGACACAACGGAGTGAAGGATAGCTATCGTGCGGTTTGTGCACGACCGCTCACCCGGCCTTGCCACGGCTGCACTGCTTAGGCGTATGAGTTTAGTTTACAAATGGATATGTGACGTGGTAGATCATAAGGTAAATGCTATAATACATTGTATAAGAATTAAAATAAAAAGTAGCCTGCTGCGGGAGACTGGTAAACAATATGAATTACACTTACCGGCACTGTTGAACTACTCGCGAGATACTAGTAACCAGCAGTACAGGTGGTAATCCGAGAGTCCGAAGCTCTAACAGAAACGCCGGCTAACACCCAATCTTTGGGATCGCGGTTAAGCAGAAGCGAAAATATCGCTAATGTTTTCCGTTTTCTCTTATCAGTTCTTCCGTGGAGCCTCCAGTCGAGCTGCCGGGCACTCCGGATTTCGAATAGATCTTACGTCAACCCTGGCACCATTCGCAGAAGGGCTTTATTCGTATATACAAGTGGCAATAAATTAGTTTTCAATCTTAGCCAAGATCTCTCTATCGGAGAACAACAAGTACTCCTCTTCACCAACCTTGATTGGAGAACCACCAAAGTTAGGCAACAAAACCTTGTCGCCGGCTTGAACGGAAACTGGAATCAACTTTCCGGAAGTGGCTTCGGTGATACCTGGACCAGCGGCAATGACAGTAGCTTCATTCAACTTTTCCTGGTTCTTTTCAGGAATGTAAATACCACTAGAGGTTTTGGTGGCAGGCTTCAATCTTTGCACCAAGACTCTGTCGAACAATGGCTTCAAGTTGTTAACGTTTTTCAAGAAAGACTTGTTGTTAGTAGAGGCACCGACATCGTGAATTTGTGTTCGTTGGACATACCATTTTGAGTTATGTAGTTGAGAATCTCCACAACTGATTGAGGGTGTATATATACTCAAATTTTTCATGGAAATGCGCAGAATTTCCACGTTCGCACCTTTTCCTCCCACTTACCCTTCGTTGATTGATTCTGCAGCTTTCGGAAATTTGTTTCGCTCCACCGGCCCTTTTACTGTATTTACGATTTCACATTCAAGCAGAAATGAAGAGGTTTTATATTGGTGGTGTTAATTGCGTCGATATGCACAAGGTGGTTTTTTTTCGTCTCTCTGTTTAATTATCTGTAATTGCCGTCCTGTGAAATATTTCTAGTTTCTGACAACTTCAGACGATGTTGTGAAATATTGTCTCCACAAAATTTACAAAATTTATTTATCTACAATTCTTACATGGAGTACATTTCTTCATGATTGAACCATCTCTCATTTCATAATCTGTATTATTTTGTGTAGTGTTATTTAATTAAGCTCAATTTTATGCATAGTTCATACAGCGCTAACTGAGATATCTGTCAAGTGGCTCACCGAGAATGTTTTCAATGACCCGAACCAAGTCCTTTCTGACCTCCATCTCAACCTCCTCATCGTCATCCTCCAATAATTCAGCAATGTATGGAATGAAAGTAGGCAAGAAAGATAACCATTGTTCACCCATCTTCTGGAACACGGTCTTCAAGACTCTAATGGTCCAGATCTTAGTGTTAACGGAGTTCTCATGCTCATTGGAAATGTATCTGATCAACGTATGCACCAACTTGTCATTGTACTCGTCAGAAGAAACATTCGAAACGAAGAAAGAAATGGTCTTAACCAAATGCTTACCAATAGAGTCTTCAATGTTTGCCAATTGTCCCAAGAGTGGGTCGACCATCGTTTCAAACCTCAGCTGGTGAGTCCAGTAGTCATCTTGGTCGTACTTGAACGACGATGCTAAAGAATGCAACAAAATTCTTCTCAAATTAGTGTCCTCCAAGCTGCCATCTTCAAATCTTTTCAAGACAGCGATAGTTGGATCGAGCAAGTATGAGAAATAAGAAGTGATGATACTCTTCAAATTGTCTTGCACCTTGTTAAAGAATCTGAAGAAAGCAGTCAATCTGATGATCTCCGTGGTTTCAGTAGAGAGAGAGCCTTCTCCACTCACAGCCCACCTAACCAAACTAGCAAACAATGGACGGAAGCTCTTGTCGTTCAATTTCATAACGTAAGAGATACCACACTGGTGGAAGGAACCTTCGATGCTGTAAATCGTGTTATCAGAGAACTTTTGCTCGCCGTACTCGGTTCTAAAACCGAAAGACTTGATCAACCACTTCATAAAGAGTGAAGATTGCGCCGTAGCACCCTTCCTATCAATGGCGTCAATGGTAGACTTAACTGCACTCAAGTACAATCCCAAGTCAGCCGCATTATCACTAGAATAGATCTCGTCATTCAATGCCAAGTTGCACAAAGATTGCAACACTTGTCCCTTATCGATATGGTCAACGACCAATGTTAAGACACTGGATCTGATACTGGTTTCAATCAAATCACTCATCAAGATCGCTCTGAGAATTTGCTTCAAGTTAGAGATGACAAAAGCAGGCATCTTTTTAACCAAACAGGAGAACAACATCAAAACAGAACCCTGAATTAACATCTTAGCCTCATCTTCATCTTCTTCATCATCGCTCTCCTCATCGCTCTCCTCATCACTTCCCTCAGCGGTGCTGGACTTTTTGTCCGCAGTAGTTTCCCAGATCTTCAAAGCAGGAGGCAAAATCTTTGGGAACAAACCGATAGCCTTAACTCCAAGAATACTGACGACACTTGTGATGGAGTTCAAGGAGGAAACAATGATTTCTGTGTGAGGGCTTAACAAACCGTGCTCGGATGTAATTGTTTTCAATGAGGTTAACAAGAACTTAGCATTAGAGGTAGTAGCCAAGTCTTGAGTAAGTGTTCCAATCTTGTTCACAATAATGCAGAAGGTATCCAAGTAGGCTTGAACCAACTCCACATCATCAAACTTTTCAACACCTTCAACCAAGACAGGTAATAATTTCTCCAAAACGATATCGTCAAATTCTTCGTCAATGGTGTTGGCATTCACTTCGCTCTCAAACTTAGTACCGGCCAAAACAGCAAAATTCTTAGCGATTTTGATAGACAATGGGTCTGAGACATTCTTCAAAGACCCAGTAATGGAAGAGATGTAGTAACTCAAAGGCAACAAGTTCAACAAGCTCTTAAGCAGTTCGTACAATTGGTCAACGATCTCGGCGTTTTGTTTTCCATCAACAGCAGAAAAGTGGTCCAATGAGCCCAAAATGAATGAGGTAACTTCGTTAAACCGTTGCAAGAGAGACTCCTTGTCTTCCTGTTCCGTAAGATCGTCGAACAAAACCAAGGAAACCTTCATCTTCAAGGAAATAGTGTTAGAAGTAAGCGATGATTCCTCGTCGGTCTTCAAAGCTTCGTGGATGAAAGTCAACATTCTGTGCTTGAGAGAAACTAACTCGGTAGTTGTCAAGTTGACAATCGACGATCCAAAAACGGATCTGCCGGACAATTCAGCGTACTCATCACTGTGCTTGTCCAACTCAGACTCTGGAACAGATTCCCACAATTCATAAAACTTGCAAATACTGTCCAAACATTCATCAGCAGAGAAAGTTTTGAGCAAAGCTGCAACAAAGTCCAACAAAGCATTGCAATCTGGCATCTTACCCTTGGCAGCATTAGAAGAGTACTGTTGAGCCATTAAGAAGAGAATGAGGTGCAAAGATTGGTCACATCCAAGAGTCTTGATCAAAGAAACGAAAAGCTTAACTCTGCGGTGTCTTGGAATATGCTGGAATGCAGTGACGAAACTGGTCAACAAGAATTCGATTTCATTGGAAACAGAGGAAGATGCACCTGTGATAGCAGGAATAACCTTCGCAATGGTCTTTTGTAAAGCAGAACTGGAAAACTCGTCGTCTTGTCTGATGGTATGTGCCCCCATGAAAGTGAAGATTGGCATCACAGAGTGTAAAATAATTTCAGGTGCCAACGAAGCCAACTCAGCGATCACCAACAACAATCTGTTTTGAACCTGAGGAGACTGGGAGAGTCTGATGGAATTCACAATCAAATCAGCTCTGATAGAGTTGGAGTCAAACTTTAATTTCTTTCTCGAGGACAGCTCCTTCATTTGGACGATAGAGAGCAACATGCAAGTAGCCAAGGATTCCTGAGCATACAAAACAGGCATCTTTCCTTCATTACCCAAGTAGTCTAAGTCTGTCAAAATCTTGAACAATGCTTGCAATAACTCGGGGTTGGCAATATCAGACGATTTCCGTCTCAATTGACCCTCCAAAACATCCAATGCAACGGAGAGCTTTCTCAAATGAGCCGATGCCATAGAGCTAATGTCATCCCTGGCCATAGTTTTTTGAGTGGAGGAAGAAGATCTTCTTCTTCTCTTGGCAACTCCTTGATCAGGAATTTGCTTGACGATGTTAATGGTACCCAACAATTCAATCATATCTTCACTGGTGAAGTCAAGCGATTGCAAGGTCTCAACAGGGTCAAATTCCAAAAGCAAATCATTTTCTTTCACCACCAAATCCACCAATTCCAAGCAGATTCTCAACTTCACTTCTCTGTTCTTGAAAGTTGGGAAAAGCTTTACCAATCTATCCTTGACAGTAACTTGCAAGACACCATCGGTAGACAAAACCTTTAAAATCCAATCAACTTCCTTGCTGATCTTCTTTTCATTAGAAGTTTGGCCACCAACAATGTTAACAAGAGCGGAATCCACATCTTCTTTCAAATCGATACCCGCAACAAGGGATTCAGCCAGGAACTGAGGTCTGTTTGCAACGTACAGTTTAACGTCTTCCACAAAGAAGAATCTGTCATCAGAACCATTTTTAGCGATGTTCTCTGCGGCCACGATCAGCCACACTCTCAGTTTAAGCGCAAGTGGCCAGTGAGTCGAAGACCACTGAGTGAGAATGAATGTTCTTAAAAGCAAAGAGCCGAACTTCTTCTGACCAGATTTAGTGCTCTTGAACAAATTGTCGAAAACAACATTCCTCACACGGGTAGAGTCAGCGACAATTTCAGCCAAGATAGAGTTATTTTCGTACAAGACATCCAACAAAACTTGGGCGTCTTGAGGGGAGATCAAAGAGCGTCTTGAGACTTCGGTGTCGCCATAAATTTGCGATTCCATGAACAAGTCACATTTAACCTTTTTAGGATTACCTTCATTGAGCTTCGAGCTTTGCTGGTAAACAAGCTGAAGCAAGACGAGGAAGTAGCTTCTAATTTGCTTAATATCATCAGAAAAACCAAGAAGAATAATAGGCACCAACAAATAAAAGTTAATTCTATTGTTGTCCGATCTGGCCTGCAACATTCTTGTTCTAGCAGCAGACAAAGCAGCCAATCTGATTTTGGTTGGAACCGAAGGCATTAATGCTAGTCTAAGCAAGTAGGAAACTTGAGTGTCAAGATTTTTCTTACCGACAGTAATACTAGCAAAGCGGAGGACTCTCGCTACTTGCTTAGTAGCTCCCTCGTAAGAGCGGACACTGTCCAACAACACTGGAGTCATCTTAGCAAAATCTTCAGACGACGCCATAGAGAAAAAAGAAGTCGCTTGGGATCTGCATTCGAAAAATCTCTGATGCACCTCAGCTTTATTTTCGAGATCAATAGAAACATCTTCCAAGTAAGCATTGTATGCATCGGCAGGGGCATCGGAAGCAGCAGAGAGAGTATGCATAAGAACCAGTTCCAAATCCGACATAGATTTTTCAGATTGAGCCAAAATTGACAAAAACTTCTCCTTGTTAGCCTTGAGCAAGTTGTTGAATACTTGCACCGCATTGTTTCTAAGACTTTCGCTGATTTCAGGAGACGCAAAGAGATGAGAAATGAGCTTGCGAGAAATGCCGTTGAATAAGAAGTCCAGGGAGGAGACATCTAAATTTTGCAAGACTTCCAAGGCGTCGGGACGGTCATTGTTGAGTCTGTCAACAAAGTAAAAGTACAAGAACTTGGCGACGTTGATTTTTTCACGAATCAAGCCAGGGATGAGAGACGTGTCGCCTACCAACAAGCTGGTAGGGAAATCCTCAAACAATTGCACATTTTCTGCAAGATCAAGCTCATTGTAGTAGTTCCACAATTGGCCCAACAAAATGATGGTTTGTCTGTCATGGTTGGGTTCAGTCTCGATAGCTTGCTTGTTCTTGGTGACCGCTTTGGACAAGGTGAAAACGATTTCGTCGGTCAATGGGAGGATTGCCGATAACACAGAGATGATGGTGTAAGCGGCTAATCTGGGCCCTTGTCTGAGCGCTGCCTTCGGGTACTTACGGTCGACCAAAAGCTCGTCTAAGGTTCTCAACACCGTTGGAAGGTAGTCATCGTTGAGCTTGGCTGGGTCGCGCGCATGTGACACCAACACTTGGGCCACGATGGAGGTATAGAAGCTCAACTGTCTGCCATAAACGCAGCCGTTGCGCAACTGCTTGACGACGTATTCGGAGTACAACCGGAAAAAGGCCGGGTCGTTGTGGAACACCTTCAACATGGAAGATACAGGAGGACACTTCATCTGGGACTTGTAGCCAGAAATGCTGGCGAGAATGGGAGGCCACGAATCTTCGGGTATCACGTTCATGAACCGGAGGAAGATGGGGTCGTCGTGGTATGGCAACAAGGAAAGCATGACTGCCTCGGCATTGTGGATGTTTATGTGGAATCTTCTCACCAACCACTCAGCAAGGGGAAGAACCATCTCTTTGTCGTTGCGATCGTCGTAGAGCGGAGCCAGAACTTCCAAGAACGCTTCCACCTGAAGATTGAGCGCTTCCAAGGATTCCTTGGTCTGGACATTTCTATCGAACCTGACGGATTCTTGGGCAAAAAGTGTGTTTTCAAAACGGTCAAACCACAGTTTGGCGTGGAAGAGATCAGACGAAACCGTCAACCGATCAATTGCAAGTTGATAGATGTATTCTAAGTCCTGAGCCGCCGCAACCTTTGGGTCGAAAATGAGCGAGCGAGAATGAATTCTCGATCTGGTTTTTCTGTCGAGGGCCACCGAGGCGTTTTTCTCGCCGATGACCTTCAACTGTTGCGATAAACTACTCATTGGCGGTTGGGTTAGCTGTGGAGAGAGCACTGATTGGGTTTTTTTTTCACCGTGGTGCGCAGCGATGAGGGCCCTATGTGCAAGTTGTGTGCATGCTTGAGAATTTGCACCCGAAGAAAGAGTGCGGGATGTTTTATTGGAATTCTGACTTAGACGCAATGGGCCAGCCACTTTAGTTCTGTTTCTCGCCGCTTCTTGTATTCACTGCTTTTTTTGAAATATATTCAGCGCCCCTCCTTTTTTTTTTTCCACGTCGTAGGTTTTTTTTGTACTTTTCCTTCATTTCTGTTAGTGCCGGATGCAAGAACGTGGTGACCAGACAATCAATTTTTACTCTTCGAAAAAGTAATGGTTTCTTCTTCACGTTAGACGCATCCATGCTTTGATTACTCGTTCAAGGTCTGTTTTCTTCTTAGGTTGTGACTCGGCTTGATGTGAATTGTGTGAATTAGTAAAATGCTCACCAGACGCCATAGCTGCAGTTTAGGCTTCACTTTAATTTGTCACGATTGGTCCTCTTAGATTCCTCATATCCACACTGATTTTTGAAATTATTTTTCTTCTTTGCTGAAACAACAACAACAACAAAAAAAAAAGCACACATGACAAACTCCTAGCATCGAACGATGCCAGTGTTGTACAAAACACTTGAATGACTGTTTACATATTGAATGGCATCAAACGACTCCAATTTGCTTTATTGTTCTGACTGTGTCTCATTGATTTTTAACACTTTCATGTTATAAACTCCTTGCCAAAGGCAGGACTTGAAACCCTTGACTAATCATTACAAAACGCCGTTCAATGATAATTTATCTACTCCGGAAATTCAAGGTTTCATGAGTTCCTACCACACAGAAAAATAACCAAACACGTCTCATACTAATTCAAATTCTCCGGGGAAGCAACAAACGTTACTTGGCTAATGCAACCCACGAAATCTGGGGAACAATGACCGAGATTGTTTGTATTATCTACGAATGTCACACTAAGAATTTTTTTTGCCAAGAACACCCAAAGAAAATGCCGTGTGGGGCATTATTCACCGATCAACCGAGGCTTCGGAATATTGCTTCACAATCAAGCTAGGCATTCGACGGGAAAGTCGATCTTAGATCAGCAGATTTAATCGAATGGAAAACGTCACCGCCATTCATGAAGCTTTGCCGCCGAAGATGGAAAGCTCTTCAGAACAATAAGGAATGTAGCCCTTGCTAGGGAAGGTGAGAAATAGAAGCATAAGCGACAACCGGCTGGGTTATATACCACAATAGACGCCCTACTAGGGCTAGAACCACATTTACTGAGCAATACATACGCGCGTGCTTTTCCGTTCAAAATTTGCTAGCGGCGAAGTTGGAGCTACGTAGGCCGCTGATACAAGAATGTAAGCAAGGTAGAAAAAAAAAAAAAAAAAAAAAAAAACAAGATAGCAGTTGTCCGGATTCGGAAAAGTGGGGCGCCAGTGAGAATCAACAGTTTTTTTCCTCCGGTGCGAAAAAGAAAAAAAACGGCTCATGACCAGTCGCCCTACCCACGAGTCTAGTGCAAAAAAGAACGATAACTACGCGTGTAGGCATACCCCTTACGGCAGCGAATGATGAACACTATCGTTATCTTGATAAGATAGAAGTTCTGCGCTGCAGCTCGGATGTGTGAACGATAACGGATAGTTCTGGAAATAGGTCGCCGACAGTTAACCATAGCGACCGCCTGAGGACCCTTCATGTCGGCATTAACTTCCGCGAATCTCAAAATACCCCGGATTACGAAAAAAGTATCCAATGCCGAGACCAGTAAGGGCGAAGAACGCCGTCCGATAACACCTTACACACAGGACAAAGCGACCACCACACAGGATGGCACCTTCGTCCTACTTGCACTTGACCGAGCCTATGCCGGAAACATCATGCTTTACCCGCCATCTATTGTGTGCAGTGCCGCCAGTGTGGCAGAAAAGAGGAAATTTTACGGGTGCGAATGCGAACGCTTTGAAGTGAGTTAGCTACGGCGTTTTACAATTTTGCCATCAAACACCGTTCAGCCTTGCCGAAAGCCGCAGCTCTGCGGTGTATGCCGTTTATTTTTTTTTCTGCGTTTGCGGGGTCATGTCTGTGCAGCCACTTAAACAATGGGAGGATGGGGATCTAAGCACCGATCACTCCCCCGATTACCGCATTGGTACAGATACGGTCATCGCTTCCGTCTGCCTGTAGATGCATCACCGCACCTGTATGTGTTATCTTTAGATTAATTCTTGCGAAGACTAGGCAGGATGGGAATTTAAATAGAAGGAAATCCAGCCGCTTGTGGTGAAAAGACGAAAAAAGGAAGCCATTATCTATTCCCCTTTTGTCTATTCCCCTTCGAGGTTACATCATATCCATCTTATAAAACCATTACATCATGGTGAATTTGAAGCCTACTAGTTCGCGGCCCAGCATCTACCGCAGTAACTCCACCTACCTAGAGTATGAGATTTCCCACTCCAGAATTGTGGATGTGGACGAAAAAGGCAACATCTTGTCCGAGAACAACTCCATAATCTCCGCCGGCGAGGAAGAATTACACAAAGGTTTGAAAAATAGACACGTGCAATTGATTGCTTTGGGTGGTGCCATCGGAACTGGTCTTTTCGTTGGTTCGGGTTTGGCGTTGTCCCAGGTGGGCCCAGCTGCTCTTTTCTTGTCATATATTATTTTGTCTGGCGTCGTTTGGTTTGTCATGAACATGTTGGCCGAGATGGCGGCGTTTCTTCCTGTCCCAGGTGCGGGTGCACAGCAGTTTGTCAACGATTACTTGAGTGACTCCTTTGGCTTTGCCATTGGTTACAACTATTGGTACGGTTTCTCTATTTTGGTGGCAGCAGAAATTGTTGCAGCAGCTATTGTTATCCAATACTGGACAGAAAAGGTGCACATTGCCGTGTGGATCACAATTTTCTTGGTGTGCATCCTTGCATTGAACCTCTTTCCCGTCACGTATTATGGTGAAGCCGAATTTATTTTTGCCAGTATCAAGTTGCTTGCTATTACAGGCTTGATTATTTTGGGTATTGTGTTGTTCTTTGGCGGTGGTCCAAACCACGACAGATTGGGTTTCAGATACTGGAAACACGGTGATGCGTTCAAGCAGCACTTGGTCGATGGAGCTACCGGTAGATTTCTTTCTGTTTGGACTGCTATCATTAAGGCTGGTTACTCTTTTATCATGAGTCCTGAGTTGATTGTGGCTACTTCCGGTGAGGTTCGTGACGCTCGTAGAGTCTTGCCTAAATGTGCCAATCAGTTCGTCTACCGTTTGGCCTTCTTCTACATCTTGGGTTCCTTGGTTATTGGAGTCATTGCTAACTCCAATAGTCCTAGATTGGCCAGTTCTTCAGGAAATGCTTCCGCCTCGCCATTTGTGCTTGGTATCCAAAATGCCGGTATCCCTGTGTTGAACCACATTATTAATGCGGTCATCTTGACCTCTGCTGCTTCTGCGGGAAACTCCTTTTTTTACGCTGGCTCTAGAACTTTGTACTCTCTTTCAAAGAAGGGTTTGGCTCCAAAGTTGTTCGGCACTGTCAACAGATTTGGTATTCCATACTACTCTGTCGCTGTCACTTTCGCTGTTGCATGCTTGTCCTACTTGAACGTTTCCAGTTCTTCTGAACAAGTGTTCACTTGGTTCTCTAACATTACTACCATTTCCGGTTTCATTAACTGGGTCTTCGTTGCTTGGGCTTTCATTAGATGGAGAAAGGCTATTGTTGTGCAAAACCTTGAAGACAGAGTCCCTTACAAGACCAGATTTCAACCATATGGTGCTTACTTTGTCATTTTCTTCATTTCTCTTGTTACTATCACAAACGGTTACGCTGTTTTCTTTGACTTCAATGGAAGTGACTTTGTTGCCGCTTACATCACTTTGCCTATTGTGTTTTTCCTCTACGTGGCTCACAGATTGTACGCATACTTCCGCTTGCGCGAGAAGAGATGGCTCAACCTTCACGAAGACTTTGATTTCAGCAAGCTTGATCTTGTGGAGGAGGAAGCTAGCCAAATTCCCCCCAAAATTCCTAAGAACGCTTGGGAAAAAATTATGTTCACCCTCTTTTAGGTTAAATAATAAAGTTTTGTAATGAATTAAGCGTTTTAATGCCCACTTCCGTGCTTATCTGTATCGAATGATTGGCTGCATGAATGATTATGGTATTTATTTGCCGGTCAGTATTTTCGTCAACTTTGCCCGGGGACCAGTGCCAGGTTTCTGACAGTTTGCAGTTTTGCGCACACGATGCAATTACCTAACTACGTGGACGAAAACAATAAAAACAAGAACACAGTTTTAATTGTTTATATTGTTAAAATCAGATATATGTTCCCAAACAATTCAACAATGCCCATTTCTGGGTACTCTCAGCGTGAAATACCACCCATATCCGCGTCTGGCAATCAGATGCAAACGTTGTTGCAACATACGCACACTTGTGTGACTAAATTTAATCGTCATCAATGGGTTGTAAATATTACTGACATAAATCATCGGTGCTATTAAGCAAAGGTTTTTGGAAGTACGCCACGGAGCTCAGAAAACTGTAGAATCAATGTCTCGGAGTACATGAATTACTTCCAGTTACCACTCGGATGTTCGTCCTACGAACCTTCTGATATATACAACCGCCCTGATACGCGTTTCTAAAATCTGGTTTCTGTTTTCAGCCGTAATGACCAGTTTTCTTGTTTCTTTCTTGAATATCATTCCAAGCTCGTCACCATTGAGCTGCATGCCGCGTAACCACCATACGAGGCTCAACACAAACGTATAGACGGCATATAAACAGAGCCACCTTCCTAAAAGGCACTTAGTTGGCCTATAGAACTGATTCCCGTGGGCAATATAGAATAGTGAACAACATGTCTTCATCCAGCTTTTCTGTATCGTCTCTCTCCTCTTGGACTAAGGAGTTCTCCAATGACTTGAACACAAAATTGGGCGCATCGGTGTTATCTACTATCAATGCCGAGGAGGCATTGATCGATAGAGCGACTGCAATCAAAAACACCACCACTGTGTTCAACAACAGTGTCTCCGTGGAAGGTGCGCCTGTGACTAACCAAAAATCAAGTGGTCGTTGCTGGCTTTTTGCGAGCGGAAATGTGTTGAGACTCCCAGTGATGGAGAAATTCAACTTGAAGGAGTTTCAATTCTCGCAGTCATACTGGTTTTTCTATGACAAGTTGGAGAAGTGCAACTTCTTCCTCGAAAAGTTTGTGGAAAACATCGACTCCACCGCCGAGGAAGGCGTGGAATCCAGATTGAACGACTTCTTGTTGACTGACCCCACCTGTGACGGAGGCCAATTCGAGATGTTCATCAATGTCGTGGAGAAATACGGTATGGTGCCCCACGAGTTGTTCCCCGACGCGTACTCTGCTACGGCGTCCAGAACCTTGAACTTTCTTCTCAAAACCAAATTGAGAGAGTTTGCACAACAGTTGAGGGTGGCCAAAAAGACTGACGCCTCCCAATTGCCTCAATTGAGACAGGAGATGCAAAGAGAAATATACAGAATCATGGTAATGTTTTTGGGCCAGCCACCTCTTCCGACCGAGAAGCTAGTGTGGGAGTACAAGAACAAAAATGACGAGGTTCACAGCTTGGAATTTACCCCAATGCTGTTCTACAAGGAAACGCTCGGTTTGGACTTGACCCAGTGCGTGTCACTCTTGAACGACCCTAGAAACGCATACGACACCATCATCAACATCGACAAGTTGGGAAATGTCGTGGGTGGAAACGAAGTTTCGTACTTGAACGTGGATGTAGACCAATTGGCCCAATACGCAGCTGCAAGAATCCAGGCGAACCAGGCAGTTTTCTTCGGTACCCACACCCCAATCTACATGGACAAGAAGAGAGGTATTATGGACCAAAAGCTCTTCAACTACGACCTTGTAAACATCTCCACTACGCAAGACAAGGCGTCGAGAATCCAATACAAGCAATCGCTTATGACACATGCCATGGTCTTGACCGCAGTACACCTTGATGCTCAAGGTGCTCCTGTCAGATGGAGAGTGGAGAACTCCTGGGGCAAGGATTCGGGCCAAAACGGTTACTATGTGATGGACCACCAATACTTCAAGGACTACGTGTACCAGATTGTGGTGGACAGATCCGAGTTGCTGGAGAGCCACAGAACCATTTTTGATGAAAAGAAAAACCCAATTGTGTTACCACCTTGGGACCCAATGGGTGCTCTTGCAATCTTTAAGTAATACGTACCATTTTTTGAATATAGCGATCCATTCGAGTAACACCGACGATAAAAAAAAAGTGGTAATTGGCCCAGAGTACTACATAGCACTCAAAAGTGCCGAAGAATCCAGCTGTTTTAACTGAAATCGATATTACAGTAGCCCAGGCTAAGTCTGCATGTTGCACATCTATGGTTACCCGCACGTACACCTAGTATATAGCTCTGAAAATTTGCTTGCGTTTTTAACCAACCATAATTGTATGTACAGTTTGGACCATTACTAGGATGATACAAAACACAGACCTGATCTGACAGAGTCCTTGAGGCTCTTTTGCAGATAAAATGTATTGCCTTTTTTGCTGATGTAATGATTTTACTTTTGAATTCAGTACTAACTTTGCTAGACTGCTAAAACGAGTCACGTCATTGACGAAATAATTGTTCGGAACTAATATATTATAAGCTAGTAGGCAACCCAAACGAAGACATTAAACAGAAGTTAATCATCTGTTGAATGTTTTTCACGGTTTAGGCTTATAAAGTATGATCTACGAAGCAATTTATCTTAAAGGCTCTTAATGGCCACCCAGTAAATTAGCTTTGTCGGAAAGTTGCGAATAAGTCAATCACTTTTTTTTGATAATTGTGGCGTCGAAAACAGTTGGTTGTAGTAAGCCGGAACAAAACAAGAGCAAGGCTTGTGTTGTAAGCAGGCATTTTATCATTCATTTTCAGCAATGTGTTTTCAGCAAGCACGTATTTCCCAACAGTGGAACAAGAAAGCCTGATTCGTACCCGTTCAAAGCATCACCCCCCTATACGATTCTACAACGTTTGGTATACACGTATATGTTATATTATTTTGCGTGAGGTAACTAGAAACTAGATTTACTTCTTGGCGGTCAATCTTCTCAAGTAGAAAGCCAATTCTTCACCTTCCAAGATGTAACCGTCACATCTACCAGATTGACCTGGTCTAGAGGAGATGCAAGCGTACAACTTACCAGCGGTAAATTGGTGTTCAACAGCAGACTCGATGTTAGAAGCACCAGCTCTGGCAGCCAACTTTCTCTCAACCTTCTTAGATCTCTTGGTCTCTTCTTCTTGACCCTTACCCAAGACCTTACCGTAGTGGGTCTCGAACCATTGTCTGAATGGAGTGGCATCGATTTGGACAATAGCAGACTTGGTCAATGTGTTGGTTCTAACCAACTCGTTGTTGGAAGGGTGGTAGACGACAGATGCGATTCTGGTCTTCTTGGCAACACCCTCGGAGGCCCAAGAGAAGTTACCGGTCTCAATTCTCAAAGCTCTGAACTTCTTGTTGCCACCTCTGGTTCTGACGGTGTGGATTCTCTTAGCACCGATCTTAGTGTTGGCTGGTTGTCTACCCAACTCGAACTTCCGCTTCTTTCTGAATTGGGCTCTTTTGGCACCAGTAGCAGCACGCTTGTGACGAGAGTCTCTAGAAATACCCATGGTGAACTAGAAATGTTAGTATGGTGAAAATTTTTTATCATGGAGAAACACTTCTTAAAGTCGTCGATAATCCTAAAGCCATGTGGATAGGAGGAGCATAATGTAGATGGCAAAGCTGTTGCTGAAGCATACACATGTGTTTTGATTGTGTTTGACGATGCTTTAGAGGTCCTTTGGTCAAAGGCGGAACATACTCTTTGGTTACTGTCTAGTAAGAAAGAAAGAAAGGAAGATTTTTTCACCCAGGTAATGGAGGATAAAAATTTTCGCACCAACGCCCTGGTGCAGGAAGCGGTGGGCCTGACGCCCTGGGCCCGGTGTGCGTATAACCAAAGGACATCGTCCTGCAGATACGGGGGCCTCGCGCTAGGGTGTAGCGAAATACTGCTAGCGCGAGAGCGCGAGCGTGACTCACACGTGACGAATATACATATACATGGAAAAAAGGAGGGCATTAGCCCTAATGTTACACGACCTGGAGCACGCAACCAAGCGCTTCTCGACACCGGTCAGAAAGTCAGTGGCACATCTTGGAAACGGGCGTTTTTACCACAGGAGCGCCACAGTGTCATAAGAGCATCATTGAGTTTACAAAGAGGTCAACTGTCGCAATGATCAGCAAGATTGTGGGGATCGAGTAGCTTAGGTACAGGTAGTTTGACGGAAGCATCGTAACCTAAAAGAAAAAAAACACCCAGATCTATTTAAATGTGATTAATAGTCTTTTCGATAGCTTGGTTGCGGGTAAGTATTGGTACCAGAGACTGCAATAAGGCTTTATCTTGTTTATGTGGCGCACGTGTTCTCCTAGAAGCATGAGATACGTTACTTTGGAGATATCTTGTGTTTCTTAGAGAAGATATTTTAAAAATCTACGTGAGGCAATTATACGTGAGGCAATTATCGACAGCATCCTGTTCCTATTCGTGCGGTACCTCTTACTATTAATCAGATTTCAAGAACGCATTCAGGAGCTTACTCACCTGACATCTTGTCTGTATGCGAAAGAAAGAGAACTTATCGCGCTTTTTCTACATATTGACGAGAACCGGAAAACATTGCAATTATTTCAGGGGCGGGAGTCAAGGAAAGGGAGAAAAAAAGAATTGAGTTCGTTGTATAAGTGGGGAAATAGAAATTTCAGATATCTCGTTCAGGGAGTCTGAAACGGTAACTGAAACGAATGACATTCCAAATTCTTGGGTGGTGACGCTCCTTAAAAGATAGGTAACTGCAGGATGGCACACCCCGAATACATGCGTTGAATATACGAGAAAACATCGTACTGCCCCTATTGATTGAGCCTTGTACAGACATGAACCCCACGTTCCAAAATAAATGGGCGAAAAGAATTATTCACCAGCTAAACTTTTCCGAAAGCAAAATTGCCCTAGAATCAGTTTCAAACGAAAAACACTGATGTATAGGGTATGACGGCCGGTGTGCCCCCAGCGTCACGTGACCCGACAAAATGTGAAATCAAAAATTCCAGCGATGACTTCGAGAAAAGACAAACCACTAGCACAACTACGAGATGGAGACGGTGTATGATGAGATCGAGATAGAGGACTTTACATACGATCTGGTGACTGGATTGTTGCACTATCCTTGTCCCTGTGGCGACCGGTTTGCCATCGCGCTTGAGGATTTACGAGACGGTGAAGATATTGCCGTTTGCCCCAGTTGTTCGTTGATGGTGCGGGTTATTTTTGAGCCCGAGGATCTTGAAGAGTTTGATTAGGACACGAGAGCACTCCAGGGGCATGTTTGATTCCTTTCTTGTGGAGATATGAGCCAGTTCTAGAGGAAAGGGGCTTACAGGCGGTACAGGTGTTGTTTCCACCGGCATGCATCACCAAGATAAGATACGAGTCTTGGAACTTGCTGTCAGGATCACATGTAAAAAGAAAAACGGTGACGTATCAGGGTATATAGAAAAGGATTAATTAAGATTCGGGAAGACATATTGTTGCAGGAGCCGTAGAAGGACTCATGCGCGGCTAAAGTTTCCGCACATGGAAGCCGGGGCTGGACACCGCGGATGCACCCATAAGTCCTTGCAGCATGCATAAGTGCAGCCCACCAGCACCGCACTAGGGCCGGAACACGGACTGCATCCATTCTCAATAGAAGCTTAATCTTGACCTGAGATCCTGCGCCTTTTGCGCTCGGGTTGGCGAAAACGGCTTCCAACGGTTGGGAAAATGTCGCACCGCCCATATACACCCTGCAGCATCGATGCATGGGGAAGTGCGGCCGGCACCGGCCCCGGCGGGTGGGTTGCATCTCACACGTTTTCGCGGATTGGACGATATGCCGGCAACGGCGTGAGACTGAAGGATAGACGACAACAGAGCGCAAGGACAGAGGCAAGGACACGGGGCGGTCGTAACACATCAGTACCTCCGGGTGAACCCGCCTGCCAGTGCACCGTCAACATCCATTGTAAATCTGGTGACGTGCAGAACGTGGTGTGGAACAAAATTCCGCCCAATGGACCTTCGCCTAATTATGGTGAGCAGTACATCACTCTGTTCTGCATCTACATGGAGAGATACCGGAATTGGAATCGCCAGCGTGCACACAGACCGCGATGCATCGGGCAACAAGACCGTTTTAAGTTCCTTTACCGTAGAAACGAAAACCATGTAGGGGCGGCGCACTGGAGGGATGAGGCGTGATGGTGACACAGCGGGCTGACGTGATTGTTGTTACCGGGTGCCAAAAGTCCGGAGCCACGTGTATTTTGTCTCCCCAGGCTTGTAGTCTGAGGGTTTGGGGGGTCGGTCACGCCTTCGCCAGACGAGGGCAAGCGTGGTGTAAAGACATTATTTTTTTTTTTTCTATTTTCTTTTTATTTTTTTTTTTGAGTGCGCAAGCGTACATATATATTGTGCGAGTCTTCAAACTGTGAAAACCCAGGGGTTTTCGGTTCATCTGACCCAGTGTTTTTGGCATTCTTCCGCCTTGCGTCGTACCACGTCCAACGTCCAACCGACGGTTCCTCCCGCTCTTTCTCTACCGGTTACCAACATCGTCCACTCCATCCATTTCCCAACCCCGCCTGCTCCGGCCCCAACTACTACTTCACCAACACCATGTCAGAAGCCATCGGCAAGGATAGCGCCGAGTCGCCCGAGCACAAGATGGAGGGCCGCGGCCAGAGCCGCCGCGGTCCGTGGTCGCCCGAAGAGGACCGCCGCCTCATTGAGATCATCTCCATGTACGGCCCCACCAACTGGGTGCGTATTGCGTTTCTGTTGGGCAGCCGGTCTGCCAAGCAGTGCCGCGAGCGGTACCACCAGAACTTGAAGCCGCTGCTCAACCGCAACCCCATCACGTTTGAGGAGGGTCTTTTGATTGAGCAGCTTGTGGCGAAGCACGGCAAGAAGTGGGCGGAGATTGCCCGCCACTTGCGTGGGCGCCTGGACAACCTGATCAAAAACTGGTGGAACGGTGGCGCCAACCGCCGCCGGCGGGCGCTGCAGAACGGGCTGCCCAGCCCGATGGCGGCGCAGGGCCTGTTTTACACCTCGCCCGAGGCGCGCCTGCGCCAGAACTCGGTGCACGCGCCTGCGCTTGGCGCCATTCCCCCGGCGCACGCCGCTCTCCCGCCCGCTCTCCCGCCCGCTCTCCCGCCCGCACCTCTGGCCGCGCTCCCCGCCGTGCTGCAGTACCCCAAGGTGCCGCTGTTCCCCCAAATCTCCTTCAACACCTCGATGTTCGGCCCTATGGACGGCGGTGCGTTGGCGAAAAACCCAACCCACCCGTCCACCCACCCGTCCACCCGCCTGGCGTCAGTGGACCACACGCTGCACTGGCACGAGTTGAAGCTGCGGCTCGAAGAGCGCCGCCACTCGGTCAACCCGGGGCCGCTCTCGTCCACGCTGCCGCTGCTCTACCAACACTCCAACGCGTCCGTGTCGCTGCACTTCTCCGGCTCGGACTCGCTCAGCTCGATGGCTAGCCGCAACAACTCCGTGAGCATCGATTACGGTGCGCATCCGTTCTTGCTCACGCCCGCCACCCCGTCGTCGCAGCACACGCGGCGGCCGTCGGTGGCACCGGACTTTTTCCCCAACCCGTTGTCTGCGCTCGACGACAAGCACCGGGTGCAAGCGCAAAGCCGGCTACTGGTGAGCAGTGCGCTGAGCGACACCAAGGCCATCCCGCCTTTCCACAACCTCTTGAAGAGCATCCACGCGCACGACGACCACAAGGACGGGACGGAGCGCATCCGCGTGTCGTCGCTCATCGACTGAGGTGCCACCGGAGAAAGCATTGTGGCGACTGGTCCGTGCGTGGGGGTTGTGTAGTCGTCTACAGTCAAGACCGGGCTTCCTGGGGCTACGTCGTGGCTGCTGGTCCACCGCCTCGTCTCCAAACGACCAAAGAGGCAAACTCTTCTACAGAGACAGAGTATAATCAGACGCTAATGGCATTCGTGCTGGGGCTGTGCGCCCAATCTAATTGCATAATCCTCATTTCTATTACGTAGGCTTAGACAGCGGCCGGGCGCCCGCGGAGTTACACGCCCTCTGCAAATAGCCGCGGCGCCGATCTTCCATCTGGCTTATTTGCCCAACAATGGCCACGCCCGGGCTTTGGTGACGGCGCTCTGCAGGGGAACCCGTGAAAAGCGCTCCAAACCAACGCTTCCACGCCAAAACACACTGTTCCCGAGCATGAGCATCGACGTGCTTAGCCCCCGCCGACATTTCTCGCACATTCCCTCGGAACAAAGCGAAAACCGGCTGTGTGCAATACTGTGGACGCTGCCCTGGGCTCGCCATACCGTTATTCTGTGGACAAGGTGTGGTGGCCTAAAACAAGCGTGATGCATATGCGAGCGTGTTTCCCTTGGCTACGGGGGCCCGTTTTGGCTTTTGCTTCCGCCTTGGGCTTTTCTGTGTCGGAATGACGCTTGCGTTCGCCGTTGCGGTGTCGTGCATTCTTCCTTTGCGTAATCTTGCCTGGACTTTTAACCTCCCATACCCTTGGCCGCTGTAACGCCCAACTCTACCGCCAAGGCCGCACGTTGTAAATGAACTGGTTGAATTTTCTGCGTCTTACCGAATATTTGCCACCGCAATGCCCACTCCGCCAAATGCACCCCGACACCAACCTCCCCCAGCCGGTATAGAACACCCGTACCTCCCCACAGCCACTGTGCTACACCTGCAACAAGCCATCGCTTTTGCCCATCCACCTCATGATCCCGCTTTCGGTCGTGCATGACACGGCGTTAGTATTTGACATTGATCATGTGGAACAGATTCGGCAACTTGGAATCGTGGGTATTCTTGTAGGCACGCTTCCGAAAGCTCCTCAACAGAATGTGTTCTTGGGCCTTCCTCTACAGTTGAGCGCCTACGAAGCTTGCTATCTTGTGTTGCATGGCCACGCCCAATTTGTCGATGGACTCAAGTATAACAACGAAGTTGCTTCTCACTACTCGCTTGAGGAAATCAATCGGTTAGGACGAGTTGGAGACGATGCCCTCCAGTACGCCATAACTCCAGATACGCTTCCACAGAAACCTGAAGCAAACGTTTCTCCATCGAGCCGCCTCTCCGTAGCGGACTTTCTTGCCCGCCAGCTGATGCCGCGCGAGGAATTTGGCGCCAAATTTGCCGCGTTTTGCTTTCTCCGCAACCTCGACTACTACCTTATGCCTGGCCTTCGGTTTGGCGGTGTGTTTGTGGCGTATCCTGGCGATCCGCTCAAATTCCACTCGCACTTGATCGTGAAGGTGGTACCCAAGGGGGAAAAAGTTGATCTTTTGGAGCTTGTAACCAGCGGGAGATTGGCCACGGCCGTGAAAAAAGCATGGTTGGTCATTGACCAGAACCACAGTAACGAAGAAGATGCAGATCGTCAGTTACTGCTACACCCACAAGCCACACGTGCCTTCTCGTTCGAATGGGCCGGGTTCGGCTGATCTACACGTCGTACTCAAAACATAATAATCGTAAACAATGGGACGACCCGGAGGTCTTAAAATCAATCAACAAAAAGATCAGCTTATTTAGCACCCGCTAACTAAAGTGTAGCTAGCGTCGCGTTCAACGACACAACCACTAGGTCCGCCGCTTACTCCTCCAGGAGAGGAGGGTAACCCTTGAACTCAGGTTCAGGCATCTCCTCTTCGGGATTTGGCTTCTTGTACTTCGCAGTACGCTGTGGCCCTTCCTGAGGCATATCTTGAAGCTCCTCTTCGTGATGGGGTTTCTTTTCAGGAACTTTTTGATGCTTTTCCTCGTGAAGAGGTCTCTCACCCTTGTGGGCTCCCCCACAGCCAGCTTTCTTGCCATCTTTGTGCTTCATGCTCTTGTGTTCGCCCTCCTTGCCAAATCCGTGCGCATCTTTCTTTCCAAAGAACTCAGCCACATCTTCAAGAATGTGATTCCACAATGGCTTTTCGTGCATTGGGCGATGCTTTTCGTCTTCCTCGGAGTGAGGACCCTTGCCTGGCTTGTGCATTGGATGTTGCTTCTCACCGTGTCTCTCATCCCCATTCTTCATTCCAAAAAAGCTGAAAACCTTGTCAAAGATGTGCTTGAAGAATTTGGGGTGCTTGCAACCCTTCCTTCCGTGTGGGTGACCGATTTGAGACGCCATAAAGATTTCGTGGTCAATTTCACGCCAGTCATCATTCGATGGACAATGAAGTTTCTGTTTGTCTAAGGTAACCACACCGTCGCTAGATTCAACCTTTCTCTCATATTTGTGGCCGTGATGCTTATTTCCAACACGAACCTTGTACTTGGAGGTCAAAGATCCAGTGCCGTGGTTACCAGACTCGCGAATGAAAAATTTAGAAGTGCCATCTTGAGAGGCAATGTCAGCAAACATCTTCTTGCCATTGACTGTGACAGACGTAGAGCGCACAGAAGAGATGGAAACGTCAAGGTCGGTGCCTTCCTCGGTTTTCTTTTGTTTCAAGTCGATAACCAAGGGGTAGGAGTGGTGAACCTTTTCACGAAGATAGTGGAAATTCTTTTTCAGATCAGTGATCGAAACAAACTTCGCGGACTCACCAACATGGACCAAGTGGACGGAGTTACCGCCCGCGGAATAACGCTGGACGTTATGAATCTCACCCTGGGAGAAGGCGAAGTAAGTGCTGTTCACAACATTTCCATTCTTCAACTTCAACACAAGCTCACTGGACAAGACACCACTCAATTCAGCGGAAACAACTTGTTGCAAGGTACCTGAATATGGTGGAGAGAATCCAACCTCAGAGCCCTTCTCGTGGTGGTCAACATCAAGAATACGGCCGTGAGCATCTTCAACTTCTGGGCTCTCGAAAGCCAACAAGTTGGCACTGATAATCCAGTCATTACCAACACCAGAGTTGGTTCCTTTAATTTCGTCAAAACCGTTGGAAATGGCAAGTTTCAATTCGTGGTCCTCGGATTCCCACAACAATGGCAACAAGCCAGTCACATCGATATCGATGCTAGGCAAATCAAAAGCACTGATAGGCACCACTGGAGACCAGAGCGCAGGAGAGAAACCACCGGTGAAGATGAATGGTTGTACGGATTGTGCCGCGATCTTCTTATCACCCAAGAAGGCATTCAAGAAGCGAACAGGCCCGTGACCAAACAACTCGTTGCCTTCGTCGGCAAAACGGTCTTTATAGCGGTCCAACACGTCACCATACCAGAATTCCTCGTCGGCGTTGCCGCTGACGAAAACGGACAATCTCAAGCGGGTAGTATTCTTGGCCACTTGAGGCAACTTCACGGAAAAACTGTCAGAAGTAAGGTGCTGCAAAGGTGGAGAACCGGCATGCTTGGCGGTCAATGGGTAAATCTGTTCAGCAGGCTTATGGGATTGAAACAAGGGAGAAAAGGTACAGTTCCCTTTTTCGTGATGTTTTTTGTGCTTTCCATGAGGACCTTTAGGTGGGGGACCCCTAGGAGGTTCGCCATCAGGACCTTTAGGTGGAGGACCCATAGGAGGTTCACCATCAGGACCCTTAGATGGGGGACCCCTAGGAGGGGGACCCCTAGGAGGGGGACCCCTAGGAGGTTCGCCATCAGGACCCTTAGGTGGAGGACCCCTAGGAGGTTCGCCATCAGGACCTTTAGGTGGAGGGCCCTTAGGTGGTTCGCCATCAGGACCTTTAGGTGGAGGGCCCCTAGGAGGTTCGCCATCAGGACCTTTAGGTGGAGGACCCATAGGAGGTTCGCCATCAGGACCTTTAGGTGGAGGACCCCTAGGAGGTTCGCCATCAGGACCTTCAGGTGGAGGACCCATAGGTGGTTGATGATCATAAAAATGGGCTTCCAACGTGACGTGGAACTTGCCAGTCAATTTGTCGGTCACCAAGTTGTCCAACTGGAACATTACCTCCGCATTCTTGTGGAACAATTTGGAGTAGACAGAAACGTCCTTTTGGAACGAGGAGAAAGACTCGCGCGAGCCTGGCTCAAGCGTGGAGGTACGCCAGATCTCAGCGCCATCCACATACAAGTGCGCCAATCTGTCGTACTGAACGCCGTTGGCAGTAGTGTTCAATGTCAAGATCACATGATTGAACTTTTCCGAAGGCGCAGTGAAGTTAACAACCAGAGGTTTTCCCCAAGAGTCGAAAGTGTGGTCAATCAACACGGCGGAGTGAACGGACTTGCCGAATCTGGCCTCGGCCGCAACTGGCAAGTCAACAGCCAAGACTTCACGGACAGAGTCTGCGTCTCCGACAAAAGAGCCATCATCAACAAGTCCGAGACCCTTCACGCGCACTGTAGGGGCGGCAGGAGGCACATCCACGGTAAAAGTGGTATAATGTTCAAACAAGAATCCTAAGACAAACAAAACAATCAACACACGCCAAAGCGCACCAAAAGCTTTTTTGGGAGAAGCAAACTTGAATGTGGTTTCGTCCAAGTCATCATTTTCATCCAACTTGATGTTTCCTTCAGACTTCTCGTCATGTGTTTCGAAAGCAGCCAACTCTTTTTCCGAAACGGGAGTACTTTCCAAGTCCTCCGGGCTTGCAGCTTCTCTGGAGCGGCTGAACATGAGCCGGTTCCAGAGAGAAAATTCTCTCGCCATGTGGTTCCTCATGATGAGTAGAGGAATAGTAGGGAGAAAACCAGTATTTTGCACTTGTCCTGCCGAATGGAACCACCCCTGTACATATATCTCAAGCTATGGGAGGCTGAGCTGTGCGCGCTTATATTATGTCGGCCCACGTCCGGCCCGATCTACATCTCGTTATATTATAGGAGCGATGCATGACTGCGCCCTCACTCGTCATTTCGATTGGATACTGCCGCACTGTAAAAGTATTTCTTTAACTAGCACCGACACAAGCAGTGATTTTCTTATAATCTTTATCACAGCCCCGGCGAAGGTTTACCAAACCCTCCCATTGTAGAGGCACACCCGGTTCATCGTCACACAATCACATTGGGGAAACGGTCCTCAGAAACTTGCTGCAGCTGTATGTACGCCAACGTGCGCTGGAAGTACTCCTCAATGTGTCTGAGCAAACGTGCCTCCTGGTCGTCTTCATCACGCGTAGAATCGTCTCTGAAGTTGGCAATGTTGGTGCGGATTAAATCCACCAATCCATTGATATACCGCAGGTCAATCAGCCCGTTGCCGTAGACATTGAATACTAGACTGCGGTTCAAGATCTCCACAAAAAGCTTCAACAGCAAGTATGGGTCCATGCATGAATCTGCTACACGGAGCGCTTTCTGGAGACATTCCAACACCCGTTTGGCGTCCCGGTAAAGCGCTGGCTGTTCCTGCGAAGATACCGCGCCTCCGTCGCCGACTCCGGCATTCGGAGGTGTATTGTGCTCATCCTGCTTTTCCACGTCATCCTGCACGCCCTCTCCTTTGGCATCCTCCGCCTCCTCCTGACTGGCCTCCTTTTCACCGGCGCCTACAGTAGGAGACGGACCCTCTATCCAGAGATCGCACCACCACCATAAATGTGCACAATAACAGATTGAACGGCACTGGTCCTGCTTTTTCAACAACTTAGACCCGTACAACGTGACCTTTGTGATCAAACTCTCGTAATTCTCCTTGTTGAAGTATCTCAGGCTGGCCAAGCGATTGGCGATCATCAAGACCGCCTGGTATGACACAGACCCAGCCATAGACTCGTGTGGATTGTGTATCTGGTTTTGCAGGGTATTGAGGACCAAGCTTTCCTCGTAAATGACAAAACATTGGCTAAACAACTCGTACGCAATGTTCTCTTGCCGTAATTGGTCGGCGACAGTTGCCAAGTTTAAGTAAAGCTTGAGGATTAGCTCAGAATGGGCTTCGTGATGGTACTGGTACAACTCCTCTATGACAACTGAGATGTTTTTGAAGTTGCTGGTGATGTGCAAGTCAGTTTGGTCGCGAGAGTCACCTCTACCCGCCTTCAATTGCTTGAAGCCAGCAATTCTGAGCTTGTTGGTCATCTTCGTAATCAATGTTGGGTACAAGTAGATGATATTGGCCCTGTTTTTGTTCAAGTATTTTTTTCTCACATGAAACAACATTGACAAATTTTTGAAGCAGTCCGGAGTTTCAATCAAGTGGAGCATTTTGCATATTTTTTCTTGTGTCTGGAGAAACTGCTCCGAGACATATTTATCGTCGTTGCCAACACGAATAGACGCAGTGATGCCCAAATCCTTAGCTGTACTCAAAGTGCCGTCAGTTTCCTGAATAAGAACAAGAATATACTTGAATATATCGTCAATATCTTCGGTACTTTGATAAACTTCCTTCATGTCTTCTCCATTTTCGGCTGCACCTTGTAACAAATTATCAACGATTTCCAAGGCTAATTGCTTCTGCATATTCACGTTTGAAATCTTGGTAAAAAGCTCATGGAAAAAGGGCAATTGAATCAAGCTTTTGAGAGAAGAAAAAAATCTAACAGGCGTAATCAATAAGTCCAACCACAAGCTTTGAATTGAATTGTCATCATCCGGCTTTTGCGTCTTGTGTTCTGCAAGCTTTTCATTTGCAAGCAGATAAATCTTGTCGAGATTTTGAAAATTTTCCGGGTCATATGTCAATGAAAGCTTCACAAGACTTTGTAATATAGAAATAAATTCACTGGGGGGCAAATCCGGTTCAGCAGTTTGCAAATTGAGGTAAAAGTCCCAAAATGACTGAAAGATTTCTGCAACAGGCACATCTGAAGAAGTAGAGACGGAATTCTTTCCTTTACTAACTTCCTGCTCCTTTTCATCAACTGTCAATTGAGCGACGGAATTGGTAGTAGGTGTTAAGTCCTCTTCATATTTATGATTTGCAACAAAACGGTCTACCAATGTCGCAACGAGCTCAGACTTCTTCAATAGAGGGTGCAATTTGAGAAAAACATCGTTAAGCAAGCTGGTTAAAGTACGGAAATGAAACTCGTCCGGAAAAATCTGGATCACCACATCAATCAAGTAGCTCTGGGCAAGATGATCGCGACATTCGATAATCTGCTCTGTTATAGTGGGGAAAATATGCTCCTTGTAAAATTCCTCGCTTGAATAGCCGTTTTTGCTTTGGAAATTGTCAATTACCTGTGAAAGCCGCACTAAGTTCGACCCCACAAGAATCTTCAATTCTTTTCTTTCCTGGTACCGTAATTCCCGCTCACTCGAGTGACCCTGGTGCTGCAAACGAACCCAGAGCTTGTTCATTTCAATGAAATTAGTGACCAAAAAGTCTACGGTCTCATCGAGATCCTCCTCAGTGGCCAAGGGAAAGAAGTCCTTGGTTTTCTGTGACAAGTAGTTTCGCAAAAACAATCCTCTGATTGGATGCTGAACACCACGACACATCTCAATCATATCTTTCATGATCTCTTTGGCCGCAGTATCCTTAGTCGACATACAAGCACTGCCCACAGCAATCATCATATACAAACGAGGAATGATATTGCCTGAGTATTGAACCAATTCGTATAAATCAGTCAAAAATGTGGAATTGCCATTCTTTGCTTGTTTGGATTTGAATGATTGGAGAAGATACGCAGATAAACTTTCCAACGCATCGTAAACTGCAATGTACAATTCATAGTACTGCTTAGGCGTCAACTGGCTTGTTCTCAATTCGTTTAAGAAGTTAGAGCAGTGCTTCAATGCCGGTAGAAGAGATCCCTTAGATAAGCAATCTTTCATGAGTTGCGATTGCTGACCGATGTTGGCCAAGCAGTTTTGCACAACCGCAGTATCGACAGCCATACTTGATGTGGAGTTGGATTAGAGATAATCATATATCAGTCTAAGCCGGAAACCGCGCCTAGGGGAATAAACCCGTACACCAAATACATCGTTGCCTTGCAGAACCGCCACTGATAAAGGAGAGAAATACTTCTTACAAGCTATAATATTTGAGCAAGTATATTTGATATGTTGTAGTATCATTCCGCACTCTCGCTGCGGTACTTATCCTGAGTTTCTTTTATATGCTTCGAGTCAACTTGGTTGCTGATACCCATCAACGTCTTGACTACGGCTTCTGTGGTGCCTATGACCGGCCTGATGACAATTACTGGTGACAGTTTAGCAATTGTTGTCAACAGATCCTGGACCGTGTCTGTCTCTTTCAAATCATCTTTCAATTTTTTCAAAGATTTCTTGGTAATCTTCAAATTTCGTCCTAACGATTTGTACGCTGAAATCAACCCTTCCTTTGCATTGGAAGGTTGGTTCGAGTAGAGACTGACCATTTTTTCAACCTTGTCATCATCGTCATCTTCAGATCCCATTATCATCATATCTTCATCATCTTCATCATCTTCATCACCTTCATCAACCGAATCTAGCACTAAGAGCGACGGCTGAATAGTATCAAGATCCAGATTCTCCTCTTCAGCTTCATCTAAAGTCGCATTTCTGTACAATTTGGGCCCAGAAAATGTGTCCTTTTCAACTCTTGTGTTCCTTTTGAGAATCTGCGAAGTTTCAAGCAATCCGTTAGACTGATTTGCTCCTGGCAAACGGCCAATTGGAATCTTACTTTTAGGAGAAGGTCTTTCTGAAGGTCTTCTTGCGGCCATTCCTTCTCCACCGAAATACTCTTCCAGATTCTCTAAGATCACCTGTGTACCAGATGCAAGTTTCACACCTAATTTGAGAAGCTCATAAGTGGTGGTTTTAACAAAAGACCTCGTACCCTTTTCGAGGCTTCTCATCATTCGCTTATCTTTCTTATACTCTTTGTATGGTACAGCTACCAAGCTCTTAACTCCGCCTCCTATGTTCACTAAAGATCGCAAAGGTGAAAGTCCCAGCAAAATATTTGTAAGTTGGTACCTCTGAATGTATGGACCATAAACATTTTTTAAGGCATCTCCTAACTTAGAAAAGCCAGAGATTCCATAAAATGTAGCCTTTTTGAGATTAATATCAGAGCCATCCAAAATGAAGAAGTTGGCAAACTCTGCATGATGCCCAGATTTAATCCCGGAGTAATCAACTTTCTTCGGCTTATAGTCGAATTTAAGCTTGATTGGGTCAACAATAAGTTTTTGTATGTAAACGGGATCTTCAGCTGGGAGTGCAAAACGGGTGTCCTTAAACTCAAAAAATCTAGTGAGGAAACCTAGAGTATCTTGATCGACATAAAGACGAATGGGTAAAAGGGAAAAATGAATTATCGCTTCTGCAAATGCCAAATGAGGATCCGGCCTCACATTTGCCAAGCTCAACTTAACCATGTCAGTACCAATTTCACGACCACCCAGAACATCCATATATGACAACAATTTGTTCCAAGTGGAACTAGGTACATTATCGAAGACTGTCACAGTACCAATGCGTAGATCGACCAGACTTAACATCTCTGGCCCCATAAATTCAGGTGTCGGGTCATTTCGAGGATCCCTGCTTGTAAAATTGGTTACAATAACTTCCAAATTTTTAAGATCCACAAAACTTTTGTGCACCCTGGAACGATTAAGCTTGAGACCTTTGTAATATTTTTTGACATCGAAACTAATTTTGTTTCCATTTCCCATAGAGTCGTTCATAGATTGATCTCCACCCTTAGTTTCAAGTTGGACTTGAGAATTTATCATGTTGACAAAATCCCCGGGATCATCACCCTCAGAAATGGTCAAATGAATGGACTGGAAAATAGTTCCTGAAAGATGTCGATCTTGTTCTTCTTTTTCTTCTTCTTGACTTTCGTTATCATCTTCAATGTTGTTTAGATCATTTTCATTTTCATTCACATCATACCCATTTTTACTGTTCAGATGGGAATGCTCAATTATATTAAAATTCTCATGTTCAACGAAGCTGACACTGTTTCCACATCTTTTACCAGTGATTATGGGTTGCTCATCAGCTTTAGGGACGGATGTGTCATCGGTTGATCTCTTCCGCCTGTTTCTGGCTAATTCTGCCGCCTTTTCTTCCAAAGATTTAACTGCTTTTCTCAAAGTTTTTCTTGTGTACTTCCAGTCGTATCCATCATATAGATATATCTTGATGGAGGAAAGATTAACGTGAAGACTAAAAGGGTGCACATTCACAACACCCTTTTCCGTTTTTTGGGAATAGTGATCCTCGATCCAAGGAAGCTGAGACTCTCCATTGTTACTATTGGAAGATTCTAAGCTTAGCTCGTTCAAAGTAGATTCAACTTCCGAATTAAAAGATTCTTCTCTATTGTAGTACTCGTCAACAATGAAGAAATTTGAAGAGTCTTCTTGCTCATCCCTGTTTGAGACTTGACTTGGTGAGGATTGTTGAATGGTCTGGAAAGTATCCGGATGCTTTTGCATCATTTCAATTTGAGACTGAATATCAGGGGGCATACTGAAATCCGAAGCGACTGTGACCCTTGCCTTATCGTTACTAAGAAAATATACCGGGTTTTTCAAGTCATTGACTGTTTGCATTAGAGTGTGAGTTGAATCAGAACATAATCCAGCTTGTAACTCATCAATGTTAATTTTAAGGTCAAGAAGCGAAATGTCACCACGGATACCCAACCTCTTATTACGATTCTTAATCTTCTCAATATCCGAGTTGACAGTTATTCCAACATGCAAGGCATTAATTTGCCCAATATTTGCATATCCAAGGTTGATTATAAATTCATGTGGTGAAACACTTGAGTTTTTGGAATCAACACGGTTGGGCTCAAGGCGTTTCACATCATCAATAAGATTAACGGTAGGTTCACGAAAAGAGCATTTGATATAAAACTGCTCTTTTCCCATTGTGAAGTCTAGGATTCCTTTACTGACTCCCAAGCATAATTTGCTTTGAAGTCTAGAAGGATTCAACCCAAGAAAGAAATCGATGAGAGTCACCCGGAGCTCGGTATGTCTGGAGCTCAGTTGAGTATCTTCTATTGGTGCAAAGTGAACAATTTCCTCGGCATTATGCCCTTGGGTCACATCTTTCTCAATAAGTTGTAGCCATTGGGTATAATATTCCAAGCAAAACTTTCGCAAGGTCACATCCGTCGAAGACCCTTTATCATTTGTTTTATGAACAAATAAAGCAATTGGTGAGCCAGTAACCTTCAGTAGCTGGCTGAAAAATGGTTCATTGATCTTTGATTTAGTCAGCCTCCTATCAACAAGTAAATCATTTATGAAACCATGTATTGAATCACCTTGAATACTGAGATCAAAATGGTCAAGGGAAAAATTAAGGTCGCCGAATGTCTTCGATAATTCTGTTACCACAAAATCTATCCTCTTGATAGTAAATCTAAACAGGGAAGCAATTTTCTGATCTCCAAAAGCAAAACGGTCCCGGGAATTGCCTTTAAATCTACCATACTTGCTTTGATTGGAGTATATCGAGCTTGTGAGACCAGCCGATCTGGAATTCTGGGTCAAAAAATCAGTTGCAATGGCTGGTAAAGCGTTAACCTTTTCTTTGGCCCCTGCCAATTTTCTCATAAAATCACCGACAGATCGATAAAATGCCTGTATAATTTTGAAATCCCCCGATCCCTGAATTTCACCACAGGAGAGGGTATTGGAGCTCTGTAAGACAGATGCATGTGGAATTGAATTTGACTTCTTCAAATGAAATGATTTGAATTCTTTCGGCCGTAAATTGAAAATAACTGAGGGAATAGTGAAAAATGGAGTCTCCACACCGCTTGATACTAATGAACAAATTATTCTTTGGGTAGAGAGTTGGTCTAGAAGGCTATTGAACAGAATTGGTAAAATGTCAACTTTGAGTAATTCACGTTCCAGAAACTTTATAGAAGCAAGAATAGAAGCAGTCTGTAATAAAATCAGGCTTTTGACCAGAAGTTTGGGTGGAGTTTCTTCAATACCTTTTGAGCTCAACTCTTTCATTAGTTTGAAATCCAGGATCATACTGGTGACATTCTCATGAACGGTTTGTAAGTAAGTTGCAAAGTTTTGCAAATACTGAACGGAATTGCAATCAAGGTCGATGGTAGCTGGTTTTGATAGCAATACTGTAAGTTCGGATAAATACCCAAGATCTGTGGCCTTATTGAACATTTCAAATCTAATGTCCGCTTTGTTGCGGCCGAGTTGAGAAGATTGGGATGATGACTGAACATCGGTATCCAGCTTTATTGGAGTGCCAATGGTGTCAAATTTGAAGATTGTGCTTTCGATTCCATTGATGTATCTTAATATTTTAACTCCCTCTACTCCACCAAACATTAGAGCCTGGTTAGTTTGCTTCAAGGTTAAACTTTGCAAAATGATACCGACATCATCAGCATTAGATGCAATTTCACCATCGCTTGTGATAGCGGACGTGAGACATATGACAATTTCAGCAACACGAATTTTGTTGAATGGCTGACCCGGAGTATTTGTTTCAGGTACGTCAGTGGATTGAGTATCGCTCTTATGATCATCTGACACAGATGAAGTAGCACTATGTTGCCGATAACCTGAGCGATTTTGTTTTCGGAGAGAATGGTTTTTCAATTTCAACATTTTGGAAATGGTATTGATAATTAAAGATGCAGTTGGGAAAAGAGGGACCGCAGCAATACGAACGGCATTAACGTCGATGGTGAGATTTGAAATGGGGCTCAACCCATCAAACTTTAGATTTATGACGTCGATATAGGCCATGGTGACCTCGTTGGACGGAATGAAGTTGGACGGAGGTAATTCTTCCGTGTTCGGATTTAACGCATGTGAAGTAGCGCTCATGTAGATCGAGCTTGCTTCTTCATGTGTGAAGACCATACTATCCATGAGAGATGCATCCACGTAGGCACCATCCTCATTGTCGTCGTCTGAATCCGATTTTGAAGAGTCTGACGCTGAAGGCATGTTCTGACTGTGGCCCGGATTGACATCGGGTTTGGTAACAGCCAAGCGGATGCCTTTTATGGAAATGCCACGAGAACCATTGTTGGAGCTGAAAGTAAACAGATCCACATGCAAAACCAAATCTGCCTTGTCTGACACCAACTTGACGATGATATCACTCACATTGACTTGGAGTCTCAGCAATGCAATTTCCACCGCACGAGACATGACTCCACCGAGAGCAGACAGCTTTTTTCCCGACTTTGTCGAGGGGCTAGGGTCAGAAACGGAGTTAGGGAGGTCTGCAACATTGGCCAAGTCTGCATCTTTTCCTTCAAACAAAATTGTGCTTGCAAGATCGGCCGTGCTCTGGGCTAAAATCAGCAGAACATTGTTCTGGGGGCTCTGCAAGTTGTCGACATTGAGGGCTGCCACAATCTCCACTCCGTTGATGTCAAAATTGACCCCGCCCACCACTCCGCCACTCAACTCCACGTTCCGAAATTTGCCGTAGCGAATGGTGCACCCGCGAAGTTTTCCCACTTTCTCTGGGTCAATGACCACATCCTTCAAGTGAATATTGTTCAATGATACTTCTTCTAAGTTGGGGAGATCAATTTCCGAGAAGAGCGAGAGCTGCTGGAGGATATAGAGAAGAAGTCTCTTCTGAAGATTCTGGGGTATCCACTGCGAGTACATTGCAACCTCGGGAACAAGAGAATCACAAGCACTTGAATACTGTAGGTATCAGATGGAAGTATTGACAAATGACGTTTTTGTGGTTTATGGTGTAGTAGTTTCTGGTTTCTGGCGTCTGGGGTACGCACCCTGATTAGATAAGGAGTGCACGCAATCCACAGTGACGGATAACGGGCCAAACCAGTATAATGAACTACAATAACACATAATGACTGTTATAACTATTATAATGCAAATAGACTGAGAGTTTCGTGTGTCGTCATGGACACACCCCAAAAGGGGATAATGCCCACTCGGAGTTTGCGTAGAATAATACGGGCCGTTTCTGTCTTTTCGCACCTGGTGGATAAAGCGGCAAAGGTTCCGGATTCGGTTCGTTTGATGACTCCTTCGAGGATTCTGTAGGAGCTGGCGAAGCCAAGATTTCGTCCAACAGCGGTGGCAAAAAAAACTTTTTGCGCTTTTCGGAAATCGCGTTTTCCACCGTGGAGGCAATGGGTGATCCTGGAGCTAGACCAAGGGCCAGGCGCAAAACTTGAATAGTTCCAGGCTTGTCAAGCGTGCCGTAATTGGTGTGATGAATGGGAAAATCGGCCGAGACAAGAATTGGAACCAAGTGGCCCGCCCAGTTCTGGGCCCGTTCCAACTTTCCTCCATGATAGGCATTCCCACTTAAACTCGAGCAGCGGTGGATAAGCCCAACCACAACCGCAAGTAGAAGCGCCCGCAGTCCATTTTCAAACAACGGAGAATATATCCTGACTGTGGTTTTGAACTTCAGTGATTCCCTCACAAGAAAGTTTTCATCCACAAGATATTCGGCCAAGGTGCCACACTGGGTTGAGTTGGAAATATGTACGAGAGTGTCCAAGCACGCTTTTCCTTGGCCCGAAAGCGGTGTGTCGAGATTTTGTTTGCGGAGCTTCTTGTACAACTTCAATGTGATTAAAATGTTTGGCTGCTTCTGGGGCTGCACACTATGTTCAGACTCACCGGAAATACTGCCCAGGAGTGAGTCCCAGTAGTGATCGTGGAGCCAATCTAGAGCCTTTTTTGTTAGGGAACGCAAAAGTTCCAACGACGGAAGTGGGCCGTGTGTTGCAGAGTGTCGAAGATCAACAAAACTGAGAGGAAGACCAATGGATTTTGCAATCGTCAGAAGTGCAACGGCATGTACACCTTGTTGGAAAGGATCTAGCATTCCATTGACAAATCTGACCAATGCCATGGCGTACGCACACCTCACCAGGAATGCTTCCATACCATTTAGGTCGGAAAGCTGGGCAGAAACCAACCAGGCGGTAGCTTCTACTGCATGGGGAAGAAGACCTCGGGTTCGGAGCACATTCACGGTGTTGACCGCAGAACGGAGGGTACTGGTGTTTTGTGGGAGGTGGTAGAACTGCAGTCGGAGCCGAAGAAGGTCTGCCAGACTCTTGTAGGGGGTAATGGTCCGGGACTTCATTGTGGTGTACTGGTGCGGGAAGGTGGAGTTGGTGGGATGAAGTAATGGGAACAGCGAGGAGGCACGGGTGCAGCACTGCATACGCTGCTCGGTCTAGTGGGTCCAACTGCTTCAGAAAACTATCGTAACCGTGGCAATTGCCGGCAACAAAACTGGTGAAAATTTTCTCCACTCGCAGCACTGAGATTGAACCTTCAATATCTTACACGGCTCACCTCGTACCCAATAAATCACTAGCTAGTTCTCGCTCGCCTGCTAGCGACGCTACAATACATTCGCACTGTCCCTCGCTTTCATACACTATTTTCGGTGTTAGTATTGTTCCACACAGGAGAGGGGTTCCCCTCTCGGAGATACCACCGCAGGTTGGAGCGACATCACGCTCGGCGCTGCGTAGGAAAACGCCATCCCTGCTCGGACTTAGCTGAGGCCGAGCCACGTGATGAACCCCACAAACATCAGGTGGTCCGACAGGCGGAAGACAGAACATATCTGCAACGAAAGCAAACATTACACGGTAAAAAAAAAAACACAAACAGAAACAAGAAGCGACTGCCACCTCATCACAACGGCATCACCTGAGGAAACGCCGCATCTTATTGTTCGCACTTAGACGGTTAGTAGCGTTTTGGTGCCGTTCGCAGTTAAAGAAATGGTTCGTTTTCGCACTGCAGTTCGGACTTTCTGTTACCCCACACCACAGGTGATGCCTTTCATAAAAGGCGGTAGGGCCCACCGTATCATTGGTTTGTAGAATATAACTGTCACTCAAGATCGACTTGGTATAAATATTTTTCTGCTTTTTTTTGCGTTTCCCTGTTGCGTCGTCTTTTAATTGTGTTTCTGTTCTCATGTCCGTGTCTAATACTTCCGCCGACTCTCTCAAGCACACCGTCTCCAACCACTCGGAGAATGTACCGCTCAAGGTCCAGCTCAGTGGAAGTGGCGATGAGTTCGTCACTTTGGGTAACAAAAAATATTATCGTCATGAACTAATGACTGCTTTTGCCGGAACGTTGGTTCCTGAGAGATATGCACCATACCCAGTGAACAAATTCGGTAATGCGGCTTCTTTGGGTTTGGCCTCGTTCGCGTTGACCACTTTTGTGTTGGGTCTTTATCTTTCTGGTGCAATGGGAATTAAAGTGCCTAATGTGGTGGTTGGTTTGTGTTTTTGGTACGGAGGTGTGGTGGAGGCCGCTGCTGGTGTGTGGGAATTGGTGATTGGAAACTGTTTTGCTGGTACCGTGCTCACCAGTTTTGGTTTGGGTTTCTGGATTTCGTACGGTGCTATAAATGTGGAATCCTTTGGTATTACTGCCGCCTATGCCGAAGAGCCAGAGCAGTTGGCGAACGCTATAGGCTTTTTCTTGGTCGGATGGGGTCTATTCTGTTTCTTGATGCTCATGTGCACGTTAAAGTCGACCGTGATATTTGTTGGGCTTTTCCTTACGTTGGATATTGCGTTCTTCTTGTTGGCTGGCTACTACTTCACTGGCCATGCCCATTTGATGAAGGCTGGTGGCATTTTCTGCGTGATTTCCGCATGTTGCGGCTGGTATTGCGCTTTTGCAGGTTTGGCCACGCCTTTCAACTCGTACTTGACTGCCAACCCAATTCAAATTCCAGTCATTGGCGGCAAAAAATCAGAGTAATTTGTATCCGCTTTCGCCTTCACACAATGTGATCATAACACTATGTAATGTATTAAAGTTGGTTAAAACGGATGTAGTACATGCAACTTGGGCAATTCGTAACGTAAAGTCCTATATTTCAAATAAAATCGAACGGTTTTTTCTCTCGATCGTGGATTCTACAACTTGTATCTAGTTCCCAATATATCTGTCCTAATCTTCGGCAAAAAACAGCTTGATGAGCTCAGTTTCTTCGTACGACATCAGGCGGCGCTCAGCACCAGGCGAATCATAGGGAAATTTTGCCGTCAAAAGTGGCAGCTCGTCATTTAACGCAATAGGGTTTGTTCCAAATGCACTGTCCCAGCTGATCATCACCACACCGACAAGAACACCCAACAACCCTGAAATCACCCACAAAAGCTGAGCCACAGACATAAGGCCACTCGTAAGGAGCCTGTTAAAGAGCACGTCGTTGATCAAATTGACCAAGTTATACACCAAAAAGCATAGTGGGTATAGAATCGATGTCAGAATGCTCAGAAGACCCAAGTTGAACGCCACAACCTGCAATCCCACAATACACAAAGTAGCAGCCAACAAAAACACCGACAACATGTACGTAGACAGGGATTTATGCGTGCCCCGGTCAACTATCGTTTCCACGAGAATGTCAACTGCTGATTTTGCAAAGAGAAACGTGTGCGCAGTCAAGGTGCCGCTAATAATGCCGTAGAAAATACCCTTTGTGAATTCATACAGCTCAAGATTCACTCTAGAATAAGTTCTGCGCCGTCTGAACCGGAGCAGAACGTTCAATTCTTCAATTCTGCGTGAAATCATCCAGTTGGCTCTCACGAGCAACATGATTAAGCAGAAGGTGGAGATCCACCAGGCGAGAAACGAATGGCTGGTAAACTTTTGCATGAGAAGAGCAAACCGCTCTTCCACACTTGGTGCGCTTGGTCCAGCTGACCCACTGCCGTTGTAGGCGATAATAAATGCACCCACAGCAATAATCAAGGTGCCGCCGCCCAATTTGCGGGTGAAATTTTCACCTGGCAACAACCAGCAGCTGAAGATAGAATTGAAAATGAGTCCGATGCTTTGCAACGGAGAGAGAATGATCAACGGCAAGGTGGTGAGCTGAATCAAAGAGCCGAAGACGTTGGCAAATATGAACATGGCAAAACCCATGAGCCACAAGTTGCGCTTGTAGTGATGACGATGGGTCGGTTCGTCGGGAACCTCTGTGTCTCGTCGTAATTCAACTACTGTTTCTTCAGTGAGTTCGTGATGGTAGGGAATAACATGAGACTTTCTCTGGAGAGTAATCCCTAGCGACTGAATTGCTGACAGAAGCACGGCTGCGACGCAACCTAGAACAACAGAAGGCATGGACGTAGTAGAGTGGAAATAGAAGCAAGGTGGGGTGAGACAGCAAGTGCAATAATTCTCAAACACTCTCAAAGGTAGGCGTACGAACAAAAAAAATTCACCTTCTGCGGATAAAAAGAACCTCTATGAGCGGGAGGTGTCAAGCGATCAGGCTTTTTGAATGGGTATAATGCAGCGGGTTCCGCAGTGTTGACCGTTCGTATAGAAGTTGACTGTATCGTACTCGTATAGAGTTACGACCAAATGACGTGAAAAGGCGCAAGGCTGTTTCAAATGAACCGACAATTCCAAAAATCACTATATATTGATCGAATGTATCTCGAAGAGATTGTAATCTTTCACCAGATCGAACCTTCGTGTGAATAGAAGTAGTGCGATGTTTGAAATCTGCAAACAACCGGAGCGTAACAAACAAGGGTTGAAACTCTGATGTCAGCAGTAAAGAAGAGAAGACACACGAGAGAAAAACTGCCAGGGAAAATGTAGAAAGACAGGCCGAGTCTGAAGATGTCAGAAACAGCCAGAGGTGTCACAAGGTATCAATACAGCCCGGAGGCACGGGTGTCGTCAGCCGTGCAACGCGGTTCAGGTACACTCGATAGCGAGGTTTCCCACGTTCATTTCTCTTTCGTCACTTTTCATTTGCTTTACCGGCGTTTGACTCTTCATGTCACTTGAAATCACAGATTGGCTCACTTCAGACTCAAGAGTCGACGTGGACCGGGGTCTTGCCGCCATAGATGAACTTCTTTTGTCACTAGTTCCATCCATTAGGAGGTTGCGCTCCACGGGAGTTCGGGATGCCCGCCTAGCAGAATTTTGCGCCTCACAGGATAATTTCCAACTGAACTTGGCGTCGGCGTTGCTCGCGGCGTATTCTACGCTTTCTGGAGACGAACTGGCCGAAACCCAAATTCTCAAAGCCAACCGCCAATTACAAGGGCTTTTGCTTATTCACCCCGCGTCACGCAATGCTTTTGGTCGCCGCAGTGCCATGAACACTATGCTCTCTTTTCTCGATCCGAAACACCCGCTGTATCTGGTGGCAATTTGTATTTCGTGTGTTTCACTTTTTATTCACATTTTGATCAAAAACACCGCTAACATGCGTATGTTTGAGGAGTGCGGCGGGCCGCTCCGAATCATACACTATCTCCAGCATACGCCGCAGTCTCTGGGCGACCCAGAACAAACATTGCGGTTCAAAGTCATCGAGTTTCTTATATTCTATTTGGGGGACGAGACTGAGCTTGGGCCATCGCCGGGAAGGAAAGCCACGACGTTGACTACGCAGCAAAAGGCAGATTTGCTCCGGCCGGACTTCCCGGGGATAAATGAGTTGATTGAGAATTTGAACGACCTCGCGAGTCTCTGACCGTTTGGGAAATTTGGCGCTGCGTTCACAACGTATTTGACCGACTTCGTGGGTTGGTTTTTTATGATATGGTCAGGAGATACACTCGACATATCATTTCTTGGTTATTTAGGATGGGTTTATGTTGGCAAAAATTACGGTGGCAATGCATTTGTACTTTGAAATCATGATGGACTGTGATTTGTAATGTAATTAGCTAGATGGTAATGTAATCTGCTATATGATAATGTGATCAGCTATATGCTAATGTGATCAACTATGTGATAATACGATCAGCTATGTGGCAAAATAGCAGGTTGTGGCTTTGGAGAGAATCTACTTGGGTCTTAAATTGTCTGTAGACTTGGAACTGGCAAACGACTAATTGGTGTGCGCGCATAGTAACACAAGCACCAGTGCGATATTATCAACACCGCACAACTCCATTCCTAAATCAATTTCCTAGATTTTTCATCTGCAATTGGTCTTCCACCTCCAAACCAGTTGTCATCACTCTGAGATCTGCATCAATCTTCCGCATGTACACCCATATGGAGTATCTCCAAAGATGCTTCAACCAGTCTACGCATTGGAACGAAGATAACATCTACGCAAATCTTACTGCAACGTCACAGGCTCTCTTGGACTTTAATATCCCCAGTGGTGGCCGTATAGATGTCTCGAACCAGGCAACAGACCATCTGGCCTCATCCATGTCGCTTCTGAACCTAGGTACCATCAATGGGTCTCTCGCATATCTTTTTTCGTCTTCGCCGTTGAAGAATACCATGGGCACACGCAATATTTCCCTTCAGGACGCCATTGCGGGGTTTCGGATTATTGAACCTTACGATTCTGGGCCACAGACCAACAATAGAAACGAAAACCACTCCAAACGCTCTTCTTTGCTCTATGGCCGCATGTACTTTCCCGGAACTGCCTTAGAGGCAATGTTGATCAAGCGTTTGACTGCCAACACCCAAATTCTCATCAAGTGCATCAACAATCCACATCTACGAAAAAGTGGGACCATGATCGTGTATCTCCAAGAGAACACGCCTCGGTTTTCACGCGAGTACATATACTCCACTAACGAAGCACTTTTTGGGTTCCGTTGCTTGTATAATTTCGGGAATCCTAACAAGATCTCGCCTAATTTGATTCCCAAATTTGACAATTCGGTTGTTTCAGTGGGCGCTGAGTTTTGGTACGCGGCACTTGGGATGAGTCCTGGTCTTTCTACAGCAATGAGGTACTCCACAAGATCCACATCGACTGGAAAGCCCTTAACCATGACTTTGGCTTGCAACCCGATTCTCGGCCATGTTTCTTCAACATACAATGTGAAGACGTCCGCATCTTCGACTGTTTGTTCGAAATACGACTTCAACTGGTTTTCCTACGCCAGCAACTTGTCGGTGGGGTTTGAACTCTACAACTTCTCTAAACCGTCGCATATATTCGCTCACAGCTACGAACAGAGACGCAGCCCAAGTATACATCACGACAGGTTGGCGCCTACATCCGATCCATTGGTTCTCGGCTCGGCGACCAACAACTCAGTACTGTACGCGTTTACCGAGAAACCAGTTCCCTTCATCAACCCGATTCAAAACCTAAACGACTATTATCACATCAACCCCAATCTACTACATAAAAGCATGGCCGAAGAAGATCCACAAGGGCACTCAGTGATGGAAGCGTTTCTGAATTTGGTCAACAAGAGCAATTTTTCCAGTGTTCTCAAGGGCTCAGCGAGCTTGAGCGACCGAATGGTGAAATTTCTCTGGGTTGGTCGTTGTAAGGACTTTTTGGTGAGCGCAGGAATCAAGGTCAACATGAATGAGGCTACTCAAATTCCCGAGATCAACAAGTTTGGTGTGACTTTTTCGTATGCGTGTTAGAGGAGTAAATAGCATTTTACGTTAATTCAAAATATGGCAGCAATCACCAAAAATACATTTTTCAATTGTAGTTGAAAATCACTGCTTCCAATTTTTCATTTAATTTGTGCTGAAATATGTTCGATATTTTGTGGTCGTATTTGAAGAATATTCAATCGTGTCTCGGTTTCGCAAACTTGTACCATCCACCGATTGGAACAGCACCCGTACACCAGAATCTCACTGATGAAAAAAAAAAAATCCTCCTACACTACCTCTAGTGCCCCAATGAACAACCAGGAACTCTATAAGTTGTTCAAGAACTCGAAGTTGGCCCAAGTGGCTACACCTTTGAGCAAAAAGTTGAGAGGTCCTAATGTTTCTGCTCCAACCCACCAAATCATTTACACCCCCACCGCGAGTGCCGCCAGATCTAACTTTGGTATCAAAACCTCGTTGCCCAAGCAAATTGGTCAGTCCCACATCGTATTCAACGACATTGACAACTACAAGAACATGCCCGACGTGGAAAAACACGCTGGCCCTCATTACACCCGCATGAAGTTCCAGGAACTGGGTGTTGTGTTGAAGAAATCATACAACAAGCCTAACCCATTGTTTGCGTGGGAATCGTCCAAGACTTCGGCCAAGGATCCTTCCACAGCGGATGCTTTGTTGAGCAAGTTCAACCTCGGCCAAGATGCCACCGTTTTCGAAGTGAAAGAATTGCTTAGAAAGAACCCCACCTTGCGTGCTGAGTTCAAGAAGTGGTTGGCGGCCACCAGTCCTGAATCCGTCATGTTGAAGGTTCCTTCCAAGCTTGAGCAGTTGTTGAAGGACTTCATTGCCTCCTCCACAACCTTGACGAAGCGTGAAAAGTCTTTGTCCGATTTGGCTAGAAAGAACGGAGTGGCTTCTTCTCATGCTCCTAAGTCTCAAATCCAAGGTACTGCAGGTCTTTCGTACCTTCAAAAGGGCCGTCTTACAAACACTCCAAACGGTATCAAACACGGTGTGATTGCACCTGGTAGAATCGTCAGAGAGAGAGAAGCTGCTATTGGAGGCTTCATCGCTGCGGTAAACGAGAGAACCACCTTGTTGCAAGCTAACTACACTAAGAATGCTCCTGGTAAGCATTCTAGACAATTTGTGATGCCTTTCAAGATCAATGAGGCCGAGTTGACCCCAACTGGAGGTGTTAGAATGCACGCCGACGGTGTTAAGGTTGGTTCCTGGATCCAAAGGAGCGATGACTTCTCTCTGGGCTCCAACTACATTGCATCCAACCCTAACTTCGGCAATATGTCCGAGAGAAATATGAAGGACTCTTCTGCGTTGGAAAGCTTGTTGGGCTTGGTTTCTAAGTCTAGAGCTTAGTTCCATACAAAACTTGTACATATTAATATCATGCCCCGTTGGTTATTTGATCACTATGCGTATATACATAAATTATTAATTCTCCTGTTTGACAGCACCGGGGATTCCCGGAAGCTCTTTTGTTCGCTTTGGTTTCGGATTCTTGAACTCTCTTGGCTTCCGCTTGTTCCTCTCCACTGACGCTCCTTGAGGCATGAGTCCAAGCATCTTTTTTTCTTCTTGCACCAGCATGCTTCTCAAATTTTCTGCCACCGCTTCATCAAGTCTGGCGTCCACTTGAAACCATAGGTAAAAACTGGGAACTCTGGTCCCAGTTTTGAGAATATGCTCCATACGTTCTTGCACTTGCTTCAACGGTCTCATACTGTTAATAACAATGGGAACAAATCTGGCAGGAATATTATGCAACGTAAAAGAATAAGTTGTAAATTTAAGGTTTGGTTCTTCTGGACGTTCAAGAGGTTTTTTCTTCTTAGGTGGAGGCGCCCGTTTCTTGGTGCCTGCTCTGAGGTTACGCTCTTCGGGAGGCGCCTGTTCCTTTTTCTGCTGCTCTTCAGCCTTTTCCAACTCCTTTTTCTTCTTTTCTTCTTCTTCCTGTATCTTTTTTTGTTCAGCGTTGTATTCTGCAAGCTTCTTTTCATAAGCTTCCAGCTCGTCGATATTATGAATCCAAATAGTGCTAATCAAAATATCTTTAAACTCCGAGCCTTCTTCTGCATCTTTTGGGGGATTCTCTGGTTCCAACACCTCGCAAATGGAGTCTCGAGGGATCACATATCTCACATTGGGGTTCTCCAAAAACTCAAAAACCAATGTGGCATTGTGCAAGTACTTCTCCTGGAAAGCAGTCAATTTCATTGGGTTGGGAATTTTTACGCGAGGGGGCTTACGTTCCACATATGGTCGCGCTGGGTAAGCACCGGGAAAATTAGGCGGAAGTGGTAAGCCTCTGCTGAAATAAAGCTCCGCGTGATGTGGTTGTGGTCCCATTTGCTTAGCACGCTCAATGTACTTCTTGAAAAGCGTGACTTGAGATTCAGATGCGCTCCCCAGTGCGACTACCTTCATGAGGTCATTCAAAAACAGATCAACCTTTCCGATGGCACTCAAGTTGGAGATCATAATCAAATTATCAATTGACTGGAGATTTGCTTGCGGCGGTGGACGAGGCGGTGGATTGGACTGTGAATTAGAAGCACCGTCGGTCGGCGTACTCACCGCAGGTGCCGAGGTCGTCACACCTGAAGCACCGTTCACAGGTTTAGCGGAACTTTCAGAAGTAGCCTGAGTCTGAGGTTGTGTAATACGGATGCCAGCAGGGTGACTAGGAGGAGCGTTGGACGTGGAAATTCCAATGGGACCCATTTTCTTTGGTTCGGTTTGTTTTTCCTCCTGAGGATCCTTGACGTCAGACAGTGTAGGTGGTTGACTGGTTTCAGAATTACTAGTAGCAGTATCTTGTTCCTTGGCCGATTCAGAGGTCTCAGTCGGCCTTGTTTCTGTTTTCTCTTCGACTTTCACTTCTGATTCGTTTGCAGCCGGAGTTGGAGAAACAGTTGATGTGGATGGGGCAGCCGTTGAAGGTTCAGTCGATGGTGCAGTTGCTGCAGGCACAAATGGCGCACTCTTAGGCGCTGTAACTGGCGCACTCTTAGGCGCTGTAACTGGCGCAGAAGGAATCGTCGTGGAGGGTGCGGGGCCAACCGGTACTGAGGGAATCGTGGACGGCAAGGGAGCAGCTGGCGCCGATGTAATTGGTGTGACTGATGCAGATGTAGAAGGTGCAGTTGCAGGTCCGGAGGGGCCTGTTTGTGGTGGAAATGGAGCGCCACTCGGAGCAGGAGTTGCCTCAGGAGAATTGAGCTGTTTCTTTTCTGCTTCCTTCAACACCTCCGCATCTGAGACACGTGAAATCTCCGCAAAAGCCTTTGACTTTTCGGACCTAGCGTCTTTGGCAATGAAAATCCGGATTTCCATATAGTGCGGCCCCACAGTCAAAGCCGATTCGCACAATTTCGACATCACGTCTCTGGCATTCACATCTGCACTGAGGACAGAGGTTCTGGTTTTTGTTTCTAGCGAGTTTGTCGTTGCCTTGGCAAATCTGCGCCTTGTTTCGCGTTCTCGGACCACCTCTTTCTCTTTTTCCATTTCCGCCAACTTTTTGGCGTACGCAGTTTGCTTGACCCAATACAATTTCAACATGGGCGCATGATACACATACGTGTTTCTGGAACGGATAAGAGAGTTGTACAATACTCCTGAATCCTTTATCGTGAGGGTATTTTTCAAAACATCTTCATAATGGCCATATGGCGGTTGCTTATAGGATATAGGTAGACCTTCCAATGTTTCAAACGGACGCACGATGGTGGCATCTAGAATCTTCTGCTCTTTTTCGATCTCTTCTCTTTTAGCCGAAGTGATACGGCGTCTCATTCGAGGACCCATGGCTGATGTAAGTGGAGAAAAACTGTGGATGGTAATACTTTACTTGAGTACGCGATAATGAGTTTCTGCCACTCATGATCGGATCCAAACAAATGCAGGAACTTGGCTATTTGTATTTCGATGGCACCATTTTTTGACTGTTCCGCCTAGCTCGTCTCTGCTTTCTCCGAATCGCAGAACCAGCCGACGTACTCAACATTTTTGTAATAATCTTTATCTGACGGATGTAAAAGTCACTACGGATGTGGACATTACAACACACACCAGGTGATTGGATTCGACTGATTAGTATATACATTTGAACCATGGTGGGCCGGCCTTGAAAGTTGGATAATGCAGAATTCTATTAAATTCGTTTTCGTTTTTACATTTCGTTATAGAGCGCCCTCGAGAGCTTCCAAGCCTTGGCTAAATAAGCGGATCATATTCTCAAGCTCCTCTGTAATCTTGTCCTTTGGCTGGGTATCCAGGAACATATCGCTGTTGAGTTCAGGTATCTTTGGAAACCGCTCAGTTTTGCCCGCAGAAACATTAGTTGGAGGGAAAGGACCCGAAGACTGACTGAGTTGTGTAGGAATGTGACGTGGAGCAAAAAAAACCGGGGTAGGATTAGGCTGTGCCGAGTGATTCACTGGAGCCGTCTTAGGGCCCATCATAGAAGCAAGCTTTTTGATCAGTGGTTGCCTCAATACATCTCCGCGTATATCTCTCGGTTCGTCAAGCGCGTTTTCCTTCTCTGTGACTGGGGTCATCGAGGCCATGTTGTTCACCAACGCCGGGTTGATTCCAAACTGATTGACATTTTCGTCCACTTTTTTCCCCTCCTCGTTGGTGAGTGCCTGGAGATGAAATCCGTTGAACGGTACGGGCATCTGAATGCGAAGCAGCGGCTTTTCCTTCTTTAAAGTTACACCAGTCGCGGTGGTGGGGTGGGTTGCGGTTTGAGTGGGTTGTGTTGACTGAGTAGCTGGTTGTGCTGGTTGAGTTGATTGAGGTGGTTGAGCCAGATGAGTGGGCTGGGTTGCTTGTGAATTCGTTGATAGAGTAGCAGACTGACTCGTCGAATGGGAAGCAGACTGAGTGGTGGGCTGAGTAGCTTGGTTGGGATTGCTGGACTGAGTTGTGGCATATGAGGCGTGTGCTGTCAGGTTTGTGCCCTGGCCGGAATGTGCTGCAGTCGTGCTCTGCGAGTTGGTAGGTTTTGTGGCAGTTTCGCCCGACTTGAAATTGATAGGCTGAAGCATCGGGTTGTTATTTGACTGAAGTGCTCTCATAGACTTGGATGGGCTCGCGGTCACAGAAGGCTCAACCTGGATGTTAGGAGATGGAGTATCAGCATCTCTCTTGTGAAGAAAGTCACCGCCGTACAAAGGAGTATGGGGTGCACCAGGATCCAATGTATGGCCCAGGCTGCCGTAGGAATTGGAGATAGTCCTTTGGCGCGAACGATTAGGAGCGGGCGAATTATGTCTTGAGTCCAGGGCCGCAGAAGAAGACTGTGAGTGCACTAGCTGTGGCGGCTTGTTGAGTTTTGGAAGATCGTGTTCATTTTGAGGCTGCAGCAGCAGCCGCAACGGAATTTGAGACGACGAGAGATGCGTTGTTAACTGGGAGGAAGAGGAATGCGACGAGGGGTGCGCTGCAGAGGGTTGGGTACTGATTTTCGCCAAACTTTCCATGTCAGGAATCTCGATTGTGGGCGGACTATGATTGTTGGAGCTGTCTGACAACAACGACGATAATACTGGCATTTTTGGCACCTTGAAGTCGTCAAACTCTTCTGAGTCAAACGCCTGGTCCTCTTCTTCAAACAATGACATTAACGACTTGGGCACGGTGGTAGTGGGCAAGGTCTTGTTGCGGGTTCCGTAGCTGGATTTTTCGCCGGTAAGGTGTCTGCTGCCGGTGCTGATGGACGAGAGCCCGTTACTATGGGTGATGGTATCATTGGCGCCGTTCGTGTTGTACTTGAATGTTGGCTGGGTGGTGAAGGTCAAGTCACGGTCGTCCATGCGTGGCGCTGGTAAGAGCTCATCCTCGTTGACAGGAATGTCGTTTTCGATGATGTACTCTCTGCTGCTCAATGAGTCAAAGTCCCACTTCATCTGGATCGGATTGTTTGCGTTTTCCGCCGGCTCGTCCTCCATGTTGATGAAGACTGAGTCGCGCGACGAGTTGCGGTCGCGCCAGAGTAGGTAGCGAGAAATCACTTCCTTCAACACGCTGGTGGCTTGATTCTTGTAGAGCCGCACAAGCTTGCACTTGAGGACCTCGTCCGCCGACGGTCTTTCCTCCGGATTTTCGTCCAAGCACATGGCGATACACTCCTTGAGCGCCGCCAGGTACTCCCTTCCTTCGAGCCGCGGTGGTGTCAGCTTTTCAATCATAGACATGGCCCACGTGGCGCCCTTGTCACTGTACGGCGGGTTGCCGGTCGCAATTTCGTACAATGTGATGCCGAGCGACCACACGTCGGCCTTGACGTTATACTGGTCGCCCTCGCGAATCACTTCTGGCGCCATCCAGAATGGAGTACCTGCAATGGTTGCACGTTTCGAAGCCGAGGTGGTGAGTTGCACTGCTACACCGAAATCACAGAGCTGGACATTTCCCTCGTGGGTGATTAGGATATTAGCCGCCTTGATATCACGATGGATAACGCCCATCTTGTGTACTGCCAGCAATGCGGTCAACACCTCACGCGCTACCACACCAATGTATTTTTCTTCGAAAACTCCAGCTTTAAGTAAGGTACGGATGGAACCGCCCGCGCAGTAGTCCATGATGATCCAGAGCTTTGTGTCGACTAAGAACGAGCCGTAGTAGTGGGTGACATTAGGCACGCTTTTGAGTTCAGCAAGGAACTGGATTTCTTGTTGCACATCTACCACCTCGTCGTACTGGGTATCTAGTTCAAGTACCTTGATAGCCACGGTTTTCTTGGACTGCTTGTGGTATCCTTTGTACACCACGCCAAACTTGCCTCGTCCGATTACTTCTGTTCGTTTGTATTGAGACACCAGAAGCATTGCGAAAGGGACATAAGGACCAAAGTGGAAAGTATTCGAGAGTTAGGGGAGGGTTTGTAGCAAAAGCGAGCTAGAAAAATGGATTCACGACTGCCAAAATCGGGGAATTGCAGCGTTTTTTTTTTCTTCCCCGGTAGCGGATCAATTGGGGCACGATGGAGATGGTGGAGACGATGGGAAAAGGAGGCGAGGGCCTGCAGAAAGACCAGCACTGGTGCCAGTGTTGAAAGTGGAGGGTGATTTGAGAAAGGGAAGAAATTACGGTGGGGTTTCTGGTGATAAAACGGGCTGGTTTTCGTTGCCTTCTAGTCGTATTTTTTGGTCGATTTGACTTAGAGGAAAAGGTGTATTTAAATGGGATTTACAGAAAAAGGTGTATTTACATGGGTAGCGTGTTTCGCAGTCTTCGTAGTCACACTGGTCTGAGGAGTACGAGCACAATGCAAAGCGATAAATGCAAAAAGCAATTATCCACTTGATACAATCATGAAGCTCAATGTGGCTGGCCAGTAGGAAAAAGACCAATATCGGCGATCAAAGCCGCAGTTGCCGCAAACAGCTCAAACTAGGATCATTGGTACTGGCCAATGCAAAGTTTCCAGTGCACACATGGGCCCGATTTGGGAATTCGCTCCACCTCGAAATCTCAGCGGTGTCGATGAAAAATTCGATAAGCGTGTCTCTCGACCATTTGAAACGAACAGAAAGTGTTTGCTACTGATACATCAGATCAAATCACGTGAGGTAGGTTTGAACCCACGAGGTGGTCCTAAGGAGTGTCGCCATATGATATGGGCTGAGCCTCTCCTCGAGGTTCGAGCCGTTTCTACTGTCACCTTTTTGGCATTGATTGGCTTGTGCAAACCAACCCCACCCATTGCCTCCTCCCAGCCAGTGCTATCCAGTACAAAGCAAATCTTGCCGAAATCCGCACCTCCACGCAGGCTATCGCACTATCTATGTGCCGCGCAATACTGACTCATAAGCACCACCATGGAAAGATACGCTGCCATCCAAAGAGACACCAACGAAACCAAAATCCAGATCGTGGTTTCGCTCGACGGAGGCCCGATTGCGGTGGAAAAGTCGATTTTCCCAAACCCGAAAACAGACGACCACGCAGCACAGGCCACTGGTAACCAGGTGATCCGGGTGCAAACCGGCATCGGGTTCTTGGACCACATGTTGCACGCCTTGGCGAAGCACTCGGGCTGGTCCTTGATCGTCGAGTGCATCGGCGACTTGCATATTGACGACCACCACACTGCCGAGGATGTGGGAATCACCTTGGGGTTGGCGTTCCACAAGGCTTTGGGCCAAGTCAAGGGCGTCAAGCGGTTCGGCTCGGCGTTTGCGCCGTTGGACGAGGCGTTGAGCAGAGCAGTGGTGGACCTTTCGAACCGTCCGTACGCAGTGGTGGAGTTGGGGTTGAAGCGCGAGAAGGTGGGCGACTTGTCGTGTGAGATGATTCCTCACGTGTTGGAGAGCTTTGCACAGGGTGCGGCCATCACCATCCACGTCGACTGCTTGCGTGGCTTCAACGACCACCACCGGGCCGAATCTGCATTCAAGGCGTTGGCAGTAGCTATCCGGGAAGCCATTTCCCGTACTGGCCGCGACGACGTTCCCTCCACCAAGGGTGTACTCTTCTAGGGTTTGTAAAGTCGAGAAGAAAACAGGGGAAGGCAGCGGGACAACAGGAAGAACAAGTAGAGAAGAACAAGAATAAATTATTTGCAATCGTACATTGGGGCCCGGTCTCCGTTTGTAGTCCTGTCGCCACTCACCACCCACATAGTGAAGTGCGAAAAATCATCACCACCTCATCACCATATGTTTCGGAAACTCCACACCACTGCGGCTCTTCGGGCAGGCAAAACGGCCGCGCCTCGAACGGGGAAAGGAAAACCCAAGTACTTCAAGGCCGACGAGTCCAAGTCCGGCAAGATATGGGACCAGATGAAGATCTCCAAGGACGAGTTTTTCATCCGCAAGTACGGTAATATCAGTCCAGAGGAGCGCAAAAAGCTCGACGACAAGGTCAAGCGGCAAAAAACGTTGCGTGAGGCTCGCAGAAAGCACGAGTTGGGCGATGACTACGACCAGCCGCAACGGGCGCCTAAAATGGCGTTGAATCCGCTCTGCGAGTACGTCTATGGAACCCACCCGGTGATCTCCGCCTTGACCTCGGGTAAGAGAGAGGCGTTCAGCCGCTTGTTTATTCATAACAACAAGGAGCACACCCAGAAGATTCTCCTGCTTGCGAAGAACTTCGGCGTCAAGGTGGTGGAGAAAGACACCAAAGGGGAGATGAATGTGCTCAGCTCCAACGGAGTGCACAACGGTGTGGTGCTAGAGACCAAACCATTAGTGATGCCGCTCATCCTGACATTGGAAGCAGCAAACGGAGAAACCGGCGAATTTGCCGTCACAGTGATGGACGAGCGCACTGGTTCGGAAAACACCATCAACCACACAGTGGCCCGCACAACTCCCCACAACTACAAGCGGTTCCCGTTCGGACTCTTTTTGGACGGTATCACCGACCCCCAGAACGCCGGAAGCATTCTCCGGACCGCATACTATTTGGGAGTGGACTTTGTTGTGTTACCGGAATCCGAATCGGCTCGGTTGGGCCCGGTTGCGGCCAAAGCGTCTGCGGGAGCCTTGGACTTGCTTACGATCTACAAAACAGACCACACGTTGGGCTTTCTCGATAATGCCCGCAAGAGCGGCTGGAACGTGGTCACTACTAGCTCCAGGGTGGGAGAAGACGAGCTCAACGCCACAAAGGCAAAGCACCGCTCGCTGTTGGAAAGCAAGTATATCGAGGCGCAAGAGCTTCCATCGTTGATGAACTCGGGACCAATGTTGATGGTGATGGGAAGCGAGGGAGCTGGTGTCAGGACCAATATCAAGTTCCGTTCCGACTACTTGGTGGGACTCAATAAGGGTCGTTCGGAGGCTGACGAGGTAGTGGACTCGCTCAATGTGGGAGTCGCTGCCGGTCTTTTGATCAGCAAGTGTTTCGAGTAATTGTATATAGAATGGGTCACTACTGTCAATACAGCGAGGTGTATATGAAATAGAGGGCGAAGTAAGGTCATATTGAAAGAGCAGACGAACTACATCAGGATATACGTTTGTAGCTACTAACAGAGTAGTGCAAGTCTGCAAAAGACATACGGCTGCAGGTGCACAAATGACACGCTTGATCTGCTTCAACCGATCACAGCATCTCTAAATATCTTAATACACTAGCCAATATTTTTACATTGAAACTTACCGGTTTTTGTTCCATGGCCATCAACAATTTTCGTCTTTGGTGACAAAAAATGCGCAGTGTCCGCTTATCTGTATTTTGGCATGCTCTTATCACGGTCACTTATCGCACTATACGATTCGCATCATCCCTATCGACCATTGTTTTCTACATTATTTGCTTTTTTATGAGCTAATTCAGTTCTAGTTTTCCAATGTCTCAGTATCACCTTGTTGTTTTAGTCCACGGACTTTGGGGAAACCCTTCTCATATGGCCTACTTGGCTGAACAGATCGAGCTCCACGCGAAACCACTAAACCAAGAAAAGCTTGTCGTTTACTCCACACTGTCTCATTCGGGATACTTGACATACGACGGAATTGGAGTGAATGGAAAAAGAGTAGCGGATGAGCTTCAGGCTCAAAAACGCCATTTGGAAAGTGACGGGAAAGTCACAAAAGTGTCGATGATTGGTTACTCCATGGGAGGTTTGATTGCCCGCTACGCCATTGGAGTCTTGAAACACGTTGGTTTTTTCGAGCACACCAAACCACTCTATTTTGTCACCTTTTGCACGCCTCATGTGGGGGCAATCAACCCTGGAAATCTGTTCTCTTCCCGAGTCTTCAACATGGTCGCACCTTACATTCTCTCTGAAACGGGACTGCAAATGTTTTTGCGGGATCTGTCGCCTGTTGGTTCGAGACATTTACCGTTATTGGAATGGATGGCTGATCCGCACTCCAAATTCTACAAAGCTTTAGAGATGTTTCAACATCGAGTGGTGTACTCCAACATCATCAACGATAAGAGAACGAGCTGGTACACTACTGCGATTTCAGAATTCGACCCATTCAACTCTATGATCAACGAGTCGCTGAGTGCGTATGATTTGCATTACATCTCTGGATATGAGCCTACCGTGATTGACTTCACCAAGCCGGTTTCGTTCATGCCTATTTCGCGGCCTCAGAAACAAGGGTTTGATCCACAGAAGGTGGTGTTCCGGATTTTCGTTTGGCTTCGTTTGCTTTGCCGTTTTATTCTCTTTACCCCCATCTACTCGATCTACCTTTTGTGCAACTACGTGTGGCAGCGGATCCGCGTGTCTCGTAGATTGAAGAATTTTGCACTTGAGAGTTCAGGAGCATTGGAAGAGCTTTATTTCCAAGGTGAGAAACATCAGTTCGCCTATGAACACGATTTGGACAAGAGCTATGAGTCGGATCTCGAGTACAATGACTCGGATCTCGAGTACAACAGCTCTCAATATGAAGGGTACATGAATCTTTTGGAAGAAACGGTGCGAGATGAGACCGATCTCTTTGTCGAGTCTATCTACCAGGCGATGAACAGTGCGGACTTTTACGACTATAATTCGAGTGTTTTGAGAAAGCGGGATAAATTTTCCAAGGTTGGAAAGAATGACAATATCGTTGATTTGCGGGGCAAAACAATTTCCAAGTTCAAGTTGAACTTGACCGAGGCACAGTCGAATATTGTGGGCCACTTGAACGGACTAAAGTGGCAGAAGTATCCTGTGATCATTCGCAAAACCAAAGCTACTCACGCCGCAGTGATTAACCGGTATCCTGATCCTTCGTTTGTTGAGGGAAGGGTTGTCGTAAGGCATTTTGTCACGGAGGTGTTCAAGGTCTAGAGGTTAAAGCTCGTTTGTGAAAGTATTATTGACAAATAGGTTAAGGAAAGGTGAATATCTATGGTTAAGTAATGTTTTAGCTCATATAGCGATACAGACATATACAAGACGCGAAACAATTTTACATTGGCAGTCCACTAAATCAACTCGACATAATTGGCAGGAAAAATCCCCGACACTCCGTTATTTCTTCCCGACCACCAGTCGTCGGTGGTGTCCGACTTTTTCAAAATGTCAATGACATCACCCTTCTTGAACGGCAAGTCACCCGGCTGCTCGCCCTTGAACGTGTACAACGCAATGGCCTGTGTGGCGTGCGACTTGGCCGCGCCGCCAAAGTTGGGCTTGGACGAAACCGGCGGTCTGGAAGGACTGGTATTTCCGCCGAGACGGGTGTTGCTGAATTGCGAGGATAGGTTGTCCACGTCTCTTCTACCGCCCGACTTGCCATCGTATATGTTATCCTCCCACGAGCTCTTGGCACGGGTGTTTGCAGAGGACCTATTGGCGCCGCTAGGTCTTCTCTGCTGGCGCTGGCTGTATCTGCGGTCATCATCAGAGTACTCATCGTCCGAGTAGCCATACTCGTCAGAGTACCGTCTGCTGCCTTGGTTGCGCAATCTCGATGCCTGGTGTGTGTCTCTGTTTCTTCTGGTCGAGTATTCCAGCGTCGAGTCGGAAAACTCGTCGGGAATGTCGTCGTAATATTCGTCGTTGTAAAAGTCGTCATCAGAGATGTTGTTGCTGAATACTCGGCTCTCCAACACGCGCATGAGTGTCTCACACGCGGGTGGCACTTCCACTTGCCCGCTCAAGATGTTTCTCGCCTTGCAATTGTTTCCATAGAACTTGCGGTTGGCCTCTCTTCTCTCGACAATGGCCGAACCTTCCAACGACACTCCGGCAAACAAACCCTTGGTCTTAGAGTAGGAAAAAACTGCAGAAACCGATTTCAACGACGCAGTACCGGCTGCCTCTGCGTTTCTGCCCAACGGTCCCGCAGCAACCGATACGTTGGTACCCAACGTCACCGAACCCATTTGCGAAAACGACTCCACCGCGGATTGCGAGTTCAAAATAAAAACAAAGTCAGTGAGCTCGGCTCCAATCTGGCCTCCAACTCCTGCACCCGCCGTGACAATGGCAGATGGTGGGGACCAGGAGCCGTCGGGCAACCGAGCCACAATCACTCCGGAGCCTGCTCTTCCGGAAAACAAGAATCCAGCTTTCAACACGGTAATCACCGCCAAACCTTTAGCGTTCTTCAACACGTGGGGCGGAATCACCTGGTCGGGGCCTGCCAACTGGTTGGGTTTGACGAAACTGGAGAGGATCTTCGCCGCTTTTCTGTAGGTTAGTATGGGTTGTCAGAATGGGTGCAGAGCCCGCTAGGAAGAGTCAATTGCGGTGGTCATCCATGCATCAAATCCAATTACGTACTTTGACTCGCTCTTTAAGCTTCTGGGGATGGGGTTGTTGATACCCATGTTGGATGTTTTGTGGCGGAAATATGTAGATTGGGAGGTAATTAACCATTCGCTCTGGGGGAACACTGGTGCACGGGTGTTTTGCTTGGCGGGCACTGGCGGCGGGGGTAGTACCGGTCACGGTTGTTGAAATTAAAAAAGGCTGCGGGTATTCTATCAGTTGCAATTTACAGTGAGTTCCACAAGCGTGGGGATTCCGCAATCGGGGTGTCTGGATATCGTTTTGTTATGCGTTTTCTATCGGCCGGTGGTGAAATGCGGAACGCGACGAAATGCTCAGCCTACTAGTCTCCACCAGTCAGCCATGTAGTCGTGCAACAGTAAATTTGGAGAAAACTGAAACAGGGAGGCAAGAGTCTGGGCCGAGCCTGAATCGAGTAAGCTAGAATTAAGAATTTCACCCGACTGAAACTTCAATTCATCATTACGGCTCATCAGTGGCTTAATCTCATTCATGACCTGCGCTCCGCCAACTGTATCTGATTCCTGCACCTCGTACTAAGTTCTGGCCGCGGCGTCGCCTATCAGGGCCCGTTAACCATTACTTCTAGTAACAATGTAGTTAAGCCGACGCAATAGATACCTTCACATACTAAGGAAAGGTAAGGTCGGCAGCATTGCAAAAAATAAGAAAAATTAAAGGGGCGAGCTGGGAATTGAACCCAGGGCCTCTCGCATGCTTGTAGTCAGTTCGGTGAGCCGAACCGTCGCCCAAAGCGAGAATCATACCACTAGACCACACGCCCTTTTTACGGCAGCAAACGCAATCACTTCGTGTAGTTGACTCTGGGCCTAACTTTTCGTTTATAGTTCTGTCAATGTTGTGCAGGTTTGGAATGGAGAATTATTGGATCACTATGTCTATTAATTTATCACAGCGAATTCGGTCGATCCACTTGGCACGTCACCTTTCTCCACACAAGGAATTTACGAAAAACCACGAATTTGACTATTATCGCAGCAAATACTTTTGCCGAGAAACAAACGAATCTCGCTTACCGAACTACCGGCCGTAAAAACCATATGCACCCTATGTTTAAGAAACTACTCGATCTGCACCTTTCCCCTCTTCTCCCAAATGCCTCCGCAATCGTGACCGGAATGGTATCCAGCAATATCTGTCAAGCCAGTCTGCACACAACCACTGATGTTGCGCTCATCGATAAGCCCTAGAGGTGAAATTGTGCCGCGCACGTATATTCTTGAACTCGTCACACTTATCGCTCTGTGCGTGTTCCCAACATACCATAAGCATTCGAGAGCAAAAGTCGTTGACAAGAACGGAATCTTTCGGATAACAGCAGGCTATTTCTAAGTGTGAGCCTGATTCTGAAACACCATACTAATAATTGTCTCGTTTGCTCCGGCGTCTGTTCCCTCTGTTTTTACCCCCAGTGTTGAAGGGCGGTTCTTATTCCCCATACCCGTGTTCAAGTTTACAACCAGTCGCAGAACTTGTTGTAGAAACACAAAACTTCCCGCAACAACTCTAAATAGCGTCCGAGTTGAATAATGGGCGCGTGTTGCAGTTGTTTATCCTCCTCCAATAGTGATGGGAAATACCCTCCACTTCTCTTAGCCGAAAACGAGCGCGAGGCCATTTCTGCTCTTTTGCAGTACTTGGAAAACAGGTCTGACGTGGATTTCTTTAGCAACGGGCCGTTGCGGTCTTTACTGACGCTCGTTTACTCCGAAAATATTGATTTGCAGAGAAGTGCCGCCTTAGCATTTGCCGAGATTACAGAAAAAGATGTGCGTGAGGTCAACAGAGACGTGTTGGAACCTATTTTGATTTTATTACAGTCCAATGACACAGAAGTGCAAAGAGCTGCTTGTGGTGCCTTGGGCAACTTGGCTGTAAACAATGAAAACAAAGCTTTGATTGCGGAGATGGGTGGAATTGAGCCTCTTATCAGACAAATGATGTCGCCCAATATTGAAGTTCAGTGTAATGCGGTTGGATGCGTCACCAATTTGGCTACCCAGGACGAAAACAAGACCAAGATTGCTAAGAGCGGGGCATTAATTCCATTGACAAAGCTCGCCAAGTCTAAAGATATTCGTGTGCAAAGAAACGCAACCGGTGCATTGTTGAATATGACACACTCGTTAGAAAACAGACAAGAGTTGGTCAATGCAGGTGCCGTCCCTGTATTGGTATCCTTGTTGTCTAGCGACGATGCTGACGTTCAATACTACTGTACTACCGCCTTATCTAATATTGCTGTTGACGAGGAGAATAGGAAAAAGTTATCTGCGACCGAACCAAAGTTGGTGAGTCAATTGGTCAGCTTGATGGACTCCCCATCCCCAAGGGTCCAGTGTCAAGCTACGCTCGCCTTGAGAAACTTGGCCTCTGACTCTACTTACCAGGTTGAGATTGTCAGAGCCGGTGGGCTACCTCACTTGGTTCAACTTTTGACTTGCAACCACCAACCCCTCGTTTTGGCAGCAGTGGCTTGCATCAGAAACATCTCAATTCATCCTTTGAACGAAGCTTTGATCGTCGAGGCTGGATTTTTGAAGCCATTGGTGGCGTTGTTGGATTACACTGACCTGGAGGAGATCCAGTGCCATGCTATCTCGACCTTGAGAAACTTGGCTGCTTCTAGTGAAAGAAACAGATTGGCTTTGATCAACGCGGGCGCAGTCGAAAAGTGTAAGGAGTTGGTGTTGAGAGCGCCATTGTCCGTGCAACTGGAAATTTCCGCGTGTTTTGCTATCCTTGCCTTGGCTGATGACTTGAAGCCAAAGTTGTACGAAAGCCACATAATTGATTACTTGATTCCTTTGACATTCAGCGAAAACGGTGAAGTTTGCGGCAATTCCGCTGCTGCTTTGGCTAATTTGTGTTCTAGAGTGTCGAATGAACATGAAGACTACATCCTCAACAACTGGACCCAACCAAGTGAAGGTATATACGGATTCTTGATCAGATTCTTGCGCAGTGGAAGTGCAACGTTCGAGCATATTGCCTTGTGGACCATTTTACAACTATTGGAGTCGAACAATCACGAAATTCAATCCTTGATCAAAGAGAACGAATCAATCTTATCTGGTATAAAGAACTTAAGTGAATCTCAACAGCAGGGAAATTCCGTTTCGAATGGTGCTGACCTGAGCGAATATGAAGACCCTAAGGTGGAATTGTTCAATTTGACTCAGCAAATCTTGCAAATCTTGGGATAATGGCTGCGTCGTTGTCAATCTTCCGATATCTGGGTGTACAGAAGAATGTAAAAGATCAAAGAAGGAAATAAGATATTATCTTTGTAGTGATGGTATCAATGTGTATTACGCTATATAGTCCATTTAATCTAAGCGAGTTGGGGTTCTGGTTTTGACTCGTCTTCCGCATTCTCGTCTGGTGTCGCCGATTTGTTATCCAATTTAAGATTCTCAAGCCTTTGCGCCAATTCAGCTTCACTGGGTGACGCTTCACTTATAGTGTTTTCTGAATCTCTTGCCAAATCGGGCTCGTCGTTCTTTCTGAGGCTTTCCTCGTGCTCCTTTTCTAACCTGGCGAACTCTTCATCAATTTCAGTGTCATCAAGAGTTACCGCATTATTCAAGGCCGCAGAAAGCTCATTGGTACTTGCAACTTGCTCGTCCAACTCAATTTGAAGATCGTCAATTTCCTCAAGGGATAATTTGCTGTTGTACACTGAAAGAACGTCCTTTGCATCCTTCATGGTTTCAAACAAAACTGCATTAGTGTCTGCTTCATTGATCTTCTCCACAATGGAATTCAACTGGTCAAGGACCCCAAGAGATTTGGCCAAAGACCGCTTAACAGCAGCTTTCCGGACCAAAACGCGTTTGATGCGATCCTCCAGACCCTTAATCGAAAGTAGTCTTTCGATCTCTTGAGGAATTTCAACATCAAGTCGGTTTTCCAAAACCGTTGTTCTTCTATGTAGACCAGAAATAGATGATTTGAGCTTGATGATGCTTATGTCGTGATCCGTAAGGGAAGAGCTCCCTAACTTGATGTACTGAGTTCCTGACTGAGCGTCGCGAGAAATGCTCACCAGACCCATATCTCTACTTAGATAGACAATTAACACCTGAATATCGAGATTTGACAAACCCGGAACAATTGACAAGACAGTTTTAGCGAAAAGATCTTCGTCAAATAGATTTGCTGTGTAGTTGCCCTCAGTGGCAACCATCTGGAGTAATTTTTTGCTGACATCATCTCCAATTTCCACGAGACGAGCCCATGCAATGTAGTTTTCAGCAACTAAACGACCCTTTCTGTCTGTAGGAGAAAATGACCAAGTTTTGATCCGAGCCAACCCCTTTTCAAACCATTTGGACGGCGAAACGTAGTCTCGAAGTGATGTTGCGATATTGGGAGAAGTAAACTGGTATATCGACCAAGGAACCAACGAACCCCGCAGGATCTGATTGGACAAAACGAGGCCAAGTCCCTTTGGTTCACCAAGCTCTTTGTTAGAAAGCTTTATTGTTAATTCGGAGGCTGGAAGGGTGATCGAAGAATTGAATGTATGCTGCTCCAAACACTGTTTAAAGACCTCTATCCATGCCTGGATGTTCGCATCGTAACCTTCTGGGTTGGAGTCGACCAAATGGGAAAAGTCAGAATAAAGGGAAGGCAAACGAGTCTTCTTGAATGCGGGAACAGTCGAAAAGACCCCCTCATTTCCGGTAAGACCAGAATCTGTCATCAAGAAGTGACAAGCTACAGATAAAAATCGCAGGTGCGAATATTGTAAGGTAGACTGTATCTCGAATACGAATCACCGATAAGATTTTCCTTAAGTGTATTGAAAAGCACGTTTAGTCACCAACAAAATGTCTATCTTCCTAATCAACCTACTCTGTGGCGCCAAAAAATTATATATTAGTCTTATTCATGTGTCCATTATAACAGTGTCTCTAGTAAGCCTACGCGATGGAAAGCTTCTCCAACAGGATCTCCACCAGATCTCTCAACGCATCTACTACGTCCAAGATCGCTGTGGATGCGGGGGAGTCGGCATATTCATCAAAAAAACATTCACCGCTATCACAACTGCGCCCAATTCGTGGGTCAAGAGGCACAGATCCAAGGAAAGGAATGCCCATGTCTTTACAAAGCTTCTCTCCTCCACCAGTTGTGGGCTTGAAAATCTGAGACTCGCCCTTACAGTTAGGACAAACAAAACCAGACATATTTTCCACCAACCCGAGCACCTTGATGTTAGCCTTGCGGCAGAAATCAATCTCCTTCCGCACGTCTAAAAGTGCCACTTCTTGCGGGGTGGTGACAATAAGCGCACCATCTATCCCCGCATCTTTCATGTAGGTGGTGACAGAGAGATGTTCATCCGAAGTTCCAGGAGGAGTGTCGACAATCAAGTAGTCCAAATGCTCGCCCCAGTTCACATCTTTCATAAACTGCTTAATGAGTCCATTCTTCTTGGCTCCTCTCCAAATAATAGCCGCGTCCGGGTCGGGTAGCATAAATGAGATAGACATCAAACCGAGGTTATCGGCCACGTATACCGGGGACCATCCGGAGTTCGACTGATGTATGCTTTCGCCCTCCGCTCCCAACATTCGAGGCAAAGAGGGGCCACAGATATCCAAGTCCATAGCACCAACTTCTAAGTCTGGATCGGCGGCCAAAGCCCAGGAAAGCATCGAGGTGAAGGTGGATTTTCCAACCCCACCCTTTCCGGATAAGACTAGAATTTTGTGGTCGATGTTTTTCATCTTTTCAGTGATGATTGGCATGTCAGGGTCTGGTCCTTTAGGTAGAGATTCACAAATAGCTTGGTTGGCACATCCGTTACAAGCATCTCCTTTTCCCGCATTTTCGGATTCAGGTCCGGGGCAATGTTCAGGTTCCGGAGCCTTGAGGTTTTGTGGAACTGCTGATGGAGTCATTACTAATCAGCGAGTACTTCAATGCAAATGATAAGTCGAGGAATGGAAAAAAATGTAAATGATCAAGGAGTACGCGGCAAAAATCTCATAAACCGACGCTTGTCTAAGGTAACGACTCTATGAATAAGGGACAAAAAAGCTTACAAGGAAATCTAATCATTGGAAATCATTAAGTCTATATCCGCCATGGTGGTGCGCGGTGTACGGATGTAAGATATCCGCATAACGTACGCCGCATCTGGCGTTATCTAATCTGTAACCCAACCATGCGATTTTCGAAATAGCTTTTCTCGTTCTCACCTAAGGAAAGGGCGAGGATTTTTTTCTTCACATCGGGCACATGGTCTTTGTGTTCGAGAGCAATGTCGCCGATTCTCTTGACCATAATTTTCAAGGCAACTTGGCCGGTGAATGAGTCGGCCTGCACCAACGCTAAATTGGAAAGAAGAAAGTTCAAACAGTCAGGGATAACACTGTTGTCGTTCTTAAACGAATCAAGTAAATCGAAATATTTGATGTACATTCCCGCACCTTGGTTCCAGTCAGGAATGATATCTCCTCCTTGTGGGAAACTTTTTGCAATCGTTTTCAAGTTTTTCAGCGATTTCTCATCATTGTTAATCACAACAGCAGGCCCAAGCTCTTTACAAATGACGTGGTGGGCTTTTTCCCAAAGTTGCGCTTTAGTCAATGCTTCAACTTCACCCCAGTAATCGCCCGCCTTAGATTTTTCAAGAGCAATGGCCTCATATATCGTGCCACGAGGAACGCCAAGGACACTGACAGCGAACTCTTCATTGTCATTGTCAGGATTCTTAATGTCACCGATGCTAGAAATAACAACTCTTCTGACCAGCTCTTCAACGGAAGAATCACTAACCATCGAAGAGAAGATAAAAATGGCCTCTTTCCACAAGCCAGCAGATTCTAATGACTTTGCAAAAGAGTTTGCAATAGTATCGTTCGAGGACGATACATCGTCGCCTTCTTTTGTCAAAACTTGCAAAAAAAACCATTTTAGCTTATCACTTAACGTCGAATATTCGACGATTTTCATAGCTTCAACGATTCCATTAGATTTGAGAGCCGTGCAAACTTCGATAATAGAGCTGAAGGTGTCGGGTGAATGTTGGATCTTCACAGAAGAGAGAATATCCACAAGTTTCTCCGATGGATTTCCATACAATAGCCTAACTGCAATAGCGTTGGCATACGGGAGATCGGCAGTTACTTCTTCGAAGAAGCCAGCCAAGAGTTTGTAGATTTTGAGAACTGGCACTGGAATAAAGTCTATAGACCCGTTTGATTTCCAGTCATCAATTTGGTTTTGAGCGATCTTGCGAACTGCTTGATCATTCGAATCAAGAAGCGTCAATAATGCAGACAAATGTGTGTTGTGAGAAGAGACAGCCAATTCAATTGCAGATCCTAAATCGCCTTGACATACCCTCTCAAAGATTAGGTCAAGCGAATCTCCATCAGAAATTAGCAGCGAGTCGAATTGGTACTTTTTGAGCCACGCAACAAATGATTTACGTTGCTCGATCGTCTTGAGTCGCTCAACCACAACCGGGTTAGAAATATTCGTAGCAGAATACTTTGCTGAGGAACAAATGTTTACGTCATCAAACAAAATCGATGCGAGCTCAATGAAACGCAAATCAGAATCATTTCCGTTGAGAGAGCCAAGAGTTGCAAAAGTCAAAGACTTGTCAAGGCACAAAAGGGGATATGAATTTTCGCGAGAAGTCACAGTGCTTCTGATAAGCAATTTTTGAACCAACTTCGTTAATGCAGTGGTTTCGAAAGAGTTTGAAGGTAACTGAATGAGGGGAACATTCGAAGACTTTGTTGGGGTGGAAACCTCTTTGATAGAGTCTTTTGACGGTTCAAAATCAGAAAAGACAATGTCCTTCACAGTATCCAATACCAGCAGTTTCTCTTTACGAGGAATGGCCAGATAGGGAGTCAAAGCAGAGTCAATATTGTTGGCGAGTTCTAATTGAAGTAGCCAATCTTTGGATGTAGGCAAATTTGACTGTGGGCTGAATCCATTGAACGCAGCGTCATCCGACACGTCTGGCTCATATGCTTTCTCGTTAACAATATCATTCATATTAGTGTTCGGAGGCATTACACTGACAATCTGCTTGAGATACTCGAAGTTTCTCACCTCCTCAGAGTAAAGTGGTGTTTCAAGAGCCATACTGTTCAAAGATTTAGCATCATCAGACTCTTCGCTTTCCACAGTAATATCACTTAAGTTGACAGCCCAAGCACCGGAAGACTTATCTTGAGTGTAAGCACGAAGTTCTTGATCGATTTCGTTCTGCACCAACCCTTGTTTGACACCAAGAACGCCTCCAGCAGACAGGTTCGCAGTGTGATCCCAAGCACCAGGCAAACCGGAGGTGTATCTTTCAATTCTTTGTTTTTTTAACTCTCTGTTGTAAGCCGCATTTTCATAGATACGAGAATAAGTAGCCGATGCCTCTTCCTCATGAGCGTCTTGTTGTTTTTTGATACTGCGCAATTTCTTCGCTTCTTCATTATCCTCATCATCACTATCCTCAATCAATCCCCATACACTAAAATGCTTCACCTTAAAAGTCCAATAGTAGGTTAATGGATTGTAAGTCACGAATTCCATCCCTGTGAGATTTTGTAACCGTCTGATGTGCTCATCTTCTGATACATTCTTTTTTGGCGGAATCTTGAGGGTGATGGTAGCAGGAACATTAAGCTCGAAACCAATTCCAGGCTTGGAATTTGTCTTTTCTTCATCAGAGTAAACTCTGATGACAGGGCCGTCAATCTTGATAAGCTTCCCGAAAAGCTCAGTAGCGACAGATACGCCATTCTCCGCGCAGCGAGAAAATAAACCGGACAAATCCACAGGGTAGTTGTAAGCGATTTGTCCTACGTCTTCTCTACCCACAATGAAGTTGTCAACGTGCGTTAAATCAGTGGGAGAAAGTTGAGAAAGTGCTTTTAGCGATGGAAAGCACCAGTAACCATTATTGTCATTGATATCATCCACCTCGGGAGACTCAGTTTCGCCTGTTTCAACTTCTTTTTTGGACACATCCTCAGCAACTTTTCTGCGTTCGTGATCAACCTCATCTAAAACTTCGGATTCGCTATCTTCATCCTCGATTGCAGACCGAGCAGCAATGCCCCCATTGATGGACAGAACAAGAATATGTCTGCTTTTTTCTTTAAATACTTTGTCAGCATTGATTAAATGGAACTTAAGCGGCTTGGACTTGATGACAAGTTTCTTGACGTCACCCACGTTTGAATTATGAATAGGAAGAGCAAGGTTCGTCTTCTTTTTTGAAACACGGTAAGTGGAGGTTGCTGGAGCTTTGGAAATGTCTCTGACATAATTTTGCTGGGTGAAGATTCCCTTCAAGCGAGACGCCGTGGAGTCTACAATCGTGCTTTCGCTAGAGTGAAAGATCTTAAATGTCAGTGCCAACTTTTGAAGCAAAGACAGCTGTGGTTTCTTTCCCAAAGTCGCGGAGCTCTGTCTTCTGTTCGAAGATGTGGAAGGCTTGGCAAACAAGGACCCTGTAATGGACATTGGCATGTTCGACTCCGTCATATTGATGGAGGAAAGTACGGAATTTGAGCTGTAAGGGTTGGAAGTGCTTGCGGAGACAGGGCCATTGGAGTTAGCGGTTAATCCACCACTTAATCCGGGTGTGGAATTAGAAGCACCAAACAAGCCACCGTTGGTCACCGCGCCAGCATTGGAATTTCCAAACAAACCAGATGACGCCGTATTAGAAGAGCTGGCGGAATTTCCGAAAAGTCCTGGAGCACTGGGCTTGGCACTATTGCCAAAGAGTCCGCCCTGTGTGGTAGATGAGTTTCCAAACAAGCCGCCAGTGGAACCGGTGGCAGTATTAGTGTTATTGCTGGCGCCAAATAACCCACCTGTATTTGTGGCCGGGTTTGTGTTTGTAGCTCCAAAAAGACCCGTGGGCTTGTTTGCGGTCGAATTGCCAAACAAACCGGATGTGGTGTTGTTAGTGGCAGTTGACGCACCAAAAAGGCCAGAAGATGCCGAGTTTGCGGGTCCTGCGGAGTTTCCAAAAAGACCGCCCGATGAATTTGTGGAGGAATTCCCGAATAAGCCGCCCGTGGTGGTATTGGCCTGGGTATTCCCTGATAGAGCGGTTGGTGCTGGTTTAGCAAAAGAGGGCAATGCAGAATTTGAGTTCCCAAAGAGACCTCCTGCGGTTTGAGACGCGGGCTGAGAGGCTGCAGCTGCACCGAATCCGGTGGAGTTTCCCCAGCTTGTTCCACTACTCATTATGGGATAGAAGTGGTGAATCTGGTGTAAACATGAGGTAGAAAAATTTGGTGTGCTGGAAGTGTGTGCAGGACGCAACAGCCTCAGAGTCGGTTCATGACCAGGCCAATGCATTAAGGAAAAATAGAGTCTTACGGAAGATCCTTTGAATGTTCTGGAGTGGCGCTGATGTGGTGAAAATTGTGAATGTTCGATAGTGAAGAGTGGGGTGAGTTGACTGGTTACTCCCACTCTACGCAGGTGTTGACGATTCCATAATATTAAGTAAATAAGACGACCAGGGCCATCAGACTACAGATCTGTTAGATGAGATGGCATAAATTCATGCAGAGTCTTCAACCACACGCAACGCTAAGAATTCCTCGGCACAATGCCAGAACTTGTCAAACTTGCGCAAGTACGGCTTGGAGCTGTACACGCCGTTCGGGATACCCGCATCCACCACGAAATGCTGCATTTCCTCCAGAGTGGAAAAGGTGCCGTTGTTGTATGCATGTACGAGCCCTGTGGAAGGGAGGCCCAGTGACACGATGTACTTGGCGTGGATTTGGAGCAGCGAGTCCAGCACAGTGCCAGAGCCTGCGTCCACGCCCGACGCAATGTCCACCGACACAATCTTGGCACGCTGGTCGTTTGTCCATGCGACAAGTTGCCTAAGCTGACTCAACTTGGCCGCATCGTAGAAGAGATCTAGCAACTGGCCGTCAAAACCCTGTAGCGCATCGACTATGAGCTCTACCGGAGTCTCGAGCTGGTTTTGTAAGATATCACGTAATTCCGAGAATGTGCCCGTCACAACTTTGCCGCCCACCTTTTCGAACATCTGGCATTGGTTAAGCACGTCACCCACGAGCATTTCGTCGTTGATGACATAAGCAAGCACACGGACACCATGGTTGGTCAAGTGGCGACCGGTAGCAAAGGCCTTGGCACTGCTACGGCTACTGCCCACCAAGAGCAACACCAACGGTGGCAAGTTGTGGTTCAGACGATTGCTGAGCCGCACAGACCCACCCAACATATTGTTGACAATCAATTTGTAGAAGTTGATGGCGCATATCTCCACCATGGTTCTGCTGTCAATGCCGAACAGTTCTTGCGTCTCGCGCTCAATGTCAATCATTTGCACTGGCGAGGCGAGCGGTACGGTGTAGGCTGAGGTTGCAAGTTGCAACTTATACTGCTGGTCACGCACAGGTGCTGCAGTGCTAACAGCAAGTGGCCCAGAGCTCACGGGCAGCACAAGACGGTGCGAAACCGAGCCAATATTATTCCAGTTGTCCGTTTTGTCGCCTGAAAGCACCATCTCGTCGTTGTCGTACTTGTCCTTTCGCAGTGGAGACTTTTTCTGCTTCTGCACGTTCTCGATGGTGTTGTGGCCAACAAGCCGATCTTTAGCACTGACAGTATCGCTCTTCTGGAAGTCGGCAAACACAGATTTTTTGTCGAACATCGCCAAGTTGGCGGCAAAATCAAATTCCTGCGACTTGATTTCATTAATCTCTGACAGCTTGCCCCAGTCTGGGTCACGAGACAATTTAGGGGTGGCAACACGGCTCTCGCCACGAGAAACAGACACAATGGCGTCATCAAACTGGCTGAGATTCACCGCAGCCTTCTTTTTCTGCGGCTTCAACAACTCTGGCGGTAATTGCACCACCTTCAAGTCCTTGACAATGGAGTTGGTGATGGTGCGGTCACCCAAAGTGATCAGCGTACCATCCACGTGAGAGATTGTTCCTTGCGTTTCAGATCCATCCTTTAGACGGAGCGAGACTTTGTAATTGAGAAACTCAGCCATGACCGCTAGACTGACTTTTGTTTGACCAGTGAGATATATCTGGACGCGGGAGGCACGGGTGTGTTCCCAGGTCTCTGACCCGGACAGAGTCGAGGGTACATTGGTAGTAATTATAGCAGATTATACATTTCAGGATTTCCACACTACAGTTTCTGTTCTTTTCTCTCTCTTTTTTTTTTTTCGCTCCAGTTTTGTTACGTTTTGTTTTGTATGGGAAATTGAGGCGGTCGTTATCGCATTGTAACAATTTTCGCACAGTAGAAACCGGCTATGACCACATTGTAAAACCAAAGAAAAGTCTTTGAGACGAATGAAATATTATATGATACATTCACTACATATGTAAAAAACAAGCCAAAATTTGGAGTCTGTCGAGATATACTATAATAAATTAAACAGATATAATAAGTAACAGTATCTTATTCGTAGGTAATCCTCTGGCAGGTACTTGTTAGTATTACATAGCTCCAGACTTAGACGATGGTATTCTTACCGCCATTGTGCTCTGTTGGAGTAATGTTTCGCTTTCCTCGAAATTAGTACCTTTACCCTAATACCATTCTATTATCTATATTCACATAGTATGCTTTCACACTTTGGTTATTCGCCTGTTCTGCTTCTGTAATCGTATGAGCTCCGTTTTAAAATTCATATACAGCGACCATATATCTATAATATGCTCTTGGGATCCAACTGCCTCATCAAATCCGTCATTTGTTGGCGATGTAGAACACATTCGTCTCGATTAAGATAAGAATCGCCCTTAAGAAGAGCCGCTTCCTGCTTAATCTCAGCCTTCAAGCTTTCCGCAAGCTCGTTCTGCAAAAAACTATTGTGTGCTTGTAGTTCTTGCATATGTGCCTGCTGGTGTGCTACTAGAGTCTTGAGATACTTTACCTCAAACGCGTGCTTCTCGCTTTCTCGCTCAAGGTATTTAATCAATGATGACACCGGAGCCTGCTGCGGCAGTGCTTTAAGATCGGTGAGTTCCAATGTGAGTTGTTGCACTTGCTCCTTGAGCGTATCGATCACAGATTTCTCCATCTGCTGAAGCCGCTCCCAGTCAATTGGCGCAGTCAACATCTTGGATGCATTTGCAGTAGCCTTGGTCTTAATCTTTTTCACCTGACTAGCATAGTTAAGGGTCTGATGTGTCTCTTCAAAGTCGCAAGGCGAAATGCAAAATACCATAGCAGTCTTGGAATTCCCGGCAAGGTTTTCCCGAAGAAGGTATGTTAATGTGGAGTCACGGTATGGCACTACCAGGCGCGACCCCTGGGCAAGCAAATTAATGCATCTGCCCAATACTGTCAACGACTTGTTGATTTGACTTCCCTCTTTGATTCGGTCCGCCTGGCCAAACACCTGTGTTCGCGAGAGCCGTTCCGAACCCGCCAAGTCGACAAGTTTGATGTTCGACGTCATTTCCTCTACAGGCTCACCCACGACCGAGTCGGAGCCATCGTTTTCGACAAACCGGGTCTGACGCAATGTAAACGTGATTACCGCGTGCGACCGGGAACTTGTTTCGTTCATTTTTGTGCTGGCCACCATTCTGTTGCGATTCCCGCGAGCCATGAGCTCCAAAAATTCCTCATACAGCTCCAAAGGAAACGCTGTCAGGTTTTCCACGTATGGGCCGGTGGCGGGATGTTCACGCACTCTGCATTGTCTGGATCCGTCCAACAAGTCCTTGACTTTCTCGTTGTAGATCTCCACGTAGGAGAAAAGAAGCTCGCAGTTGATTTTTTGCTCCACCAACGCTTCCTTGTGCTGCATCACATCTTTGACCATGAGGGGAATAATTCCCGGGTTGGCGTCATCGCCAATCATAGTAAACGTTTTCCCGGATCCGGTCTGGCCATAAGCCAAGAGACACACGTTGTAACCTTCAAAGAAGTGGCTGATCAAATCTGGGCCAGATTTCCGGTAGAACGCTTTATTGTCCGTATAATTCGGGCTGGCAGCGTCGTACGACCAGATGGAGTCGTCAAACATGTACCGTTTGGGCAGTTTTTCTCCAGGCATCTGAAGAATGGTGACCCGCGGTTCTTCCGCGGGCATCTGCACCAATGTCGAGCTCTGCTCTCTAGCCAAGAGTGGCCTCACTCGGACCATCACCTTGACGTTCGAAGAGTCCATGGCGTGTCAGGTGGGTAGAGAAGATGGTGAAGTAAACATTGCGCCTGCAGATTGGCATGATGGTAGTGGTGGAGGTTCCAGATTTTCCCTCTCGGGTGTGTGCAGGACCATTGCGGATAAGCGCTGATGGAAATGGTATTGGGCTAGATGTCATCAAAAGTGGGGTCATTTCCGACTATCAGGAGGGGTAGCATAGCAGGGGCAAGGGCTCTTGTGAAAAGTAGATAAAGGGAAATAAAAGGACGCAAGTAGTAAGAACTGGTGATACTAAGAATTAGAGGAAAAAGGGAGACCAAGGAGACACAGTGAGTGAGACAGTGAGTACGACAGTGAGTGAGACAGCCAGTGCGACAGTAAGTGAGACATTGTAAGTGCGACATTGTGTGAGACGGTGACAATCGTGTGCGAGAAATCAGGAGTGAGAAATATGAAGAGTATAAGAGAGATTGAGTAGGTCGCATACTAATTCATGAGTGTAGAATTCGATGAAGCTGGCAAATTGTATGCCGGGACATGCTAATGCTATTGGGTTCTACTAGGCTCCTCTGAATGTTGCTCATGAGGTATTGCTAGATCCCTCGCGTGCGCTGGCTACTTTTCTCTTACGCGCTCTGCCTCCGACTGTTGCTATGTGACACCAGGGCGCAGATCACGTGAAGGTTTGCATGTAGGTACAGTGTCATTTCTCCGCAATCAACTTTGGGTCAGTATCACCACATCTACGCCCACTTGGCTCTTTTTTCGATACCTTTAGAGCTACCGGAAAAGACTACTCATTTTTCTCCTATCGGACTGGACTAATACTTTTGCTGCAAACCCTAAAAAATTTCTTCTGTGCTATCCGGAAATACCACCTACACCACAAACACCTCATCATGGCTTTCCCGCTCACGAGTCTTTTTGACAACCGTTTCGACCTTGAAGACACCCGAGGAGAATCATTAATATATTTGGCGCTGCCAAAAGACATGGACTTTTTCGACCGCGTTTGCGATGCCACCCTGAACGAAACCTTGTTGGACCTTTTTGCAAACTACCACTGCTACAAAATAACCGCCGGTACCCCCGAGTACGCGGCATTTGTGCAACAGTACCCACTGTCATCAGCCCCCTCTTTCAATATCGTCAGCCACAAAGTACAACGCATATTTTCTGCCGAAGATGCACCGGAACAGTTTTTGGCGTTTCTCCAGCAAAAGGAGGCGGATAACGACCCAAACTGCACAAAAGAAAATTTATCTAAAATCATGGGAAAGTCAGGAGACAATGGAGTAGGAAAGAAGGAACCACGCGTGGTCCTCTCTATCCGCCTTCTTACTGGTGAAACGGTGCAGGGGTCGTTTGACCCAAACACTACATTGAAAGCCGTTGGACGCTGGCTTGAGAGCGAGCACGGCGTGCTGCTCACGTCAGGAAAAGAAAATAGCCAAAACTATAACTCTGGGCTACCCGATCCGTTGCGCTATGCGTTCTTTTGCCCTGGTACTCGTGTCACATTTTGCGAGGGCCAAGAATTCTGTCAGTTGAAATCTCTCGGTTTGTCGCCACGGCTGGCGCTCATATTGAAGCCAGAATACGATGTGCGGGCACTCGAAGCGCACGCAAACTACAGCACGCTCGCGGCTGCTCGAAGCAAGTTTGCAGCGATGCTTCTGGCACTCTATTCATTCTTTGACTATGGCGTGGATGATGCGCAACGCGATTTCCAGAGCATGACGATGGATGACGTTCCGATCGCAGTTCCTGGATTTTTGCCCATGGACGCTGCTGGTATGGCTAACACGACGATAGGCCCTACTCTAAGCGCAATGGACGGGAAGGGAGAACAAAACTCTGAATACCTGGCAGAGGTGGTTTCCCGCGAAGGAACCCCAGCCCCAGGAATGCTGGACGCATTGGCATAGGCTTCGAGCAAGCATCGAATCGTTTTGGTTTTATATTAATTCATTTTATTTGTGTGAGTTAGGTACATTTCGCTATGAACTAACTGGTGTGTAACTTCATTAGGGTGAAGACACTAAATTTCTTCTACATAATCCTTTTATCGAAATATATTTTCATGCTTTGTGTTCGCGTTTACTGTATTACCCATGTGTGGAGAGCCACAGTTATACTACCATGATCAAAGCTACAGTAAGCGGTACATTGGAAAGAAACTTTTTCTCTCCTCCTCACCTGTTTTGTCTGAGATCGTATGGGGTGGGTTTTGGTTAGCGGATTTTGCTCAGTGGTGCATGTACGCTTATCAACTCCGCAAATCCACAACTACTCCATATGGATCCAGCAAAACTAGCACAGCTAGAAAACATTCTTCGTTTCCCGGATCTGTCGCTGGCTCTTGTAAGCGATGCATCTGTGTTATCGTGTGGCTGTCTCGTATCGGAACTGGCATTCATACAAGCTGGCCATTGTCCGATCTGCTCATCAAATTCTACTCTAATCTGTGTGGTGCAACCTTTGCGTGAGCTCCATCGGGTAATCGAGCAATTCCGAATCGAAACTCGGCCACACAGAAAACTGTCTCTGAGAAGCGGCACGGATACAAAGAAGCCCGACACCACGGACTTGGTGGGTCTATTCTACAAATATGCGGAGGAAGAGCGCCAGAAATCGAACCTACCCCTGACACGGACCAAGCCACAAGGGCAGAGTCAAAAACAAAACGAAAATCACTCTGTTACAAAGGCCATGGCAATCCCCGCTTCGGGGGATATATCCAAAGCCAGGTCAGCATCGTCCTCGCCCGAAGGACGGTTCTTCAATTCCGCGGTAGAAAGACAGAGAACGACCCAGACCCAAACCTCGGAGCAAAACCTGCTGGTGATAGATTCGGCTCGTCTCCATATACTTATGGGACTCAGCGAAAAAGAAGAGTACAACTTTTCTCGGTGTTTTCCATTCCACCGCAAACACTCATCGTTTCAAACACAGCAGAACCGGTTTGCGCTCAAATCGCGCAATTTTCTTAACAAGGGCCCGAAGTTCTGCTGTAATGACATAGTGTCACGGCCAGATCCGTTAACTCAGCGTGAAATCACTACTTTTGCTCTCATATCAGAAAAGACATGGGAGTTGTACATGCTTGTGGACGGAAAACCCAGATTGGTTGCGTGCGGAAAGAGTACCGGAGAGTATGGTCTACTGCTGAATGAGATGGAAACCCCCAAGGACCACGGTGTAATCATTCGCAATGAATTCAGCAGTAAAGCCAATAGTGACAAGGGAGAAAGTGACGAGACCGCTAGCCGGCTCAAATCGTGGGTACATCTCTATTGTCGCTTATCAGAACGTTACTTGGTCATTTCTGGTACTCGGGGAGTGGTGCGGGTGTTGAATGTGGATCCCGCTTACGGGCCGGTAGGCAGTCCCGTCTACACCTACATCACCAACTTCCCAATCCGGTGCATCGCCATTGCTCCCAACCAGAGCCTCATTGCTTGTGGCATCACCGCATTGGAACGGATTTCGTCCAAGCAACAGCCATTCATAATTTTGCACAAGCTTGATTACGACAACGATGGCAATTTACTGATCAGACCAGTCACCATAACGGTTCCGTTCCGGGACCCGTTGAAGACGATCAACTTCAATCTGTCTTCTTCCCACCTAATTGCGTGCACTGTGTATGAAATGCGGTACTTCATTGTCCGGCTTCGACTGGAACATAGCGTGGATTATTCTCGCCCACGGTTGATCTGGAACGACACAAGGTTGGGTAAACAAGAGGGAGCCAAGAGGCGCGTAACTAATGATAGCAACGAAGATGTGAATATGCCGTCAAACACAGAGGATGATGCCATGCTTGATAACGAAGGAATTACGTCGATAAAGTTTGGTGTTCCTTTCACCAATACGGTGGTGATTACCTCCTCTTCTCTCAAAAACCGTCCGCCTATTGTTTTGAAACTCCACGGGCCCAGATTAGAATATGGCCTGCAGCTTCTGCGGGTAGGCACAGATCACTTCGAGAACTTGTATCTTCGAAACTACGACTCCTTGTACCAAGATATGAGTGATTCTACTCCGCCTACCGAAGCCAGCGAAAACTCCACCATTGAAGATGTGGAGGTTGTGATGAAAGTTCCGGAAGTGGGTTCTTCCATCTACAACGTGGAGATCTCTCCTCGCGGCGACGCCATGGTCTTTGTTGATAAACTGGGCAAGCTATATCTTGTATCATCCAACGTGCAGATGGGACAACGCCAGCTGCGCAACCGGGTAGTTTTGCTAGGCGAATCAGCAGATGCCTACAGGTACAGCGAAACCACTACGGTGCGGTTTTCGTCGGACGGCGGCAAGGTCTATGCCGTGGACCGGCGGGGGCTTATCCAGATCTTTGATTTCACCAAAGGAATTCCAGGCCAAGATCTGGATGTTATTAAGTGCAAGATTATCAGTGTGTAAGTGCAATCGAGGAATGAGGAGAGGGCAATCCACAAACACTTGACAGACTGAAATGGCCACAGTATCGCTCGGATGCGAGAGGCGTCTACAAACAAGCGTGGCTTGCCAGGGTATTGGAGATGACTTGAGACAATTCCAACCACGGAAAAGAATATTCTCCGCAAAGAGTATTTTGCGCAAATGTTCGGACATTCACAGGTGAATGGCGTAAATAGAAAGTCCACATACGGTTGCGAATTCCACGTTCCAACAAAAGCTCAAGCTCAGTTCCGTCATTAGCCGTAATCTTGAGGGCGCGCCACACTATGGCGTGCTCTCTAAGCACATACCAGCGCTGCACCACCAATAACCGTATTCCTGCACCACCACACCACCTCATCCTATACAATTCGTACTCAGCTCTTTTTTTCTCAAACCATAATAACATGCCTGTTGCTCCAGTTGCGGCCGACGCTTTAGACTTGATCGGAAACACTCCGTTGATCAAGTTGAACAAGATTCCAAAAGAGTATGGCATTAAGGCCTCTATGTACGCCAAGGTGGAACTCTTCAACCTGGGTGGCTCCATCAAGGATAGAATTGCCAAGAACATGGTGTTGGAGGCGGAAAAAAGCGGCAGAATCAAGCCTGGCTACACTTTGATCGAGCCAACCTCCGGTAACACCGGTATTGGTTTGGCTTTGGTTGGTGCTGTCAAGGGTTACAGAACTATCATCACTTTGCCCGAAAAAATGTCCAACGAGAAAGTTTCCGTTTTGAAGGCTTTGGGTGCTGAAATCATCAGAACCCCAACCGAAGCCGCGTGGGATGCTCCCGAGTCCCACATTGGTGTGGCCAAAAAGTTGGAGAAGGAAATCCCTAACTCGGTCATCTTGGACCAATACTCCAACGAGGCCAACCCCTTGGCTCACTACTACGGCACTGGTTTTGAGATCTGGGACCAGACCGAAGGTAAAGTCACCCACCTTGTCGCTGGTGCCGGTACTGGTGGTACCATCTCTGGTATCTCCAAGTACTTGAAGGAGCAAAACCCAGAAATCAGAGTTATTGCTGCGGACCCTAAGGGATCCATCTTGGCCCAACCCGAGTCTTTGAACGACTCCACAGAGGGCTACCTTGTGGAAGGTATTGGTTACGACTTCATTCCTGATGTTCTCAACAGAACTTACGTTGACAAGTGGATCAAGACTGAGGACGCCGAGTCGTTCAAGTTGGCGAGAAAGGTCATCAGAGAGGAAGGTATTCTTGTTGGTGGTTCCTCTGGTTCTGCATTGCAAGCTGCTTTGGAAGTTGCCAAGGACTTGACCGAAGACGACACCGTGGTCGTTGTTTTCCCCGACTCCATCAGATCTTACTTGTCTAAGTTTGCTGACGACGAGTGGATGCAAACCAACGGGTTTGAGGTTGAATCTGCCTCTACCGCGAAGAAATCTGAAGACTTTGCCTCCAAGACTATCCGTGACTTGGTTGCGGGCAAGCCTCCAGTCGTCACTGTTTCGTTGGCTGACACTGTGGGTAAGACCTTTGAGTTGTTGCAATCCAATGGTTTTGACCAATTGCCAGTGTTGAGTCTGAACGGTAAGTTGATCGGTTTGATCACTTTGTCCAAGATCTTGAAATCCTTGTCCACCAACAAAGTGCAAATGACTAACTCTATCAGATCCGTTTTCTTGGACTTCAGAAAGTTGGCTGACTTTGAAAAGTCTTTCAGCATCAACAAGGAGTCGGGCTTCACTAAGAAGTCTTACGAACCAATCACTTTGGACACTCCATTGCCATTGTTGAACAAGTTCTTTGAGACTCACTCCAACGCTATCATCACTGACAGCGAATTGAAGCCCGTGCAAATTGTCACCAAGGTGGATTTGCTCTCGTACATGACCAAGAACTTGGGTTTTTAAACAATCTCGAAAACAATGATAGAGCGTTGATTGACTACAAATTAAATTGATAATATTGATATACCCCGGTTCACCCACTGTACAAATAATAAATCTGCTTCAGATACTTTCTTATATTGCCCTACTAATACACATCGTCGTCTCTATTTACATCGCTAGACTGAACTACGAGAACTTCCACCGATTACCACAGTTTTCACAGGTACAGAATGTGGTCAACGGTTCATCCGCAGATCTAGTTTGCATCTGGTAGTACGAAACCCTCTTGTGCTTACACTTTCCACAGGTGAATCTGTCAGTGACAGCTCTCTTTTCTGTGGCGCCTTGCGCATCGAAAAGATTCTGCTTATTCAACTTCTCAATCTCCTTCTTCAACGATTCAGGTGCCATATCGTTCGGACTCATTTTGATGAAAGCAGATGGAGAGATGCCACCACTCAATAAACGGGAACGCAACTCGGGGTTCTTCTTGTTCCGTAAGTTCATGGTGAGCGTTCTCAACCGGTTACGGTAACTGTCGTTGACGTTGGAGTATTCCGACTTGTAAACCTCGCTTTCAATGGCGGAAGCGACCGTCAAAATGGATTTGCTGTCATCATCACGTTCGATGGCCAACGCGGTATACAACGCGCTGACAGACGCATTTCTGGTGGAGTTGTCGTAAAGAGTGGTGTTGACGCCATCTGTTTTGGGGTTTCTAGGTACCGAATGGAATTTTCCCGAAGCAGAACCGGCAGCAGGGCGAGGAGGAGCAGAAGCGGTATCCTTGGGGGCAGGAGCGGTTTTCTTTGCGTTCTTCTCGCTTTGGACCTTTTCTTTCCACGTTTTGATCATTTTCTTGACCAAAGAACTGATCTCGCCGTTGGAACTGGAACGGTACTTGTTCACGGCTACACCTACCTTGGTTTCCCGCAAAAGCTTTTCGGAGGGCTCGACACCGTCGTTCAAGATGTTCAAAAGCCTAAGGATGGTAGTGTCATCCGTGCTTTTTTCCAAATTCGACACTGTCGATTTAATCTCCTTGACGTCCATGATGAGATGTGGTGGGTTTGTTTACTGGATACACTACTGTGTGAAGTAGATGGAGTAGGTGCGAAATCCGATTGGAATAACTCGAAAAATTGACACTGAGTCGGGAAGGGGGGGGTTTCTGGTACATATGGGGTGATTTGCGTCAGGAGAACACTTTTCCGAAAGAATATCTCTCGAATTAGTTATTGTTTCAAAAATTTGTTTGCGGTGGTGATTTGTCACCGTCGTTCTGACCTGCACCTAATTCACTCATTCGTCTGGTTCAGTGTTACTACAACTCTCATCTAAAGTCATTCTGGTGCCTGCCGAGTAATCGAGTAAATTCGGATATTCTTATACAACTGACTCTCTTTCAGACATCTGGATAATATAGGGCTACCACTACACATCCTCACTGATCCGTCCAAAGCTGGGACCAACGACAAACCGAACTTCATACGGAACTTCATTCACTTCTACCCATACACACTATACTTGACTGCGCAATAAGCTGCCATATATCCAATGAGTGAAGACGAACTGACAATATACCTCGGAAGTATTCCCTTCGACTACACTGAAGAGCAGGTGGCAGAAATTGCTCGGTCTGTTGGTCCTGTTTCTGATCTCAGACTCATGTTCGACCCTACTACCGGCCGCTCCAAAGGGTCTGCGTTTGTCCGCTACGCCGACCGTGAGACCGCATTGTCCGCTGTGCGTAACCTTAACAACATGAACGTGGGCAATCGATATCTCCGGTGTACTTTTGCCAGCGAAAGTGATGCGTACGACCTGATGCCAGACCTTTCTCAACATAACAAGTTGCCGCCACTTCCGCTTGGGGTTCAATTATATCAGAATCAGAGCGCACAACAAGCGATTTCGGTGATTTTATCTCAGTTGGATCTGCAGACGGCAGCACAAATGTTGCGCGAGGCACAAGCTATGAGCTTGGAGAATCCGATCCTCATGAAGAAGCTCTTGGATCAGTGTCCCCAATTGTCTCACGCGTTGGTGGAGACTTCATTGATGATGAATGTTACGACTAAAGACTTGATAGAGTTGTGTCTCAACCGCAGGCAGCCGGAGTTGACCACAGTGACCCACGATCACGCACAATTGTTGCACCAGATTGATGCATTGACCAAAGATGAAATTATGGAGCTAGATGAGGACAAGCAGAAGGTGATTTCCAATGTTAAGAAGGAAATTAGCAAGGGCTCTTATGGTATCATTGACTAGGTGAAGGACAGCCACACCGGCGGTTGCTGTTTGTAGGTATGGAACAGTGAAACGTAAAGACAACTTTCTAGAAAATGGACATTCAGGCGTAAAACTAGCCACGCGAAACTTGATATACAATAACCTACTGTGAGAGCGCTACGTTGTTCTCTTCTTTGGTAGGCATATAGAAGTGCAATATATACCTATTAGCAACAAAACACATTTGAATTGAACCAAAACTTTAGTGTCTAGCATCTACTTTTTGATAATAGCTATTGGTATGCGTGAAAACATAAAAAAATATACAAGAGATTACGAACGGGAGAACATGATAGGAACGACAGTTATATAATAACGGGGTCCTCTATACGTAATCCTATTCGAATCGCATATCAACTTTGTATGCGATCAGCAAACTAAGCTTGAAATGATAAAAGGGTTAGCCACTGTGAACAGAGCTTGTAAACTGAAGAAAGTCTAATTTATCAACTTTCAAAAGCACATAAAGTGAAAAAAAAAAAAAAAAAAAGTTACTCCAAAACTGGACTATATATTCAATATAACGCGGGGTGATATATACGTCTCGGTGACAGAATGTAGCACTAGGCAAGTATGGCTAATGGCGATAGTGGTGAGTGGTACTAACACAGTAGAAATGCAATTTAATCCCAACGAATCTCCACAGAAATCCAATTGGTATGTAAATCAACCCCAATATCACTTGCAAATCGTGCCGTTTTGGGCGGCACACTGACTTCGCGCCATCTACAATTCCTACTTCCACCATTACTTCCTCTACTGCTTCTACTACTACCACACATGCGAAGAAACGGCCCCAGTCTGGGCTCAGCCCCTTCGGCCATTCTCTACATCGGTCTGATTCCCTTTGAATGGGACGAAGACAACTTGAAGGCTGTGGTGTGCGGCACAGGAAACGTGCTTGATGTTCGTTTGGGATTCGACCATGTGGGAAAGAACAAGGGCTACGCCTTTGTAGAGTTCGAGACCCCGCAGCAAGCACTTCATGCGAAAACTGTCTTGGCCCAGGTTCAGATCATGCATCCTGGCATGCGAACTGCGAAGCGACTCCGGATAGAACTGTCGAAAGAAGGTTTCCGCACCGGCAACAATGACAACAAGTCGGTGATACCTTTCGACATCGCACATTTGCCCCCAAGCGTGCAGCTTCCCCCTGAGGTTTTTGCTAAGCACCCAAATATGCAGCAGCGACAACAGCAGCAGCACCAGCCGCAGCAACCGCAACAGCCGCAGCCATCACTGAACTACGGAGCCCAGAGTACGCCCCCAAACGGCAACCCTAATGGTAGTTCATGGACGATGCCGGAGCGTTACGTAACCGCCACATCGTCGTTGCCACACGTGACGCCGCTTCCGTTTGCCACTCCAGACAAAATTAACCAGACGCTCAGTCAGATTCCTCCGGCGCAGCTTGTGGAGTTGATTGCCAACCTTAAAAACATCTTGGGCAGTTCCAATGCGGCGCGTGCGGCCGATGTGTTTCAGATCTCGCCAGCTTTGGCGCCCACGGCGGCGCAGGCGCTCTTGCTTATGGGGCTTATCGACGAGGAGGTGATTCAGGAGGCATTGAAGGCTGGTGCCGTGCCAAATCCGGCCCCAAACGCCGGTCAGACATATGCGGGAAACAATTCCTCTTACAACAGTTCTCTGAACTACTCCAATGCTCTGTCGTACAACAATACGCCCTCATTCGGGGGAAATTCGTACGGTGGTGCGCCACAGCAGAGCAAGTGGCCACATCTCCCGCTCTCAACACAGGTGAAGTTGGGAAATCTTCCGGCAGATCAGGCGGAGTTGATTGCGCAGGTATTGTCGTTGCCGGCGGACCAGATTGGATCATTGCCGCCTGATCGCCAGCAAATGGTGGCCAGCATTCGCCAGCAATATTTGTAGAGGGTTGAATGTGAAGATTTGGAATTGGCTAGCTTCGTCTGACTGTGGACTCTGATTGCTCTTTGGTAAATGGACTCAAAGTTGTTGGACTTTAGTTGTCGCGGTGGCCGTCGCTCTCATTGCCTCTCTAATTGACACTTTAATTATCAAGTGGTTCCTGACTGACATGGTGACTTCCGGAGGGACTTCTGGTAGTCTGAGTGCGACTTGACATGGCTTTTCCTTGACATGGCTTTTCTGTGACATGGCTTTTCCTTGACATGGCTTTTCTGTGACATGGCTTTTCCTTGACATGGCTTTTCTGTGACATGGCTTTTCCTTGACATGGCTTTTCTGTGACATGGCTTTTCCTTGACATGGCTTTTCTGTGACATGGCTTTTCCTTGACATGGCTTTTCTGTGACATGGCTTTTCCGTGACATGGCTTCTACTGTCTTTGCGACTTTTATAGTCTGGTTTCTTTTGGTCACCGGCCGGTGACACCTATAACCATGTGACTCATCACCCAACTGGAACACAGCAAAACTCCAAAAAAAAGAAGTTGGACTTTTGTGCCTGTAAGTGTTGTCTGCCAGATGGTAGGCTGTGCATAAGAGCGCACTAATAAATAGCGTAGCTTCTAGATGTAGAATCGCGACTTACGTGTTGCTACAGTTCCTACAACTGTTCCTAGTGTCTACAACTGTTCCTAGTGTCTACAACTGTTTCAAGAGCATTGAGTGAGCCAAATACCCCACGGACTGCACTTTCAATCGTCTCAACTCAAGATCCCTTCCTATTTTCTCGACACTGCAGCAACTCTACAGTACCGAGAAGGATAACACGTACTACTTGCTCGAAAGTCTCTCAACTACGCAGCTGAATCATATCAGCTAGTCGGTCATTGTAAATTCCGGCTACAATCTGCTACCCGAACTCACCCAGCTGGCCAAATAGCCGCTACTTTCGCGCCAGCTAAGCCCAGCCATCCACCTCCTTTCCTCCTGTTTTACTCTCCCCACCATGAGCAACTTTGGCGGGATGTTTAACGCCACGTTCTTCGAAACAGATCTCGACGGCAACCTCCTCTCCAACGACGACATGCCATTCTGGTTCCGCGATATCGTTGACCGGGCATTCGCTACCGGTGGAATCCGCTCTAACCGCAAGGTGGCATCTGCGGACGCGATCGCCTCGCTCGAAGACGTTTCCCCCGACTCCACATCTGAATGCTGTCCGATTTGTTATGACCCGTATGTGGCCGACACAAACAAAAAGATGAAGATCGACATCCAACCAGAAATTGACCTCCACGCACCAGTAGACCAGCTCACTGCCAGTCTAAGTCCGTACGGAGTCAACGTGGAGCCAGCCGCATCTATTCGCCAGTTCAAAGACCCGGCATTGCTCATGCCCGTGGACTGCGCCGGTCACGATCCGATACGGTTTCCCCAGATCAACCTTGTGACCCACGAACCTGTCCCCCGGACCCAACTTTTTCCCGGCTCCGAGCGCAAGCCGCCCCGGGTGCTGGACGAAACATTTGCCCATACTGCGGTGCGCATGCCGCACTGTCACCATGTGTTCGGCAAACTGTGCATTGTGGAGTGGCTCAACGGCCACGTGAGCTGTCCGCTCTGCCGGAAAGAGGTGGAGGCGTTGAAGGACTCGACACCCGAAGCGGCCAGGCTTGTGGCACTCCGCCGCAACTGCAACTTTGTCTTTTGCGACGACGAGGAAGCGATGATGGCGCACCTCCGTGCCCTGACCGACTTGTTCAACCCAGTGCGGCGTCCATTCACTCCGTTTGTCACTCCTTTGACCGATGCTGCTGTGCAGCAGGACTGGGCTCGCCCGCTGTACCCAGAAAATCTTCGGCCAGACATTCCTGAGATACGGGACCCGCACTTGACAATGGCACGGAGATTTCCGCTCTCGTCGTTGGGGTCGCTTCTGCGGACTCCGTTCAGCCCGAGAACCCGGACTTTTGGCCAAACCAATGATTGAGCTCAAAAGTTTACATGTTGGCTAATGGATGATTAAAGATAGGAAGGAACATTGATTTAGGTCGCCGAACCCGCGTAATTTATTTGGTCTATCGGGTAATCATTCAGCGCTACAGTTCTGGTATGTTGTCTAATTAATCTCTCTGAATCATCTGCCATTCTTCTCCTTTTCCTGTCAACTTTCGGTTTTCTGTCCACCGGCAATTCTCTGTTCTTTTCATGTTCATCTCCCCTTAACTGTTCTGCTCCTCACACGCATACGCCAGTTGCTGGTTGTCAACGTGTTCACTGGGCTCTTGCATTTTGCCAAGGCAAGCACCAATCATGGGTGCAATCTACTCTTGCCGAAAACCGCACCTCTTATCCGAACTGTATCTCCGTTTCTCGCAAAACCTGCCTCTCAAGCGTGGAAAGTGGAGAGAACCCCACGCTTCAAAGATGATACCCCATATCCACCCGTCTCCAATATATGTCTCCGACATATCATTGTATAATCTACTAGGACAACTATTGCAAAACCGTACTTGGTATTACTCTCCAGCTCATCCATCTCTACTTCCTAAGGTGCACTCCCATCTCTCCCGTTGCCTGCATTCCTTAAAAGTGGCCCGAGCTTCCAGCTGCTCTTAAATTATCCGGGTCACTCATATTCCGTGATTATCCGGGGCCCGTTTATTCCATTTGGAACGCCTGATTCCACCATGACTCAAGCCAGGACCATGGCTAATCATCAGTGCCAAACCTCGATGGCCCAACAAGACGGGGTGCGGCGGAAGTTCGAACCACGCTATGTTCAGTCGCCATTGCCGGCAAATTTGGCGGTTCACATGGACCCTTTCATGTTTCCCCAGAGACATCTGTGTGTGACGGAAAACCGGTCGTACCCAAAGGTGCCCATTGCTGCACCCCGGCCGGGCGTCCAACCTCAGAAGCGACAACCACTCACGTCTCTGTTCCCTTTCAATCAATGCACAGACATCCATCTCCGTGAAACGAGAAAATCGCTAGAACAAGGGTTGCGCTCTGCTGTTCAGCACTACTCCAGATACGACTTCCAGATGTACCACTTGAGCGGTAACTCGTTATTTGAAAACGGCGATTCGCTGCCAAACAAAGAGTTGTTTTACTTCGAGCATGAGCCTCTACCAAACAGCAAAATCCGCCAGCTGCTGGCGCTGCCGCCAATTTTGGTCCGTAATTCGGAACCTGATCGCGATCATGTGGTACAACTCTTAAAAAAAGCGTTGCACGCTTGTCTCAAGAAGAAAATGAACATCTCCGAGACCTCTATGGCCGACCCGATGGTACAGCATTCATTGCACTATGCGACAAACTTATTTTTGCAAGGGTTTAAGTCGCCTTCCACCAAGGTTCTCTGCGATGATATCATCCGTGATAACCACTCCGGCGAGTTGAATGACGCTCTTTCGGATCTCGTGGGAGACTTTTTGGATAAGTATGAGGAAACTGCACTTGATTCCTACGAAGATGCGCTCATTGAAGGAGTCACAAAGACTCACGCGGTTATGGGTTCACGAACAGTTGAAAACCCCAATTTTGTGGCCGATTTTCAAAACATCTGGAAGCTCGATCCTCCCAACTTCTTCGAATTCGATGTGCGTGTGTACATCGAGGAATTTTCTGCTACCGACAACCGTCCCTACTCCTACAATACGTACTGGGAGTCATATATAGCCAAGTTGGGCGAGGTGGGGATGACAATGAACATACTCAAAGCAACCCTCAATTACCGAGACGAGCTTCTGCGCAAGCCACCTCCAGAGGTTGTGCAGCAGAATATAGTGGACATGGCGGAATTTTCTGAGCTTCAACAGTCTCTACTGGATATATTAGAGACCGTAACAGATTCACCGCCGGCGAAACCGAAGACAAAGAGCCTCAGGTTTGCAGATGCATAGATTAACAAATTCATAGATAATAAATCAATTACAGTATACCCAAGTAAAGTGTGTGTTGTGGATGAGAGAATTGCCAAAGTTCACAGATTGGGGGAAAGTTGGGGAAATGACAAAAATGTGCGATAATGCAAATTGTGCGGAGTATTATCTCGCAGGCCGAACTAACATTGAGCCAAACTGATAACAACTACTTTCTCTACTGACTAAGTACACTGACACACGCGAGCCTTATAATCAAGGTGCCTCAGTATCGGACTCCTTATATGCTTGTAGCAGAATCGCCATCCTTTCTTGAACCCGATGAACAGCCATAGCTAAGGTGGTGATTGCGTCGGAAGAGGTCAAACTGCAGGAGACAGATTCATCGGTAGGTGACTCCGCTATTCACTGCAGAATGGTCAAGGAAGAGACCACGCCGGATGCCTCAGGCAGAAAGCGCAAAAGAAGAAACATAGGATCGTTTCCCTGCTCGAAATGTCAAAAGGTTTTTACGCGTTCTGACCATCTTGCTCGACACTACTTGAACCATCAGCCTAAGGAAGTATATGTCTGCAACCACATCATCACCGACCACAACGGCGTCAAGAAGAATTGTGGCAAGACGTTTGTGCGGAAGGATCTTCAGGATCGCCATTTAAAGCGACATGTTTTTTTGCAAAACAGTGAAGTGCCTGATGACGGAGCTGATGTCCAGATGCGACCTGGCGTAACAGAAGATACCGATGAGTCACTGCCAGCGCCTGGATTTGCCCCAAAGGAGATACTCAATTCGGCAGAGATCGTAGCCCCACCGCAACTTCCCGGCACAAACGCTCCACCGCACCTGATGCCAGTCATGGAGTTTCCTCCACCACCTGAACATGTCCCTGTTCGTCCACTACAAATGAACCCAAGGCAGTTTGTTGTTGGGCCACCAATCTATCCCGCAAACCCAGAAATCAGCTCTCAACAACGGGAGCAGTCCAAATCCTATCGACCCCAGCTCGATCAACATATTGCTCATGGCACGAATCCAATCGTACGTCCGGATCAGTTAGTGGTGCATCCAGATCAGCAACTTCCACGTCAAGATATCCTCAGCTATCATGGAATGCACAACCATATCAACAATAGGCAAGAATACAATCATCATACATTTCCTCAATCACAGAATGATGTTCTCTCATGGTTGTTTACTGAATCTCCACAGAACGAACCCAAACCCACAGAACCATTTTTGTTCGATGCACCAAATGGCCACGTTGACATCGATCCAAAAACACCCATCTCTTTGGAAGATAATGCTAACCTTCATTTTCCTAAGGCAGATTCGGACTTGCTCAGAAATTTGGGACTACAGGATCTTAACTTTTTCTCTAACGGCAATAACCCGTTGGATATCGCAGTATTTGAAAATACCAACCTTGCTGCCCCTCACCGAGAAAGATCGGTTTTCAGTTTAACTAGTTCCACAGTATCATCAAGTTCTCCATCCAATACGAATGATTCCTTTACACCTGGGACTATCGGCGAAGGGCGGTTATTGGAATCTGACGAAAGCATAATGGCAAGAAAATTGGATTTGCATCTTAAACGAAACTCCCCTTTGAATACTCTGTTTTATGTGGATCTGGTCATCATTGATAGAATGATCGAGGCGCTTCCTCCACTCTCGCGAGAATCTATTTCAGAAATTCTTCTGACAAAGAGCGAAAGGTTTTCCATCGAAGATATCTTTTCATTCTATCTCTTTATTTACTGGGAATCATTCCACACACGGTTCCCAATCATTCATAGACCCTCACTAGACACAAAATCTTGCGAGCCTCTTTTGTTGTTTTCTATGATCATTATTGGCTGCATGTACTATCCGGGCTCTGTTGAAGTCCAAGAAAACAATGAAATGACCCCCGAATATAAGTTGTCTTTAATGATAGCTACTCCTCTTCGTTTCGCCTTGTTCCAGCATAAAGATTTCAAATCCCCTGTGAAGGTATGGATATTACAAACTTTGAATTTATTAGAATGGTGCGAAAAGAATTATCTTCCGAGAGAGATGCACGAGAGAGCGCACATTCACCATGGCACAACTGTGCAATTATTACGGCGTTCGCCCTTTTTGGGAGGGAATCCTACTGTGGCAAATAAGGCAGTTATATCTGCCAGTGACACTTGTGGAGAAGATGAAGCATCAGACAATAGTGACATCGAGGAATCAAGTAATGCGGATTTTGCCCTTTTCCAAAAATGGGTTGAATCCGAATCAATGAAGCGTGTTACATTTATGACTTTTTTTGTGGATATAATGGACTACGTTAAATTTCGTCATAATCCTCAAATTCCCTTCTATCAATTGCAACTTCTTAACTTGCCATGTCATGATGAACAATTATGGGATTCAGAAGAAGTGAATGGCTCTTTTCGGAAATTGGTGAAGCGACAAAAAAAGCTTCAACGTACTCGTGATGCCCGGATTTTGAAAAATGCAAATAAAATCAAGCCCGGAATGAATTTTTTGAAAGCAATCAAAATTGTCATGCGATCGAAATCCCAGGATATCAATAACAACAAGGTTTGCCCTTTTATCAGGTGTATTATCTTGGGCGGATTAGTGTCAATTATGCACGAGATGCAACAAGATGAACTTCAAAGTAAGTTCACGTCATTAATGAGCTCCGATCGCATTGAAAGAACCCGAAATCACACATGGAAGACCGTTCTAACCAACGTATTTGACGACTGGGATATGGGTCATACAGCTGGTCATGGCCTTGACTTTCTGTGGAATGGACACAAGGGCGAATGTTCGTTTCCTATGTACCATTTGGTGCAAATAGTGGGCTTTTGCGATGTCAATCATTATGACCTTGCCATTTTCGCTGGATCACCACGGAATATGAGTGTTGATGCATCACAAAAAGATTATCAGATTGTCCAGAAAAAGCTCCAATCTATCTGGTCGTCAGATTGTAAGTTGCGAACGGTCGATGAGTTGATAAATACCAAAAGTGTAATTCATTGCTACTGGGTACTTTGGGAACATCTACTCACGCCTTTAAACCAAAATGGAGAATTCACCTCAGAGCATTATGCATACGCATGGAGCATAGGACGCAATTCGTTGAGCAGTCTCTATGTGATCAGCGTGGCAATAATGGTATTGTGGTGCCATGTCTTTTCTGTAAATGGATTGGAGTCAGGATCCTTTGCTAATTTGGACGAAGAGCTTCTGACCCAAGATATGAGAAATTACGAAAAGCTTCAGACATACTCGGCGGAAAACGGACATCACTATCTTCTCCGGATGCAGCGCCAATTCATCGCAGGGCTCCGTCGATATGGTCAAGTGGAGGGTTATATACTAAATGCTCTGGGAAAGAGAACTTCAAGTGTTCCTCTTCACGCAGTGGTTCACAGATACTGTGAAATCCTTCCAACAGTCGAACTTAAACAGAACATCAGTGGTCTTTGCTTCTTAGTTGGCACGGAGCTTATGAAGTGCCAGTGGCCTATTATCCAAGAAAATGCCAAGTTAATCTTGAATTGCGGTCTACGGTCAGTGGGTAAGAAGACGGTGCAATGTCCCGATCTCTTTGCGAATGACATGTAACTGACGAGTTGCAAACGTCATTGGGAAATTTAATGGAATGTACGAATAAGTGAAACGATGTAGAAGTTCGCTATGCAGATCAAAGAAATCAATCTTTAATATTACCCAGAGTATGCTAAAAGTACAATACGTATGCAAGAAGACAGAAATGAACGGTTGGATCTAAACCAACAAAACGGCATTGACGCAGCCGTCTCTGTCCGGCTCGTTGGTGATTTGGGCATACTTACCCCACACAACCTTACCACCAGCAGTCACCAAACCCAATTCCGACACATTGACCTCGATGATAGTACCTTTGGTCAAAACACCCAACTGGGTGTACATTGGTGATTGTGGGTTCTTCTTGACTCCAAGAATAGGCAAAAACACAGTGACACCCAACTCAGGGTGGGTCACATTGGCCTTCTTTTGTCTCAACGCAGAGGGACGGATGATTCTTTCCATCTTCACCGGTCTACGCGTGAAACCTTCTCCAACAAATGTGTGCTTGGTGATCATTCTCTTCCAGGACTTGTGCTTGGACTTACCGGTCTTGATGACCTTAAACATCTCCTCCTCAGAAATACCTCTCACCTTGGGCAAAGGAACAGAAAACTTGTCTGCCTTTTCCATTCTCTTCTGCTTGATAGAAGAAGAAATGGCCTTGGCAGTGTTGTTGGTCTGACGGTCCAACAAGTAGGTGGGAAGAGCTTCGCCATCATCTTGTTTAGGGGTCGAAGGTCCCTTGACCTTCGATTCCTGGTGCGCTCTGATCTTCTTCTTCATCGCCACCTTCTCGCTGTATCTCTTCTTGGCGAATTGCTTACCTCTCCAACCCTTGAGGTTTTGCGCATCCTTGGCGATTCTGTGGCCCTCTCTGGCCTCTCTCTTTCTCTTTCTCTCCTCGTGATCGAGTCTTCTACCGTGCTGCTTGATGTGCTGTTCGATATATTCGTTTTGAGGCATGGTGAAGAGACGGTGTGGTAAAGGAAAAATTAGTTGGGGAAAAATGCGTGCTCATCTCGGTATAACACCCGTACACCCAAGACATACCTTCCGATTCTACAGCCACAACAGCCACTACGGCCGGTGGACGAAAATAGGGAAAATTTCTCGTCTCTGGTTTCATTTTCTCCTCTTAAGATTTTACCGCTCTTCGCCCTCTTCAAAATTTCGCTGTTGTCATTATTCGACCCGGCGATGAGATATCCTTCACACAGGCCTCAACTTTTCTCTACATCTACTACATTCACAATCTGCAACTCATCATGTCGTCCATGGATGAGCTTCTCGGCGGAATAATTCTGTCCTTAGAGCAGACTGTTGCGTCTGTGGAATCTGCTGAGTCAAAATTTATCTCTGAAAGCGATCAGTACCTCCCCACCGTGATAAAGGACATCTTATCCAAGACAAACTCCGAATTGGAAGGTATGTCGTTGTTGGCGTTGAAAAACAGCACATTATTGTCATATGTGAACAATTTGGTGCTTATTATTTTGTCTCACTTGGAAAGAATGGGCGAAAACGCCGACACCGAGAAGGTTGAAACACTCAAAACCAAAGCAGTGGAAGCTTCGGTCCAGGATCGGGTCAGCTTGGAAAAGGGTATCAAGCCTTTGGAAAAGAAGTTGACGTACCAGTTAGACAAGATGGTGCGGTCGTACCATCGAATGGAGGAAGATAATGCTAAGATGGAAGCTAAGATAAACCAGGCAGAAGAAACGCTAGCTAACCAGCTGGAATCGGCTTCTGACCTGGACTCCGAAGACTCTTCTGAAGATGATGATGCACTTTCTTACAAGCCAGATGCTGCTGCGTTGGCGAAAATGGCCAAGGCTAGCAAATATGCCCGCAAGGACAGAGACTCCGATGACAAGTACAAACCTCCCAAGATTTCAGCCGCCGCTCCGCCGCTGGCCCAGTTCAGCGACCGTGCCGGACCAAAACAGTCTACGAGAAAATTACAAAGTATGGAAGAATACTTGGCCGAATCCTCAGATTTGCCTCAAACAGAGAGCTCCATTGGTGCCACGATCATGGATCATGGTAGAGGCGGCGTGAAGACCAGCAGAGACAGACAAAAGGAAAAAGATATCCAGAGATATGAAGAAAGCAATTTCACCAGATTGCATTCCACGGTCACCAAGAAGACCTTCAAACAAAAAATGGCTGAGCGTGCCAACACATTTGCAGGTGAAGATTGGTCCATGTTCAACAACAAAAGAAACTTTAAGGAGGGCACCTCCAGAAAGAGAAAGTCCGGTACTGCTTGGGATAGAGTTAAGAAGAGACACACTTGATTTGCATACTAGCGTTGTGTATTAAAACAATAGCTTTTGAAAACTTGTAGTTTATTTCCACTTCGCTTGCCTACGTAATATGTTATCTTCAGTTCATAAAAAATCGTGCGTTTGTATTTTTCTATTTTCGGATTCTCCTCCAATAATGTTTCCTCTTATAACCAAAATGTTAACTTATTTTTTGTTTTTATCTTCGTAATCCTGTTTTCGAGTTTTTTCTTATGTTTTTTTTTCTTATGTTTTGAAGTACAGTTTCGGTTATGTTCTCTTCTTGTGGAGCAAAAAGAACATAATGCAATCATATGACTGACACCATCCGATCAGTAGAAGCAGTGTATATTTTGGCCCCTTCATCCCAACGAATTAAACGTGTTTGGGAACATTTGATTGTAATTGTTCGAGTTTCCAAACCGAAATTCTGGTGCTAAATTTTGGGCCGGGGCCTGCGCATTAAACAAACTGGAGTTGTGCTGAAGCAACGCCGCTTTGTTAGTAACCTGTGGTCGAGTTGGCACGTTGGTGCCCGAGAATGGGCCATATCCATGGCTAAAACTCACAGGTTCGCTCAATTGCTGATTTGAATTATAGTCAAACATCGAGAGGTTATTATCAGCATATGGTACATTACGTTGGTCCCCGAGTTCAAATTGCTTAGTAGCATGCAACTGAGTTGGATATGAAACATTGTTATGAGTTCCGTGTGCCGGGAATTTTCCGGTCAACAGAATGTTACGTGGAGTTGCTGTGAAAGCTCCATCAGTATAGTGATTGGGAGTCAAAGAATATCCTTGAAATCCTAAATAATTTTGTCTAGTATCCACACTCATGTCGCCTCGGTACATGTGTTGAGACAGCTGGTCAAATCCCTGTCTTGCCTGATACTGAGGTTTAAAGTAAGGATACTGATCATTTCGGAATTGGGTACGCTTTTCGTGACTCATGCAGGTGTTTGGCTGGCTTTTGATGTGAGCCAAGCCATTGGTTAAAATAAATTCCCCATTTGCATTCATGCTTTGGCTTTGTGGCGTAGAATTGAATTGATAATTTGTTGTAGCAGACTTCCGTTGTGACTTCGACACTCCGCTCAATAAGATGTTAATCTTCAGTTGAATGCGCCGGCCAAAAGAGGATATGATCTTGCAATTTTTGAACCACTTTTTGATTACCTGAATCTGCAATGAATCATAATTTGACTGGAAGTCTTCAGGGAGAAGCATATGCAAAGATGGTAACAAAATTTGCCCCCCTCTTGGCAGATCAAATACATAAACAACCGATGGGTTTATCAAAGTATCAATCAAAGTTTGAACAACATAATTACCGTATGGGTCATTGACAAGCTTGTTCAAGTCTGAGCTTAAAATGTGCAAAATCAAAGAGAACTTTAAATTTGAAAATTCTATTGATTTTGTTTCATTTTTGAAGCAACTTTTCATCAATTTCTCAATGACATTTGAGGAGAACTTCAGTTTGCACAACTCGCCAGTACCAAAATGGGCAAAGTTGTTGTAAAGCTTTCTGTTCATTTCGAGAGAGTCAATGGAAATTAAATATTGCAAAACATAGTTTCCAAACTGGTCATTTACCAACTTGATGAATATTTCATAATTCAAGATGTTGTTTGAAAATTCAACTAATTGCGCTGGGTTAACATGATTCAAGCACTTTTGAAGAACGCAGCAGCCATGCTTATGTGTCGCAACAGTTAACAAGTCCTCATTGATTGAATCATAGATAAATTGGCAGTTCTCTGGAGTGTACTTGTTTAAAATCTTTTGAATAACATGATTACCGTTTAAGTCTTTAATCAAGTCAATGATGTAAGGTTTCAAACCTTTAATCAAAAGCGAAAGTTGGTAATTGTTGTTCATACGATCAATTACTTTCTGTAACGCTCTAGTACCGTGCTGGTTAATCGAGATCAGAAACAAGTTGAATTGCAAAGTTTCTAAGAACAAGTTAAGATTTGACTCGTCGCAGTAGTCTGTGAGCTTCTGTATCAAGTAGTTACCAAATGGGTCAATGATCAACTCATACAACAGAGGACTGACTTGTTCGAAGATAATTTCGAAGTTGGCAGCACGCGTCAGACTGTTCGTGACAACGTTCTCGTCGATTCTTTTTTGGAGAAACCGACAACCATGTTGATCCTTGGCCAAGCGAAAAATCTGATTTTTCAATTGGGCCAAGGGTGTTTTTCCAATGGATGCCAAGTACTCCTTATCGATCTTGAGTGGTGCTGTGGCTTGAATAGCCAGTGCCAGTAACTGAGGCGTGTCATTTACCAACAGATCGGGCTCAACCGCAAATTCCTTGATATGGTGGAGATCAGGTGCATGGGTATCCAAATTGAATGTGGGTAACGCTAAGGTCCCGTTAGGCTTTCCCGATTCCCACAAGTACAGCTTGGATCCACTAAGAACTGCAGGCGGGGTGGTGGGCTCAGTGATGGATGAGATAGAATTGATGGACAAGTTGTGTGAATGAGATTGGACGTGGTTTGCAGCTGTGGACATTGCTAAAGCTGCAGTGTCTGCGGCATTTGCTTGCGACATGGAAGGCAATATACTTTGTGAATGGAAAAAAGTGTATAGAGATTGCTAGATCAGTGGAGCATGCAATGACTAGATGGATCAGCGTAACAGCCACAAAAGGAATGAGCTAGAGAAGGACACAGGTAAACAGCCAGTCAAAGCCTGCAATCAGAGCACAAACTGTAGCAGATCAGCAAAAAAAAAAAAAAATTTGCTTGTGTGGGCCCAAGCGGATCGGGTAGCGGCGGAAACGGTAGATCACCGAATGGTGAGTAGCACAGTCAGTACAAAAAAAGGTCAGCGATCGCGTAATAGACGCGAAAGTGGTGTGTAGGGCAGATGGCACGGTTATCTGGGGAAAAAAAAGAAGAGAAGGTGGAAAGTTAGCCTCGGGGATTGAGTACAAAAAGGATTTGGACTTTGTCAAACAAGAACCAACAAACAGGACTAATCGAGCGTACACACACTAGAGGAGCCGGCACCATGCTCGTACTGTAGATAGGGGTGAGAAAGAGACATGCTTTGAAAAGCGGTACCCCCGACATTGGGGATGCAATTCGCGTTTGATGGGTGGTCTAGGCCGTCTGAGCCATCCCACAGCCCACCTCACACCAAGCATGCTTTCAAGACACAAGAAGGGGTGAAAAATGAAGAAATTGACAAACGATTCCAATGATGGCAGACATTATCAAGAGGTTCAAGCACTGCTGGCAGTATGTGGGTGGTGGCGGTGAATGTCGCAGTTGGAGGATAAGAGCGCTTGCAACGCAAGCAGGACGAATGTCGCTCGCGACACGCACCTGCGACTCGCACCTGCGGACTCCACCCACGCAGGCACTCCTGGTACGACATTGCCGCCACCTAATACGGAACCGCGCTCGGGTATAATGTCGCTATCCTGTGGCATGTCGCAGCAGCTGGTGGCACTGGCATTGTTGCATGTAGTGGCATTGTCCGCACTGTCGTGTATATCCATGCGGGCGTTTTCTTGCTGCCCTGTCCAACCTCCGGTTCGTACACACAGCTGCTCACACCGCCTCGAGCTTGTACCGGCCCTGCGCCACGTATGTGTTCAACACATTCTCGTAGAAAATAAACTCGCCGTCGCCGGCAACTGCACTGGCAAGGCGCCGCTCAAGCCTGTTTGAAGCTTTTTGCTGGATTTCGGCCTTGCGCTCGAGTGCCTCTTGTGTAGTCGGGAACAGCCCCACCATGTACCCTGGCGGCGACAGGTACTTGTCCATCACCTGGGACCGCGCGCCATCAATGTCATCGTGCGCGGCATCGTCCTCCTCGCCGTCACTGTCGCCCCACTTGGGGCCGGCGGCAGGCGCGCCAAAGCCGGCCTCGCGGAAAAACTCGCGGTACACCGCCTCCTGTGCCTTGGTTTTCGGGCGGGCGCGGCTGGGTGCCACTGCGGGCGGTACCCACCGCGGGTTGCGCTTGAAGTCATCCGTCACCCACGCGCGCTCGGTGATGGGGTTAGACGAGAGCGACACACAGAAACCGTTGTCGGCGAGTTTCATGCGAAAGTAGTTGCGGAGAAATTGCGCCCGCTGAAGCGACGTGTAGTGCGGTGGCACCTGCGCCAACGGCTCAATTTCGTCCTGCGAGTCCTCCACCACCTCCTGCGACTCCGCAAATGCCACGACTATGGGTGACAGCCCAAGCTGATCCGGTGCTCGTGGGGGAAGGTCCGGTTTTACACTGAGCCCGCCTGAACCCGCGGTGTCGCGCAGCTCGTCCGAGTACTGCGTGGGCAAGCGGTTGAACTGCGAGCTGGTCAAGTCCCGCGCCTGCTTGCACGGGGATTTGAGCGGCGACTTGAGGGGACTGGAGAAAATCTGCACTCCAGGTTCTCGCAGTTCGTCGCAGCCACGGTCTTGACTGTGCGCGGAAATGTCTCTCGTGTCTCTCGTGTCCCTGGTATCTCTGTCTTTCATGTCTTTGCCAACATCTCGCGAACCCCTCCCCTCTTGGGCGTTCGCAACGAGATTTATGGTGGAAAGCACTCTTTTTTTTGACCCCACCTCTTTTGGTCTCTGCCCACTTGCTCTCTCCCAAATGGCAATGTAGTCCTGGTTCGGGGTTTCGTTTTCTTCGTTATGGTGGCTGCGGCGCCTTTTTGTGCTCAATTGAGGAAGTTCCCTTTCTAGCTCCGCTATCCGTTTTCGGAGCCGCCCATTTTCCTCGTTTAACGCGCGCACTTTGCTTTTGAATCCGCGTAACTTCAGGTTGAACTCGCCAATGAGCCGGGTTTTGAACTCCTCGGACGCAACAGACGCTTCGATCCGCTGAAGATCGGCCACAGCCAGAATTCTTTGGAGCTCGTCCTGTATATTCTCCACCGCAGCTTTTAGCTGGTTGCTGCTGTTCATGGTGGCAGCTATTGTGGTGGTTGTTGATGATGTTTTGGTCGACTGCATACAACTCGGTGCGCGTCGGTCGTGGAATGGCTGCAAATGCGACGCGGTTGCAATGAGCGGCTTATGTACAGGCGTTGATCCAAAGCATCACTAAATTTTGACCAGTACACCACCACATCGGGACACCACAACAACAACACACCCGTACACCCCCGTGTCTGCTCTCCCACCGACACCACACGTTTCTGTCATCTCTGATACTTGGGGTCTACTAATCATCTGCTAAAGTGCTGTCTCGCAATTTCCTAGTCAGGAATTATTTTTCAAAAAATCTCTCACCCAACCACCCTGCTATTAACGGTTCTTGTGTCTTCGCGCTGTCTCACCAATACTCAAACCAAGATTCAACCAAAATCTTTCCCAACACTTCCTCTCTCGCCAATTCTACGGCCAATTTATTCCCCTCCGTCGGTTCCGCGTCTTTTCAAATTTCTCTCTTCATTGTCCACCCTCTGCCCAGCCCAATTCTCAGTCCTACCTTTCCCTGCAGTACCTCCACCTCAAATTTTCGATCATCAACACCCTTGTTTACTACTCATGTTTGGCGCAAGCTCTAACTCTACCGCTGCGCCTTTCCTGTTCGGTTCCAATGCGTCTGCTGCCCCAGCAGCATCTTCCGGTTTTGGCGCCACTAACTCGGGGGGACTCTTCGGCCAAAACAAACCGGCCACCACCACTTTTGGTTCTAAGTCGGCTGTCGGCGCTACTCCAGCTCAGAACGGACAAACCACTGGTTTCGGCGCCACTCCTGCATCAGGAGGTTTGTTTGGCCTGAAACCTCCTGCCTCTGCTCCATCTACCGCATTTGGTTCCCAGCCTTCCACTGCAGGTTTCGGTTCCAGCGCCTCAAACACTGCTGCACCCGCCGGCGGCTTGTTTGGGGCAAAACCAGCTGCTACCACTTCCGGCGGCATGTTCGGTAATTCTAACACAGCAACACAACCCGCTTCTGGCGGCTTGTTTGGTAACACTTCCTCCACAAACACAACGGGCGGTGGGTTGTTTGGCGCTAAGCCAGCTGCTGCTCCTGCCACTACAGGTGGTTTGTTTGGTGCTAAACCGGCCGCACCTGCCTCCGGTGGATTGTTTGGCTCCACACCCGCAGCTCCTGCCGCTGGCACCACGGGTGGTTTGTTTGGCTCTACTAATGCCGCTCCTGCGTCTGGTGGTATGTTTGGCTCGACCGCTAACGCTCCAGCTTCTGGTGCTACTTCCGGCGGATTATTTGGTGCCAAGCCAGCTGCTCCTGCTTCGGGGGGATTGTTTGGTGGAAACACTTCCTCCAATGGTCTTTTGGGCGGAAATTCCGCCGGGGGTCTCTTGGGATCCAATACCGCCTCGAACGGCTTGTTTGGCCAGGCCGCGCCCAATCAGCAGATGCAGCTCACAGCCATGACACGTGTGGGCGACCTTCCGGCACCATTCAAAAAAGAACTCGAGGATCTCGACAAGTATATCAGCACACAGCACCTCATCGCCACCACCCTTCACGGCGACCTCAACAAACATGACCAACTCATCAAGTCGATTCCTACCGATGTCAACTATTTGTATACCAAGGTCTCGTCGATCCGCCAGGCGCTCACGTTCGACGCCAAGAGCCTTGTCAACATCAAACAGGTCAATGATGAGCTCACAGAAGACATCCGCAACATCATGCAGTTGATCCTTCAGCTCCTGACTCCTGGGTCCAAGTTCACATCATCTTTCCACTTGAATGACTTTTTCATTAGTCGCATAAATAAATACCGAGATTTGTTGGCCCAGTACGAAGGCGTTATTGCCGAAGGTGCCGGGGCCATTTCGGGATTGGAGCGCTCATGCAATGACACCGTGGATAGTATCTACAGTGTGGTCGAGTTGGTCAAGGCCCAGTACACTTTGTTCATGGAGCTTGCAGAAACTCTTGCCGGATTACATCAAGAGGCAGGACAATACGCCTGAACCTCAACAGAGTGAACATTCCACTCAGGGTGGAGCTTGTTGCACAAAATGTACCATTACAGATAGAAGGAGGTGGTCCATAGGCTTATTAAAGGCATAATATATGGGCGCATTAATGCTTGCTTTAGACAGTTTGGCTGGGCCATGTAGGCGTTCCTGTCACTATGTAGGTTCTGCTCCAGTGCAGTTGTATACCATCCTGCACAGGTGGTGATGAACCGTACTACTCCACAACTCCCGCCATGTCTCGTGCTGACTACCTATCGAAATATCTCTCGGGAAATGACAAGAAGAAGAAAAAGAAATATATAAAAGAACCCGCTCTGTCGCTTGTGGTTGTTGGAGGTACTCGCAGTATTCCTAATGTGGTACCTGCTACCGATGATATCTTGACTGCTCCAAACGACCCAGAGAACGAGTATCTTCCCGCTACAGTGGACTCTGTTTCTACCAAAGTGCTGAAGGGATTTAAAAGAATCGATGATGGCAAAGAAACGAAGCCCACCGCCCCACAGAAGAACCAGACAGTATACAGAGACCAAAGTGGTCGGATTGTGGATCTAGATACAAAACGCAAAGAGATCAAGGAGGAGAAGGAGCGAAAGATTGCAGAGGAAGAAACTTTGCGCGACCAAATCAATACGGGTGAACTAGATGCACTCAAACGAGAAGAAGATCGGGTGGCTGAATCTCATGCTAAACGGTTCGATGTTTCCAAGGACGACAAGGAGTATGTTGAGCACATGAAGCGAAAAGAACGGTTTGAAGATCCCATGGCTATGTTTGGGGAATCTGTAAAAAGTGAGGAAAAGTCTAAAACAGGTCGTCCAGTCTATACTGGTGGCATGCATCCGGCCAATCGATTCAAAATCAAGGCAGGCCACTTCTGGGACGGAATTGATCGGACAAATGGGTTTGAAGACCGGCTACTACAGAAAAGAAACGAGCAATACGTTCAAAAGGTTACTTCAAGAGCCTCCAAGGAATCTTACTCCGAGTACGACTTTGATTAGTCGTGATTGTGTATCCAGGTTTTGCTTCATCGCACCTGGTTCGGCTCTTTTTTCTCACCCACGCCAGATCAATGGGGTAACCTGCACTCTGTTTTCCTCCCACACTCTTTCTGAATGTCCAATGTGCCCCAAATCCCAGGGTTTTACTACGACTCCAACAAGCGCAAGTACTTTAAAATCGTTAATGGTGACCAGAGACTAAATTCTTCCTATTCCAATAATACAATCAGGGCCAAGTCCCGTACGAATGAATTTCACACTAAAAAGCTTAAGCCCCAGGTAAAATCGCTATCACCGCTGAGTATAGCAGCGCACAGATACAAAACAGCTCCCACCGATCGACTACTTAATCTCTCGCTTGGTTTGTGTGCACCGCCCGTATCAGTTTCTCCTGTGTCTATCTTGTCAAAATTGGACTCCTGTGAGAAAAGATACGGACGTCGCGTTCGTGGAACCCTAAGTGGAGACTATGTTCTTGTAAGCAGTTCTGGTTCTACGGACTCGTTTTTTATCTGCCATTACCTCAAGCTTTACCGTGCGGCTCTGTTTGTCGTGGACCGACTTGACCAAACGGCGTTGTGGGAGCTCGCTTTTGACGGTCCCATTACTGTCGTGTCGACTTGGGGGATGTGGGCCTTTGTCCAGTGGGGCCAAAACCACTACCGTCTTATAAAATGGGTCGAGAACGCTGCCGGCTCGGTGCGACTTGAAGAGAAGACGCAGGTCCTTGCAACCGTCCTAGGTCAAGTAGGAGAGCACATTTTGCTACCGGATATGCGCATGTGCGGGAAACTACACAACGGAAACCTCTACATGTTGACGGAGAACAGATGGCTATTGGAGATCAACCTTGACGGCTTTTCCTTTAAGCGTCGATTGTTAAGCATCGTACAAGGGCCGATTCTGATGCCGGAGTGTTCTGGGTTCAGCTTGCTTAGCTCTATCTTCTACTTCAAGACGGCGCATGAGCTATACTTGTATCGCAACAATTGCAGCGAGCGGTGCAAATGGAGCTTCCCGGACCATATCCACCGTGTCTTTGTTGAAGAATGCAAATTCCTCAATACCGGTGACTATCCATTCTACCTGTTTGTCATTGTAACTACAACTGAGGTTTACTTACTGACATTATGTTCCAGAACAATGGAAACGGTCGGGACGGGCTCCAAGTTCTCCATCCATAATAACAATAACGCCAGGCCAATGGTCACTCGATTTGGGTCTTATGTGATTATCGAAGAGACTCCTGATTCGTACAAGCTTTTGGACTTGCAGACCTTGGCAGTGGAGGATGTCCGGATTCCTTTTCTCGCGAAAATAGACCGTTCCAACCTCCAAATACACACTCTTGATGGGGTTTCTGTGGTGTCAACCGACGACATAAGCTATATACAATCGTGACACAAAATTTCTTTTCTTGATTCGTATATTTTAAAAGTATGCGTAAATTCATCCTTGATGAGGGAGACCGATCTAGCGTCTAATAAAATGATTGTAAGCATCATAGTTGAAGTTGCCAAATTTGTAGTCGATATCCATCAATAACTTCACAGTATCCATCGATTTGTAAACATAATCAGCTGGCAAGCTGACCAAGGCATTGCTCAAGCTCTTGTTACTAGTCAATCCACTGCTCTTGAACATTTCATCTTGCCTCAAGTACATGTATCTTGGATTTTGACTGTACACTTGGTCATTGGACAAGTTGTACACACCAGGGTATCCGCTGATAGCCTTAAAGTTCGACTCTCTGGTGTTTGGAGGATGGAGTGGGAACATCTTTTGCAAAAATTCGTAGGAGGCCAATGTGAAACCGAATTGAGGAGAGGATCTGAACACTCTAGCAAGGGAACCCTTGAAGAACGCGCTGAATCCTTCTTCCTTCAAAATGACACGGAAGGCATGCGTGATTCCTCTGTACTTAACCTCAGTCGACTTAGATTCAATCTGCAATCTTGTCTTGATCACATCAGCAGGAGTGGTAAAGAACGCAGAGGGCGCACCAGCTAACGCACCGGAAACCAACAATTGCCAAGTGCTGAGAGAATGCTTTTTGTTCGGATCGCTAGGATCGAAGTTGAATAAATAGTGTTTGAGGTTGGCGTAGGTTGGGAAGTAAATAGCAGAAAATGGAACATCTCTCAACAAGCAGGCACTAGCACCTTTGTACAAACCCTTGAGACCCAATTGCTTGATAATTTGGCCGGCATTCAACCTCTTATGAGGAATTTGACCTGGACCCAAGTTCTTAGCAGTACCACCTTGCATCTGCAATCTGATCTTGACAATTTCCAAAGGATTGGTAAAGATAACTTGACATGCACCAGCCGACAGACCAGCAAGAATTTCCCACTTCATGGCAATAGTACCATCTTCTTTCGTACCAATTCCACGGATCAAATCATTCACCGTCAACTTGATGGCCTTTTCTGGAGCAACACCGACTAATTGGGCACCCAAACCGGAGTATAAACCCTTAAAACCTTCATTTTTGAGAATCTTCTTGAAACAGTCAAAAGAGTTGTCGTAGAGCGCCTTGTGTTTTTGCGCTTGCATTCTGGTCTTGACCAAATCGATTGGGTAAACAGCAGTGGCACCAACACAGCCCGCAATAGAACCCAAGAAGAACGAGTACATGGAGTCAAAAAGTGGCCACAAAGAGAAGTTATCCTTCTTCACTGGCTGAGCTGCAGGGTGACCAAAGATTGGATACAAAGTGGGCTCGTTGTTGAGGTAGGTTGGGTTCAAAAACGAAATTAATTCTCTTCTGGGGATGGTCTCCTCATTTCTGTTGATCAAGAAAAAGAGCAAGTCCAATTCCGCAGTGGTAATTGGTCTGAAGTTAGAGGACTTCAAGAGGTGGTCATTCAAGTGAGTATACAAGTCCTTCTTGTTGATCAAGATATCAGTTTTGTCGTTCGTGTGAGGAGGAGTGTTTGCGATGACCTCGTTGATCAAATCCAACTTGTTCAAAGTGTTGTAGACGAACAACAAGTTGGACAAGGTGAATTCGTCCTTTTGGAAAAAGTCAGACACGCCCGACAAGTTGTGCTTCAAGTTGGACGACAACTTGTGGTTCAAGTTGGTAAACAACAAGGTGTTCAAGTCCTCCTTGGAGATCACATTGCTCTTTCCTGCAAGAAGCTCAAAGTTGCCAATCAACTTCGTCACAGGCAAGTAGTTGATTAAGGAAATGAAATCTCTGAAATCAATCTCGCCATCGGGAGAAAAGAACCTCTCAATGTAAGTCCAGTTCAACTTTGCCTTGTTGGGCTGGTACGAAGGATCGATAGCCTTGTTCAATCTGTTAAGAGTGTCCACACAATCGGTATACAACAATTGTTTCTTGCCGTTCGAGATCAAGTCGAACAACAACTTGAACTCACCATCGTCGGAGGTCAAGGTATTGACGAAACGAACAAAGTCTTTCTCATCCACGTAGCCCTTTTTGTCGGCGTCAGCGATCAAGTAGAGCACCGAGTACGACTCTCTGGACACATCGGTGGGTAAAGGCGAGAGAATGGTGACAAAGTCGTTGAGCAGGAGAATTTCCTTACCGGATTTGGGGTCGACGGAGGCGAACTGCTCGAAGATTTCCTTTGCTTTTAGTTCGGTAGACATGTCTGTGGTTGCATTCACTGATGGAAAATTGCCTGGTGAAAAAACGAGAGAAAAAAGCGGAGGAAGCCCAATGTCGCGCGCGAAGTGAGTCAAGTGAGTCAAGTGAAAAGTGGGGTTGAAACGGGCTCAGTGCAAGTAAGACTGGAAGAGCACCACACGGAGAAAGATTGCGACAGCACCTGGCAGCAAATTCAGATTACAGGCACGATGCTAGTGGCAAATAATGAAGCGAAAAAATAGTGCCCACCGACGTGGTGTCCGGAATATATCCTCCATAAACGCCTTGTTTGGCTCGAGCTTTTATGAAGGACAATGTCGCAGTAGCGGTCCCGCTCGCGCCCTGCGGTCTCCGCATATCGTCCCAAACGGGAAGGCGTAAGCCCGAGCAGCCGGTTGGTCTATTAGCGCCCCGGGCACAACGGTTTTTTACTTTCGATTTAGTCGCCGCCGCCAGTGGCCGTGGCGCTATGGAATAAGAAGCCGGCGACATTTGCCTTTTGCCAATTTTTTTTCGGTCCACAGATCCGAGGCTCTCGGCGTTTATGACTCGACTTGTCATCAGGAAAAGTCCCGCTCACCCGAAAGTGGGGCGCTAAGTTGTTCCGGGACTACCCTGTATGCTATTCACCGAGAAGCGCATGAAACTTTGAACATGGGGTATCGGCTCTGATGGTTAGCAATAATGGTAGCAACCGACAATGACGAGAATAATACATCGAGTGACAGGCGTGTTCGAACAATATCGAGCCATCGCGGTAGAAGTGTGTGCCGGGGACGCATTTGGCCCGTTTTTGCCAGAAATTTGCCAGAAAGCGCGCCAACTACAAACTGTCGTAGATGTCGGGGCCTGCGGTAGTTGAGCCAATGTGTACACCGAAGAACCCCTCGGAACACATCGCAACACTCGCAGCAGACGCGAGAGAGACTCCCACCCGACGTCCTTTGACCCTCCAAACATGATGCCCGTGCACATCACCTCACCACGTGATGTGGAGTTGGGCCACCCGCACGTGATCTCACGGCCATATCATTCTCTCCAACCACATCTTCCTTCAACCATGGCTAGTGGTGCTCCCGGTACGTGAGAGTTTTACCGTCAAACTGTGTCAAACTAACGTCTAGGTGGAAATTTTAGAACTTGGACTCCTACTCCCCCTGAGCGGGGCTCTTTTCCTTTGGATCATTTTGGTGAGTGCAAGCAGCAGATGATGGACTACTTGCAGTGCATGAAGTTTACTGAGAACAAAAATGCACCCAACTGCAGAATTTTGGCCAAGAAGTACTTGGGCTGTCGCATGGAGAACCAGTTGATGGAGAATTCGGACTGGGAATCCTTGGGGCTTATCAATTTGCCGGGTGATGCTACTTACGTTCGCAAAGAAGATGCCAAACCCAAGCAAGACCCACTGGACTCGAAATAACCCGCCTTCCCGACTACTTGTACATAGACTACGGACTGTGCTCATACGCTCATATCTTTATTATGAATACATTTGTAGCAGCGTGGAACCCTTCCGACAACAGGACAGGCACTGTTGAGCCTCTACTCCAGGGCAGGGGCCGGCTTTCCGCCACGACCGCCTCTCCCGCGGCCACGACCGCCTCTTCCTCTTGAGCCACCCCTGTTTCCACGACCGCCTCTTCCGCCTCTAGCAGCTGGAGCCTCAGTTTGTGCTGGAGCTTGTGCTGGAGCTTGTGCTGGAGCTTGTGCCGGAGCTGGAGCTTGCGCTGGAGCTTGGGTTGGAATTGGACCCCCATTTGTTGGAGGATGGAAATATGGAGGAGGGAAAGGAACAGGGATCCCTTGAGGCATTGGAGGAGCATGTCCTGGGGGAGGCAACACCATACCCGGAGGAACAGCTCCTTGGTTCATCACATTCGAGTAAATCTGCCCGTAAATCTGCTGGATGGTGGAGGGATTGGCAAAAACCTGTTCAGGCCCAGCTTCAGGCTGCGTGGCCTCCTTTGCGGCCTCCTTTGCGGCCTCCTTTGCTACCTCTTTTGTCACCTCATCAGATTTCTTACTACCGTTCTTCAATAACGTCAATAGCTCGTTGGTAGTCTTTTGGTTTTCGGCCTTAACTGCCGCCTGTTCGGCTTGCTTCTTTTGAGCAATCGTTGCTCTTTCCGAACTGGTAAGAGCCTTCTTACCCTTGGATGCATTAGAGTGGTACACCAATTGTCTGTTCGAGAGGTTCAACACGAGCGAAGAGTCGATAATAAGACCTCTGTTGGTCTTCAACTTGCCTCCCATGCTGTTACCAGTAATAAGAGGATAATCGAAAACAACACTCAACGAAGTCTTGCTACCAACAGCATTAATAGCAACAACGGTACCCTTAGACAACTTTGGCACCTTACCAGAATCTTGCACGTACATGATTCTGTCACCTAGAGTGAATCTTTGTCTCTGTAACACACTGTACGAAGTTCCTGGGTTGATAACAGCCTCCTTGGGCACACCCTTGACATCCTTCAGATCTAAAGTCAACGGCTGCTTGATATAGTTATCAATAAAAGTCTCAATGGCGGCAATACTGAACTTGGTCAATGAACTGGACTCCAAGGACACTCTCACCATACCGGCTTTGGCCTTCTTCAACCACAGAGCTATTTCCTTCACCTCTCCTGCGCTGCTAATTTCATCGACACTTGGCATATCTCTGCGGCTGCCGAGCTTCACCAATTGACCGAAAGTCTTAGGGAACTTGTCGCGATATTCTTTGATCAAGTCAACAGCAAGGTGCGAGTACTCCCAGAACTTCTGGTTTTTTCTGGAGTAGCCCAAGACCTTCAAACGACGAACGTCAAACTTTAAGTCCAAACCAATGTTAATCTTGCTGCCTCCTTTATCTTTGACCATAAAGCTACCAGTAATCTTAGACAAAACAAGGCCATTGATGCCCAACAATTTTCCAACCTCATACGAAGGAAGGTAGCGGATCTCCTTATTTTCAATGTTTAATCTCTTTCTACCAATGTCAGGTTCCTGAGCCGATTGGATTTTTTTGATTTGCACATTGAGCTTGTCGCCAGTGTAACCCGCAACAGTGGCTGGCGCACCGTACGCAAATGCTCCCAAGAAGACAACAGGAGAACCGATTGGAAATTCTTCTCCGATCGGAACAGGTGCTTTAAAAGCATATCTCTCATCTTCATTGATGACAGATTCAACAATCAATTGAATTGGGAACACCTCATACTCGTCATGAAAAGATTTGACATAGGCACCTTTGTGAGTTCTGATCATTCCCTTCACATGTTGCACAAACACCACAGCTTCAATGTTGCCCAATATAACACCCTTATTTTTTTGATAGTTCAGTTTCAACTGGGCTTTTATGTTGCTGAATTCACGGTTCTCCTCAGCAGTCAACTCATTTGCAATGACCTTTCTAGTAGCACCAGATTTCACGTATTCGAACTTGGTGTCAAGGCCCCAGACCTCGGTCACTCTAGATTCGATCAAGTTTGGCCATTTAGCGTAGACAACCTTACCCAAAACCTTGTTGGCAAATTGGTTAACGGACATATCATTCCACATATTGTCAACCTTCAACATCATACTTTCAGATCTGGATGGGAAGTTAAACACCTTCACTTCTGCCAAAGACAACTTGTGTTCGAAAGGAACAGTGTACAATGTAGGGAAACCAGCCAAAGCTTCCTTACCTAACTTTGCACCTTCAGGTAATTCAAACTTGAAATTAGGATCCAGAGGGGGCATTTCCAACATCTCCTCATAGCATTGGTCGTGCTCGATATCCTGGAAAAAACCAGGCAAAGGTGTAGGATAAACATTGTCATTCTGTGGGTTTCTAATGAAAATGATGTCTTGTCCGTAGCTGTTTCTCTTCGTCTCAGAAGGATTCAACTTAGCCTCAACTGGCTTTAATGTCTGTAACAAACGCTTCTCATCAACAAAACTAAGTAAAACAACAGCTTCCCAGGAAGCGGTTTTACCATTAAGATCGATATCAACTTCATGTGGGTAAAAGTCAATAATAGGGGAGTGTTCATCAGTCATCAATGGTCTGTAGACGTCGGGCATCAACTTGCGCGATCTAGCAGGCAAAACAGCCATCAACTGTTCAAACGGCTTGAATGGCTTTGCAAGATCAAAATGAATTTCACCATTGGCGGTTTCCAACAAGTGTTTCACACCAATTGCAATGTCAGAGACTCTAGGAGCATAGTGGTATCTGAAAAACCAGTTCCAGGAAGGACAACCCTTGTAATAATAATACAAAACCCATTGCAAACCTTCAAGATAGTGTTCCGTAAATTCAATCATCTTGTCTTCATCATGAATAGAGAACTTCAACTTCTTCTGATAGTAATCGTTTTTAGCGTTGATGAACTTCTCATCATACAAGTCCTTCGCTTCTTTCATGGTCTCCTCAGTGGCGACCAAATTGGCAGATTGATAAGACTTCACAGTCTTTCTCAAATTAGAAACTCTTTCTTGGTATTCTTCGTCGGTTTCATATGGAGAAATACCGTCGACATCTATTGTGGCCGCGTATGTGTCATTAGATCTCGAATGAACAATAAGAATTCCAGTCTCCAAAGCGATTGTTTTGAGGAACTCCATATTGGCCTTGGCCAAATCTGCGGGCAATGGACAAGTTGGGAGAGAATCCGTGTTGGCCATTTCAGTAAGCTGGGAAATAGTGAGCGCACCGGTTTCCAACAACCAAGGCTTGAGAATTCCGACCAATTTTTTTTCGTCCTTCAACACCAACAATTTACCCGAGCGCTTTCTTTTTTTCTCACCCGAGATCGAAATGAGCTCCAAACGCTTGTTGAACCAATCAATGTCGACATTTTGCTTTTCGAAGTTCTCTAACTCGAACTCGGAGAGGTACTCAAGCCAGACGCCGAATCTTCTTAAATTGATCTTACCGCCTTCGTTTAAGTAGCCGTCCATGTGTTTCATACTTTCCTTGAATGCACCAATTAAGAAAGGGAACGCACCTTTGTTGATATGCAAATCGGGCAAGTGGGGCAAGAAATCGTTACCAATGACATACATGATCAAGATAAAGTCGTCCAATACGCGCTCGAAGCTGTACTCAAAAGACAACTCGCCCTCCAAGTCTTGGAACTCTAAGCCCATGTACTCCCGCACTAACGATAAATGCAACAAATAGAATTTTTGATTGTGGACATCACCGCTCTTATTTCTGGATGATGGACCGAAAACCACCTCTTCTCTAAGCAAGGAGAAGTGAGGATCATGTGTCACCAATCCCAACATGATCAAGTCTGCATCCAAACCGTAGATACAGTGTCTCAAGTTTGGGTTATAGTCAGCCTGTGACTTCATGGTTCTGATAAATTGCATGATCTTGTGCTCACCTTCACCGGGGACTTCATGGCCAGATAAGATGACCTTAATGTCTGCCCAACGGGTGTCTTCAGTCATTTTTTTGTGAATAAAGTACTTCAAATTGCTAGTCAACTTTGCCATGAACTCAGTTCCGGGAGTGATGGCATTGGAGTCGAAAGGATCCTCTTTGGGGATGGCCTCGCCCTTTTGTATAGCCTTTCTCAAATTTTCTTCGGCCTCATAAGCAGTTCTGAATCTTCTTGCTCTTTGCTGGTTCATTTTGGCCCGGGGGGCGACACCGTCAATGGCCATATAAAACACTTCCTTCGGCTTGATGATGTCGAACAAGTGATCGATGTAATTGAAGATGGCAGCATACATCTGGTCTTCAGTCATTCTGGACAAGGTATCGTCATCGGAATGGGTGCATGTATGCAAAATAGAGTTCATGTCAAGATACAAGTTATCATATTCGGGAATGGTGTCGTCCTCGATCAACTGTGAGATCAAAGGCCACCTCTCCGAGATGAAACGGAAAAACTTGGGGATTCCTAACCGGTTAGTATGTGAGCCAACTTTCTGAACAAATCACTGGTGACATACCCATTGTTATTTATTGTGACGGATGGTCGACGTGGAGCGTGAATTATTTTGCTGAAATGTGCGATTGGACGAAGTAGAACTGTGCACGACTGACATTTTTTGTAGTGCGTGCGCGTTTCTTCCGTACGGTCGAACAAACTGAAATTAGTTTATTAAATGAGCGTTACCAAACATCCAATCGTATAACACTGAGGAGCAAACAAAAAAAAAAAAGAGTGCAACGATGATATAACAATAAAGAGAATCATACTAAAAAAATTAAACATCAGCGACCCGGCAATGTTGCGGCCAATTGACTCGGAAAACATGCGAACACAAACGATATCCATGGCAACTCAACATTGTCATTGTGATTCTCACCCCGAATCCATTGGCTCATCCATTTAGGCCAGAAATTTTCTCCACTGCAGAAGCACAATGTTGTCAGCCCAGACATAATGGTACATTTTGCGGCTGACAGAATCGAATGCTTCTTTGGACTTGGCCAAGCGCTGGGCATAACGGGAACTGAAACTGCAATAGCGTTCATAACTGGTCACAAGTGCATCTTTGCTGAAACAATTCAGGAAAAACTGCTTGGACAGGTGGAAGTAGGAACTCCCGAGCGTTCCAATGGCCAGAGTCCATTGCTGCAGATCTTCAGCGACGCGAGTGACAGGGGGCTTTAATCCAGCAAAGTAATCGCGACCGAGCACCATTAAATCGTGAAACCGGCACCTTGAGTCTCGAAGTAAGCCTTTGGAATGAATTAATGTCCAGTTCACACAAGAAGCCAGATTGTTCAACAATTTCGCAAACATGCCGTTGACCTTCTCACCAGCCACTTTCAAGCGGGTGCCAGAAACTTTTGAAAACAACTGTGCCGCCAGGGCCCACTTGCAGAAACTCGCCGCATAAGTTGCCAAAGATTTGTGTGCACCGCTTAGATACCCACTAGCTTCACGAGAATACGCGCCAAACCCATCAACATATCTACCCGCAGACGTACCTAATCTATTGGTGCTTGCAACGATCCATTGTTTTAGATGGTATTGCACTGGAGTGAATTCCAAACGAAGTTTTTTGATTCCCTTCAACACCTTGATTCTGACGTCAGAAGCTATTCCGGATGTTCGAACACTCACATTTGAAAAACCCGCCGGAAGTTTCTCAGTCTTGGCCAAGCGGGACGTCCATGCGAGTGCAGATGCCTTAAACAGCTCGAGCCGCGACTGCAGAACCAGTCGTGATTTACACCTTAATCCCGGCAAAACTCTGGTCCGGGCAAAGTCTCTCAGCATCACAAACACAGCAGGCGCATACTGGAACCCGAACACAGCAGCAGATAACAAGAGCGCGAAATAATAGAGCAACAATTCCTGGTTACGTTCCAATGTGGAGAATAGGGAAAACATTGCATGTTTTGTCAAACTGACAGTTTGAACATTCTGCGCTTTGGTAGCGTCCAAGTTCAGTTTAAAACGGGCAAATAGGGCAGCAAAGAGGTGTTGGGACCATCCCCGGATCCGAGCATCAACCCCTGAACGGGGCTTGATCTGTCCTGTTTGAGTTGCATTGGGAAGACTCTCATAAGTTTGTTCGGAAAGCGCGGACTCGAATTCTACTTCCCGGATCGTGCATACCGAATCTGTTGCGGGATCATTGCCGTTCACGGTTCCGGAATCAGTACTCTCAGTAGTGAGGGGAACAAGGTTTGCATTATCCGGAGCATTTCCGGTTGAATGATCAACAGATTCAGGAGTAAGCTCGGAACTCGAGTTTTCGCCCACGGGATCAATTAGGGAGGACGCGGTGGACTCGTCGTCATAGTCGGAAGATGACGAGATGATAGCCCAATCCTCGTCGCTAATCAGATTTGTAGGCATGGTTACCACAAAAAGCAAAAGTCAAATAAAATAGGTGATGGTGCAAGTATAGTGCACAGTAGGCGTGGAAGGGGATTTAATCGGATGTGATTTCAGTCGCAAGTCGTTGTAGGCGAAACTTTAGAAGAAAGTAATTTGCCGTTGAAGGGGTTTCAGTCCTATCTACAGGCTGATAAGGGTGTTACAAATGTAGGCCGCAGACACCTGCACGACTCAGACACGTGACTTATATGGTCACAAACACGAGTAACTCCTGTTCAATATACTACAGGAAGAGAGTCGTCTGATGCCCAGCGTATATACATCCACACTCTCGGTTTCCAAATCAAAATTTATTCTATAACAAAAAAACGCCCGTGGTCCAGATTCCTGATCTCTGTGGATCCCTATATTGATCTCTGTGGATCCCAATACCTCACTTCCGAGTTAATCATTATTTCTCGACTTCGGTCGCTTCTAATCCGTTTAGGACCGAGAAACCAAATCTTCAATTTGGAGGCTTGTTCTGCGCGTGTTTTTCACTCTCGTGTACATCTCTTTGTTCGTTTTCATTCTCCAACGCTGAAATACGATTCTCCATGGTGGACAACGAGCTCTGAAGAGAATTTGTGTAGTTAACCAACTCATTGTATCTTCTCATTGACACAAAGCCTCGAGAATTTACTCCTGAGTTCTTTCGCCAGTCGGAATCGCCGGAGTTGTCCGTATTTGCAACATTGGGCGAGTTTACGGGCCCCGAATTACCCGAGTTGGAATTGTCCAAGCGCACGATATTTTTTCCGTTGTTAATATCAGGACGAGGTGTATTGCTCGCAGAAAATCCAATATTAGCATAGTTTGCAAGATTCGCAATGTTTCCGGGATTCCCAGGAACTGCCTTATTTCCGGTGTACGGGAGGTTTCCAAATCCTCCAGCATTACCACTGTTGATAACATTTGCCGCCATACTCGAGTTTTCGCGCCCCGAGTCAAATGGTCTTCCAAAGTTACCCGCATGATAGAGTTGTGGGTTTCCAGAATCACCGACCGTGCCGTAGTTCGTATTGGATCTTTTTGGATCTCTGATACCTAGGTTCAGTGGGCCTGACAAGCCACTCTGCGGATTAGGTGATGTCGAGTTTTGCTGGCCCCAATATTGTCCCTCAGAAACGTTCAGATACTGACCGGAGCGGCCGTCCATGGGTGGGAAAGAGCCATAGCGAGAAAGTGCCATGAAGGGGCTACCGTTATAGCTGTTGTACATACCGGGACTATCATCCCGCTGATAGTCTCGGAACATCTCCTTCAGGAGTTCCCCCGGGCCATTTTGGGGTAATACGCGGTCATGATGATGGTAAATATGATGGTGATACTCCCGGCTGATGTGCAGAGGAGGTGCTTGCAGAGCCGCTACGGTTGGAGGCAGAGATACCCGCGGTACGGTAAACAGCGGCATACTCCCTTTTCGAGGCCGGGGTGGGAGATCATTACTTCCAACATAGCGGTTGTCTTGTTGCGTAGCACACCAGCGATTGACATCATACGTTTTTCTGTGTTCCACCAAGTTGTTACGCATTTCGTCGCTGGAGATAGTTGAAACCGGGTTGGATGCAGACAGACCAGGCACCACTTCCATGTTTGGCGTGGGTCCGGAAGACTGGCCGCTGGTGCCAGAGTTTGCAAGATCGCCTTTGGAGGGTGAGGCCAGACAAATCTTCTCCTGAGAGAGCTTTGTTTGAAGCGACGGTTTAGCAACAAGCGAATCTAGCTCCTGTTTCGTTTGATGCAGGTTGACCAGCGAGTGAAATAAGCCAGGCTTTGATTGGAGCAGAGTCAGCTGTGGGTTCGCATCCTGTTCCAAGCTCGCCAGCTTCGACTCTTCGGTTGGACGAGATGAACAGCCATTTGCGGAGTTAGAGTGACGGGTCAATGCATCTGTACGAGCAAAACCACGATGGCAGTATGGACAGTGAAACGGCTTCTCCCCCAGATGAAGTTTCTCATGGCGGCGCAAGTCGTGAATTCGACGGAAGGTGGCGTCACAAACAGGGCAAACGTGTGGTCTGTTTGACAGATGAATGAGCTCGTGGCTGACCATGTTGTGTTTGCGACTGAAACCCTGATTGCAGATGCGGCAAAAGAAACGTTTTTCAGCAACTTCTGGATCTGCAGTTGTTGTTGAGTCAGCCGAAATTTCCGGAGGTAAATTCTTCGCCGGTGGATCGACCGACGCGGGATCAGTCTCGGTCTCCGCCACATTATAGCCTGTGTTTTCCGTTGTAGAATTGGTTGAAGTATTGGCTGAAGGGTCTGTTTCTTTGCGCCAAGAAGATGCCGGGTGATCTGGATGTTTTCTTTTGTGTGTCATTTGGGAGTTGGAATCGGGGCCTGAACGGACGCTGTTATGGTGCCGTTTTACCGGAACTGGCACCGGAGAGGGATTGTCGGAATCAGAAGCCTCGTTGGAAGCATCGCCCGACAGTTCTTTTTCTGGTTCGAGACGGGACTCGGTGTTTTTGGGTTTGTACTCGCCGTCAGGCGCAGTCATTTCTTACACTTAAAAGTGGGAAAAGCACAAGCCTCATCAGGAGGCAGTAACGAGTCGGCCTAGATTCACGTGAGGTGAGAAGCAGGGGAGAGGTTCGGATAGGACGACCAGCGAGTTGAGCAGACTTGAAGGGTTTGAACGCTCACAGAGTGACTCTGGTACACTGTTGCTGTGAGGGGAGCTTGCGGTGAAGCAGAAGCAGTAGTAGTGGAAACCGGTAAAAAATGACCGCGGTGCGCTTATAATAATGCGTGCACTATGCCAACACTTACGTAATACGCCTTACTTCTAAACCACGGATCTGAACAAGAAGGCGCAGGGTGCTAGCTAAGGAGTCGTGGTTGTGGGCAAAAAGTGGATGGACCCTGGGATGTTTTGGAAACAAGCACTTCAATTTTTGTATGGGTGCAAACAGGGACCAGCACTCTTACATCAAAGTTATTGAGTCACGAAAATTAGTCTAAAGTTGTCAAATTGGGTATGAGTAATCACAGCAGAGGTTAAACTGAGCTGAATTTACTGGTCATGTGGCGAGCTCGCCGTTACAATTAAAAATTGGTGGTTACTTGAATGCGAATCTTAGTCTATGGATCATGTTAGCAGGTGACGTGGCTTCAAGGTCTGATTTGTCTCAATTTTACCTTCATCGTCACTGTGCCCCTCTTTTACCGTCTCAATCACGACCCCTCTTCATAGTTTTTTTTTTTACTTCTGTGATACGATGAATTTCACCCGCCGCTACAATGCGCCATAATTTCTTCGGAGTTCCGAAAACCCAAACGCCGGATCGTTGTTCTGCCTGCAGATCAACTTAACTCTTTTTTTTTGCCTTCTGCCGTGGCGATTGATTTCTTTTTCTTGGATTCAGGTTTGGTTCCTTTGTGAAGCTAATATTTCTTTGTGCTTCTCGTAGTCTGCCTGCGTATCTCTTGTCTGCGTATTCGACTTGTTCTCCTCATAGTGAAATCACCGTTGGATGGCGCGGCGAAAACGATCTGCCTGTTTCATTTACTCTCTCGTGGTCCAATAAGCTCAAAATCACGGTTTTGTGTAACAATAATTGCCCATAGACTTTGGTGTTGGTGCACTCATATCGCTTCCTTCGATAGCATTATTCCTGTAACCGACGATTTGTCGTAGTCTTTAATCGGATGTATTATTTCCTACCTTATCTGTTTCTACGGCCAACGCTGTCACTTAATTGCGCGTTTCCATTTTGCGTAGTATCCAACTGTTTTTGTTCGTCTATCTTCTGCGATTTTACATAAGAGCTATTATCGCTTCCTAGTTTTTTTTTTTTTTTTTTTTTTTTTTCCAAACTTCTTCGTTATTCTCCACCAAAAACCTGTAGATATTTGCCACGGTGCCCATGTGGCCTATCTTCGCGGTCATGTACAGATAAGCGGGGGACTGACAGCTCACTGAACTGACTCTAAGGAAAACACAGAAAAAGGACGTTCCCAAAAAGACATTCACTCGGGCAAAATAACTCAAACAGAACTAAATTATCATATTTTCCGTTCCATTCGCTGGCGAAACCAGGAGTGGCGTACCCAAACCCTTGTGGCCTGGTATGCGCACTACTAACACAACCCCCTAATCCGATTAAAGTGAAGTTTATCGCCTAATTTTTCACCAGTTAATCTTTCACCAACGTCCCCACAAAAGAAAAAGCCCCGTTTCCCTTGTTACTCAAGTTGATAAGACTCAAGAAAAGCGCCTCGTTGAAATCTGCTTTTTTTTCACTTCCTGTGGCCCTCAGTTTTCCTCTCAGCGTGGCCATTTTGCCCCATACGAACTAAACTGGAACCGGTATTCACTTCTTGTTGCACCCCGTCTCTCTCTGAGCGAAGTTGCCTATAATTTCTCACCGAGTTTCTTCACTTTATTCTGTTTTTGACAAATTGTTACCCCAGCCAAATATTAATCAAGGCTGCGTGATATCCCAATCTGCTGGCCAGTTTTTCAATTTATATTTACAACCTAACTGTCAATACGTTAGCGCTGAAAACATTTGATTCTACATAGCTCTTTCCGTTGTGTGGCATCCCATCTTGACCCAATAGCCGAAACCATTACCATTTTCCAACAATTACACAATGTCGCTCCTCTCCAATAGAAAGAGACCGCGTGGATTAAGCGAGACATTCGACCTGACCCGCAAAGCAGCTGCGAAAGATTCGATGATAGCAACAAACCCCCAAGGGAAGCCTTTTGAGAGTCTTTCATCGCTGTCAAGCTCCACGTACAATGAGTCGCCCAACTTGAACCTAAATATCAACCTTTCCGAAAGCCACGATGGTATGGGTGGACCTCTTGATAAAAACCCCTATTTCGCTGGCGAACACCTTACAGATGCCATTATTGAAGGCACGGAAGACGACTTTGCCGACGAAAACGGTGACATGTTTGACAATGATGTAGTGTTTGTTGAAGAACGCCGAGTCAAGCCTGAACCAAGAGCTCGCAATCGTCGCAACAACTCTGACCTGGCGGTGTTTTTAGAGCGTGATGTCATGGAGGCGTACAACATGTTCAATGTGAACAATTCGCCCCCACCAGCATTTGAGATTCCTCCTAACTTCGGAGCAAAAAAGCAGAGAACCAGTTCGCTCCCTCAATTACCCCAGGTGCGGTGTTTCTACCAAAAGCTTCCCAATAATTATGTCCACCAGCAACCCAAGGTGGGCAATGTGAAAGCACATGTGATCCCTCACAAACACAATCTGCCGCCCTGCGATGACGAAGACGGCCATTATATCATTCGTCTCAACGACGTGTTTGCCAATCGATTCGTTATACAGAAGTTGTTGGGCCAAGGCACTTTTGGCAAAGTGGTGGCATGTTACGATAAGCTTAATCGTGAAACGGTGGCAATCAAAATTATCCGTAATATTCCTAAATATAGGGATGCGGCGAAGATCGAACTTCGGGTCTTGACCACGTTGAAGCAATTTGACAACGAGAACAGGAATCACTGCATTCATTTGCGGGAGTGTTTTGACTTTAGGGGCCACATTTGCATCGTCACGGATTTGTTGAAGATTTCGTTGTACGATTTTATGGAGCAAAACAAGTATATCCCTTATCCTGGATCTCACATCCAGGCCATCTCGAAGCAGTTGATTCGGTCTGTGACATATTTTCACGAGTTAAACTTGATTCACACCGATCTCAAACCGGAAAATATCTTGTTGCACGACGACTCGTTTACGCGGAAGCCATTGCAAAGCAGTACCATAATAACAAGCTATCTCAATTTGAGTAGTGGCACACAGCCACGAAAGAAGCAAAAATGTCCTAAGAGTGTGAAAGTATTGAACAACCCTTTGATCCAAATTATTGACTTCGGCTCTGCTATCTTTGATGATGAGTACCATTCGTCAATAGTCTCCACGCGGCATTACCGGGCTCCTGAGATCGTGCTTGGTGTTGGTTGGTCCTTCCCTTGCGATATGTGGTCGATTGGATGTATTTTGGTAGAGTTGGTGATTGGTGAGCCCGTTTTCCGTACCCATGACAATTTAGAGCATTTGGCCATGATTGAAAAGTTAGTGGGCAGCAGAATTGACAAAGATATGGTGCGATTCTCCAAACAAATGGATAATGAGTGTGGGTTGAAATACTTCACCAGCGACTACAGAAGACCTAACGCTGATGATAGTGATTTTGACGAAGATGCTTTGGACGATGACGATGTTATCATAGACGATGAATCTACAGAAGGGAACTCATTGACGCTTATGTTTCCTACGCCAAGCACTCCCGATAAATTCGTTCGCAGCGTGGAACAGCTTTCGCGCATTGACATTTTTATCAGCGAGCGAATCGGACTCCGCATAAACTTTGATTACTCACTCAGCGAAAACTTTCAGAACAACCAACACCTCATTAACTTTGGGAATTTCACTTTTTGGTGGTTTTTCATTGATTTGTTAAGAAAGCTCTTCGTCATTAATCCACAGGATCGCATGACTGCGCTTGAAGCGCTCGAGCATCCTTGGTTCAACTTGGGTATCGAGGATGAAGGAACTCTATGATATGCAGCATTCAGTGTGACCCAAAGCATCTTGCAGCAGACGTTATAATTAGTTGCAGGTTTATCAATTTTTTTTTTTTTTTGGTTACGGGCAGGAGTGCCTAGACTTTCATCACAGATCAAGTTGATTTCTAGCACTTAATCAGTGGACACAAATGATTAGAAGCTAGTTTTGTGTTCAAAAAGTGCTGTTCCGTTTCAGTTTGAGAAGCAAGTTTCTAGAATTTTAAGTATCAATTTAACAGTTGTAACGGCGTCCCGGTGGCTGCTGTGCATATATTTCAACGGCGTAAAGTTTCAAATGCGAGATGGATGCAGCTATCATCCTTGTGCAGGCTTCCATATTGCTTTTTCACAGATTTTCATTCGTCATCGGCAAACCGGTCGTGTAGAAGACAAAAATATAGGGGAGAAAAATAGGTCGGTATTTCAAGAGGCTTGAGGCGACAAGAGCATAGTAGTTTATATGGGCGCAAGCAGTTGCTGTGCGCGTGATGTTGTGATGAAATCCAGTTTAGTGAGCAATCTTTGCAGTGTTTATCGTTGGTCCAAAAGTAGAAAGATGTGTCATTCGCGCGCACGTGATCTGGACGTAATCGGGACATATCCGGTAAAGTGGCATTTCCAAATTGGATAAGTTCGGGGGATCATAATATGTCTGATTGGTGGGATTGATTTCTTTCGCCACTGTATCATGTTACATTCACTGTCGCTACATCTCCATATAAGGGTAGACATTAGTGGCTCTTCCACTCTTTCCGGTTGAGAGTAAATGTACTCTGTGCATATTGAGATTCGAGACGCACATGATGTATCATCTGTTGTGTCACCCCCAAAGTTGTCAAAATATAAAAGAAATCAGGATCATTGATGTTACAAACTAGGTGGTCTCAAGGATCTAGGCAAATATAACGGGATTGGGTAAACGACTGGCCTCATCGTATATAGGATAGACGCCGGCACCGATCCCGATACAGGTATTATCAGAGCCACAGGCTAAATCAAATGCATATGCACCGTAGAGAGAATGCGCACTTTCCTATTAGAGGCTTAATTGGCTACAAAATGGTCTAGGCCCGGTGCCAAACCTGCATGCAGTACAGGAGATCGAAGGAAAAAAAAAAGCGACGCATCAATATTGACAGTTGCGAAAGAGTTTAAATGTGTCGCCGCTTTCCTGTAGGTCATTTGTTTCCTTTCTTTCTTCTTTAGTTTGAAGCGATCTTTACACTCACTTTTCAAGTTTCCCCAACTATTGTCTTTCCTTTCGAAGCCGCTTCTGTCTCTCCTTTTGAAGCCTTCTACACCCGCAAGATCTAAACAACACTTAATCCAAACAATAGAATACTACCCTCCCAATGAGAGCCTCCATTGCGTTTTCCATGCTCTTGGCTCTTGCCACTGCCGCTCCTTCTCGTATGCACCATCACCACGAACACAAGAGAGCCACCCTTACTGTCGAAGACGAAGCGTCTCTTTCGAAAAAGGACGACTCTGCACAATCTAGCTCTTCCAGCTCTTCCACCTATGGTGACCTTTCCGCCTTTGTCGACCCTACTGTTGCATTTGAGGACGGTGTTCACGACTGTGGCACTTTGCCAACTGGTCAAGGTGTGATTGCTGTGGACTGGATCTCCAACTTGAACGGTGGCTACACCTCCATCATGAACATGAACGGTGGAACTTCCGAGACCTGTGAGGACGGCTACTACTGTTCTTACGCTTGTCAAGCGGGTATGTCCAAGACCCAATGGCCTTCTGACCAGCCTTCCAGTGGTATTTCCGTCGGTGGTTTGTACTGTAAGAACGGCAAGTTGTACAGATCCAACACCGACTCTGACTACTTGTGTGAGTGGGGTCCACAAACCGCCAACTTTGTGTCTGAGCTCGACAAAGACGTGGCCATCTGCAGAACCGACTACCCTGGTTCCGAGAACATGAACGTGCCAACCTTGTTGGAGGGCGGCTCTACTGTTCCTGTGTCTGTGGTGGACTCTGACAACTACTTCACCTGGAACAACGGTAAGACTTCCTCTCAATTCTACGTCAACAACGCCGGTGTGTCTGTCGACGACGGATGTATTTGGGGTACTGCTGGCTCTGGTGTCGGTAACTGGGCTCCCGTTGTTATGGGTGCTGGTCAAGTCAGTGGTGTCACTTACTTGTCGTTGATTCCTAACCCTAACAACTTGGATGCGCCAAACTACAACGTTAAGATTCAAGGTGTCGACGGTGCCACCACTTCTGGCTCTTGCTCTTACGTTGACGGCCAATACGTTGGCGGTGATGGCTCTGACGGATGCACCTTCACTGTCGTTAGCGGCACTGCTGAGTTTGTGTTCTACTAGATGGGGATCTCCCAGAATATTTCGGATCGTTTAACTTTCTTTCGTCCGCAGCCTAAAGATACCCAGGCTGTTTTGTTTTCTAGATGTATAATACATTATGTTTCATTACATTACGTGCGTAGTTAGCCAAAGGCAATCGTTTCGCAGTAGCTTAAAATCAACTCGCCGTTACTTCGAAACATCCCGTGCAAATCGCCCAATTTCTCGTCCGGAGTAGGCTGGAATGAACTCAGCACATATACGTGCACGGACTTTAGGCGAAGTCGTCTCATCAAAAACCTCAGAATTGACCCTATCGTCTGCGTCCCGCTGACAGTGAAGGAAAGCGGGTGTATCGCTGGTGCTGACCCGATCGGCTGGAATCGCACAGAAATCTTCTGCTGTGGAGGTGGGTCTATCCGGACCTTCGATTTCTGAAGAATTATAGAGGTGGACAACGGAACTTTCTCTTCTGCGGGCGGATCTATCGTCAAAGAGTCGGTCAGAGACTCGCTCAGCGACCCTGGCTCAGAATGTAGAAGAAGGCTCATAAGTTCGGGAGAAACGTAGAGTAGTGTCACTTATCTTAACTCCAGTTTGTGGAGCCTAGGACCTGGTGCCTGGTGCTTGTTATCACGTCTCGGGGCTTTTCAAAGTACGTCGTATCACACCCCGCACTGCTCGCTGGGTGTAAGTGAAGAATTAGGTGGAATCCTATACTTAACCTCTAGTTCAGATAAGACGAAGAGTGCGTGCGCTCGTGCGTGGCGCATGTGCCCAACAGATAAGCTGAAATGACAAAAAGTGAAGAGAAGCTCACCCGCTCACCTAGTCCAGACAAGTTTGCAAAAGGGTCGTAGAAGATAGCGAGAATCTTGCCCTGTAATGTTCTACGAAATGTATCATGCGCATCACCGTAGATTGTTCCTGGAGAACTTGCGCACGGCCTATCGTGTGCAAATAGCTGAGCGAAATGGCACAGCAGGACAATCTACCCTCCCTCCATCTGGAAATTACTAGCCACCCTGCGCAAAACGTGTCCATTTTCTTTCCCTGAGGATTAGGCCATTTTTTTTTTCCCTGCGGATTGGTTCCAGCCTCCTCTGTTGTATCCCACTCTCCCCGCCTTCCTTCCGCGGTGCGAACTTGTCCGGCATCAACCTGGTCGGTCCTACTTTTGTTATCTGCACCATGTCTCTTTCTGACGACTCCGACTACGCCAGTGACTCCACGCTAGAAACGGTGGAGTTCGAGAAAATTCTCTCCACCTTGGAGCTTGTTGCCGTAGATGCCCGCAAATCTGGCGACTACTTGTCGTATTCCACCGTGCTAGACATTTTTGCTGGAGAGCCTACCCGTTACTCCAACGAAGAGCGAGAACAGATTCTCTCGCATATTTTGGAGGTGTTGACCGCCGATGCTACCATGACGAAGGAAATCGGATGGGACTTGCCTGCCCTCTTGATACCTTACATCGACTCCGACTTCACCTTCGATGCACCAATCCGATCTGCTCCAGGAATGTACAAAGTGCTCAAGATATTTGAGGTGTTGGCCCACAACGGCAACGCCAAAGAATTGTTTCTCAAGAGTAACGAGTTATTGAGCTCCCTTAGATGCAGCGACTCGCCTGCCAAGGGACTTGTGGCTGAGCGCTTCTACGACATCAAAGTATACTGTCTTTTTGAGTTAATCGACAGCTGCATGCGCCGAATTCCCACGTTGTACCCATCCAAGTTTTTGGCCATGTCCGTGACCAGTTTCGTGAATGCCATTGCCATCAACGAGTCCATCACCGACTATGGGTTTATGTGGAAACGTATGTCTACCTTCACCCGCAACTACACGCGACCACCGCTCCCCAGCCCGCTCAACGTGTCGGAGGAGGAGTTGGCACGTATTAACCTGGACGAGGATTACTTGCAGCGCAAGTTGTTGACGGCATTCTTGACCGAAACGTTGAATCGTACGCTCCGCAACCACATGCTTGGGTTGTCGGTGGATTTCTTCAACTACCTCCAGCAAATCCTGACCACAGACACCAAGTATACGAACAATTACTCTTTGGAGGACGCGGTGGTGAGCCGGTTGTACGAGTGTGCCTTATCATTCGATATTGACTTGACCACGGCGTTCAAAGACTTTGTCGACTCCAGTGTCGCGTTGGTGGATTCCATTGACTATAGTCTGAAGTCGGACGAAGATATCACGACCCAGTGCGTGGCTGCACTTGCGGATGACTACAAAAAGAACTTCACTGGATCTTTGGTTACCGCAGGGGCTGAGTCCATCACCGATTCGTTGGGTGGTATTTTGTTGCTCTTTGCTTATTCCATCGGACCTTCTCGTGTGTTTGATAAGGTGGAAATCTCGGCCAAAGAAGCTATCAGCATGGCAGTCAGATTAATTATACCAGGAATGGTGCACTCGGAGTATACCTGGCGCGGTCATCAAGATCTTGCTGTCTTCTGGTGCTGGTATGTGGTGCACACCTATCGGAACAATGTGAAGAAACTAGAGCAAGAGGTGGCTGCTGTTCCTCGCATCATACTCTTGACCTTTTTTCGGGGGTTGCTCTTCGCCATAATGTCATGCTCTTCATCGCTGTACTTCCGTTACGTGGTTCTTACGTTGGTGACCAAGTTCTTGTCCTTAGCTCCGGAAACGATTGCCTATGATTTCATTATGAACACATTGCAAGAGTGTCCCTTCGAAAACGTCAAGGCCGCGATGGTTGGTGTGTTGAAAGAATTGAGCACTAAGTCCAAGGTTTCCGTCTCTGACTTGGCTGACAAATTGGCGGGCGCGGAAATTGCAAGGACTTCTGCACCACCTCCTCTTCCCAGCAGAGACAACCATGCAAGTAACAAGTATATCACATTGACTGAGTCTCGTGTTGACGATATTTTCTTGCTCATTGAAAAGTATATTGGTGAAACATTTGTCAAGTCCGGTTCTGGCACAAATCTCAACCAGCAGCTTGTTCCTACTCTACTGGCATTCCTCAACTTCTTGTACGTGTTGAAAAATGAGAAGGCGGTCAAAGGAAAGAAGTACGATGATGTAGTGGAGCAACTTCAAAAATACACAGAGGAGGTTGAGTCCAATCAGGGCCTGGGCCCTGTTCCCGTCGATGGCATTGGAATTCTTAAGGTGACGGTTGAGAGGCTTGCTCTTTGATTATGTACATACGTGAGAATATTAAAATGATGCTAGAGTCGTGACTCTTTACTTCTTGCTCTTGCTGGTGCTCTTTTTGGAGGCGGACTTCTCTTCTACCAACGGGCCCCAATACACAAAAAACCCTTCCTTCGTGGTCGTTATTTCTTCTTCCCACTGTAGTTCGGCATCATCAATAAATGGATCCTCATAATCATACTTCCCCACTTTCCTGTTCATTTTTGTCTCGTGTCGTTTGATAAGTTGCTCTTCCGTAAGCTCCTCTTTCTTTTTCAATGGATTGGCCTTTTCATCTGCAACAGTAACATCCTCTTCCTCTTCGTCCTCGCCTTCGTCATCGTCATCCAAGATATCATCCATCATATCAATGGCAGATTTGGCGTTGGGATGTATCGTATTCCACCCGTACTTGTCTTCTGCTAGCTTCAATACATTGATAACCACTTCTGCTTGACCTGGTTGAGGGTTTTTTGGATCTAGAAGAGGAATATTCAAAGCAATGACAGGAACTTCCGCTGGTGTTTCCTTCTCGGGTTTCCCCTTGTCCTTCTCGGTTTTCCCCTTATCCTTCTCGTTTTCCTTTTCTTTTTCTTTGTCTTTTTCTTTGTCCTTGCTCTTCGGCTCCTCCTCTGTGTTCTTCGAATTTTCCGTAGATGGTGAACCCTTAGTGTCCGACGCCGGATCTTTGTCGCCCTCTGGTTCGATGAAACTTGCTTCTGGGATCACAACATTTGCCAGCGAGGTCTGAGTCTTTTCGGCAGTCATTGTGGGATGAATAGCGGGTTTCTCTGGAGCCACATCGGGAGTTTTTTTCTTCGCCTTTGAATTCTTCTTTGCTTCCGGCTTCAGTGCTGCCTTAGTGGTTTTTTTCGGTTCGGTTTTGGGTTTCTTATTGGCCAGGTCGGCTTTGGCTAGAGGCCGCTTTTTCTCTTTTGGTGCTGGAGTCTCCTCTATGTTGATAATAGAGTCGATCGAATGCTTGCTTGTGGCCGGCTGGACTTTGAATGCCGGTTTTAATGGGCGTAGTTTCGCAGGAGCTGTAGCTTGCTTGGCTGTTGGGAGAGAGGATGGTGTTGGAGAAGCGGACGTCAGACTGGGCTCAGACTGAGCGTTGGCTTGGAAATCAAGCTGGAATCGCTTCACGTAGTTTTGCAAGATGTTTGTTGGAGGCTCAGCCTTAGGCGCAATCACTTGCGATGCAATTGGAGCCGAAACAGGTGCCAGGTCAGTAGATTTGGAGCCTGAAAAGTCAGGAAACCCCACCGATGTCTGATATTGGGAAATTAACGACTGGACAGAGTTCTGGGGAGTAAAGGGGCCAGAAGCCGATCGAGAAACATTCTCCACTGGCGTTTGGGAAGGAGGTTGAGAAAGAGTTTGATTTGAATTGTTTGGCAGAGTGGGCAGTTCATCTTTTGGCTTAGATGTCTCTAGAAGAGAGCGAATAGACACATTTCGTTGCGTCATAGCTGAAGTGGATGATATGTTCGTGTTAGTTAAGTTCTTGGTTTTGGTAGCGCGACACGATTATAGTATCGCGAACCACCAGTACGGTTGATACGAGGACTGAGATAATAGTCGACACAGCAAAGTGTAATATGTAAAAAGCTAAAACCAAACCCGTTGCGTCTACGCCCGGTCCAACTGGGTCTTGTTGGAGTGCAATCCAAGCTTACTTAATGTCAAGCACGTATCACTACCGTAACCCTCTAAAGAATTCATCGTAAGGTCTCCGTTCCAATAATCCGCGTACACTTTGCACATTGGCAAACCTAGCCCAAGTTTGAACTGATTGGGTCTGGTCGTTAACTTTTCCAAGGTGGAACTCTTTGTACTAATCAGTTCCCCCACATCACCCACAGACGTAAGACCGAGAGCATCTCTGTTGTCAACAATGGAGGAGCCTGCGGGCGTTACTTGTAAGTTTGAATACATTTGCAATCCGGGAATGCGGTGGAAATTGGCTAGCGACTGTCTGGCCAAAGCCGGCGTTTTTCCAAACGACCAAATCGATCGAAGTTTGTTGTGCGGCACGCCTCCTCCCTGGTCCGAGATCCGGAAGATCACGTCCTTGCTGGAGTTGACTACGGTAATTTTGATCGGGGGTAGTTTTTTGTCCGTGGTTTCACCGTGGGTTTTGATGGTGGCTTGGAAAGAGTTCCGGAGAATCTCACCTATCAAATAGTGCAAGTGAGGCACCATGAAGGGGAAAGAGCAGTCCACGTCTCCTTCTATGCGCAAATCGGGCATGTTTTCCGCGTTGGGAAACAGATCCAACATAGACTGCTTTACCATTTCCCCCACGATGTTGAAATGTTCCTTGGCGTTACAATGATGGAAAATCTCACCAATATAGTCTGGAGGCTTACTTTGGTAAGGATGCTCCCGGTAAATCTCAGAAAGGGACAAATGCTGTTCCACAATGACTCTTCTACTAATTCTGGACCGAAGCATCGAGCTCATAAACGCATCCAATTCGTCCTGCGGGAGCGTTTTCAAAATCGACAGCTCCAACGCGCCCATCATCAAGTGAGACAAATTAAACACGTGCTGGTCCAATAAAGTGCTAAGTTTGCGGCAAAACTCGTCGTTTTCCTGGATCGTGGTGATGGGCGCGATCTTCCGGAACGCATTGAACGAATGGTAGTAACTCTCGTAGATTTGGGCCAAATGGAAGTTATTCACCACTCCAAACGGCAACGTCTGCAAGTCCCGGATCCGCATGGTTAATCTGATTGGCAACTCCACTCGGACAAAGTTTGCCGATGCAATAATCTTTTGCTTAGTCAACGCTTTGCCGTAACCAGCCAACTGCCGAAGAGACACCGGGTGGGGTTTTTGCTTGGAGAATCTCATCAACACATCATTTTGGTAGAAATGCTGCGGCGTCAAGATGCTGGAGAACGACGGAAAAGCTCCCAAGTCGCTCAAATGTTCCGCTATCTGCTTCTTGCTCACGAGGGAGAGAAAGTCATCATCAATGTAGGAGTGGTCGGTGATGGGAGAGACAGGGGTCTTCTTGGAGTACATTCGGCAACCAAATGAGCCGAGCCAATAATTTCGGCCGATAGCAGGAGGTTTGAAACGCATAGTGGCTGAAATTGGGAAATCTTGTTATTGTAAGTGGGCCTATGATTCATCCGACTGCACTCCACTTCGTAGATTCGCGCATGCGGCCGGTGAGTCTAACCTTCTTATTTTGCGCACCGAGTATGCTACTACTAGGACGATGAAATGTGAGAACACTCTGCCCGAAGTTGAAGTCCCCACTGTTGAAGGTATACGTTGGTGAACGAATTCGAGAATACTGTGTTTTCAAATTTCAACGACCGCATTGTCTTGATTTTCTGGTTTTCTCATGCTTATTCTGCTTCTGCTGACTCTTCTATCCTCGTAATTCGCCTGATCATGTTACTTCTCCCGAGTCTCCTAATCCTTACAAACTCTCCTTGTTTCACCTTACCTCTTCTACAAATTCATACTTGTGTTCGCGTAGTTTCGAATCGTTGCTAGAGTTCCAGAACGCGGGACTAATGTACTGCGATTAATTGCAGGAAGCCAGCCAGCCACCTCGTAACGGCATCTTCTGCTAGACAGGGACGCATCTGCTGGAGTCCTAGCAATTCCAAGAAGTGAGAAGTCTTTTTTAGAAATCTTCCCTTGTCCAGCCACATTTCTTGCCATGAACGTTGCTGACGACGCTTACTTCACCAACCAATACTTGGATCGCAGAATGCGCTCGCCTAGAATACCTTCGGGTGCATTCGAGCCTCGCAACATTGCAGACGATGAGCTGCCTCTACCGTCATCGCGGTTACGGAAAAATCACTTCTCCTCATCGTTCAGCCCAGAGGCGGATCCGGACGAATTACACCAAGCGATTACTCCAGCTCAGTTGACCTATCTTCAAAGACTCGATGATCGCAACAGGCCTCAGCCAGTAGCTGATTACTACCATCCACAAAGACGAGAAGCATTTCCCATATTTGCCAATGGTGATGCAGAATATACCAATATGCGGTCCCGCAAGAAACAGGCGCCGCCCTTGAGTGGATATTACATTGATCAAAAGAAAAGGTACGATGTTGCAGAGCATGAGGCCAAACCAAACATCTACACTCACAAAACGTTCAAACTGGTTTTCTCCAACGATAAGGATGACGACCGCTTCAACCCTGCCGACACTGTGTTTGAGGCTAATGATAAAGCCACCGATCTGAAGGAGACTTTCCAGAGGGCGTTCAAGATGATACAGAAGAAGATTACAAAGGACAACTACAACTCATATGACTACTATGGGCAGAGGCAGAAGGAAAAAGAAATGCAAAGAGGAAGAGAGCTTGAAATGGAAAAAGAGTGGCATACCAGCCGAGGGCACTCAAAGAGTCCCAGGCGTAAGTGGAAGCTTTTCAACAAGAAATCAAAAGCTAACCCAGAGCAGGTTGTTCCAGACGAGGTTCCTGCCGGAGATCTGCAGATATTCGTTAATGAAACAGATGAGGGAGGCTTTGTCCCTGATTCACAACCCGTTCCCTTCTTGAAGGCCAAGTGGAAAACGACAAAGAAAGCATTGGAAGACCGCTTGGAAGAAATCCATGATCGCGAAACATCTGCGGCATCCGATGCCTGTGAAGAAGTTGTGGTTGATACTGCCGATGCCACTGTGCTTCCACCAACTTCTTCGCCGGGGGAATTCAACCCCATGTGGAGTTATATTTTGTCGTGGATTGCGTATGAACGAGCAGAGACGTCTGACGTTCCTGAAGCTACATCTGAAGCAGTAGCTCCTCTTTCATCCTCGCCTGCTTGCAATGGCCAAAAAGCGCTCAAACGAGCCAAGGCTAAAACCCTTAACTCGAAGGCAAAGAATATCATGAGCAGATGGAATCAGCCTGCGTCTGCCAGGTACGACCGTATTGGTCGCAACTTACACAAGGAAGAAAAGTTTGACTATCCCTCCGAATTGGAAGTAAGCGATGATGAAGCAGAGGAGGCATACATGTTCGATCTGAGAAAACAACTCAAGCCTTACAAAGATGACACTCCCGTGATGTCTCTAGCCACGGGACATGGAGAAGGCATCATCTCCAACGTGGGTAAACTTATCAAAAGCATTCGATTGATGCAGATAATTTTTGCGCCCATAGATATCATCCAGGAAAAGTTTCCGTCGCTTCAGACTGCGGTGATCTTGATTGAGTTGGTGATCTTCGTATGGCTCTTATACGAGCTTTCGTTGCTTATCGATGCATTATGTATGGCAGTGCGGGCAGTGTGTGCCCCGATGATTGCGGTTGGGAAGTTTATGAATAGGATCATGTAAATTGGATAATATTATGGAATTATGTACTACGTGGTATTACTTGGGTAGAGGATTTCGTGTGTGGAGATGCAGAGAAAATTCGTGCGGTTAACTGGCACTCGCGAACTCATTGAGATTCAGACCGGGCAAACTCTTGGGCAAACTACCAGCTGGATATTTATTCGGTTTGTGCATCTCTTTAGCACTACCTGTGGCAAAACCGGAAATTAAGTGATTCCTTTACATCTAAGACCTTAACTTCCAGCCCTATCAACTAACTGAACAACCACCTGGACTACCCACCTGAACAACCTTCTGATGATCTCTAGAACTAACACCAGGGCCATTCTCCACAGAACTTTGTTTGGTTCTAGACTTTCCCTCGACGCCCCCCGCAAACTTTCTCCGCAAGAAGCCAAAGCTGAAGCGGCTAAGCTTGCAATGCAGTCGCTCAAAGACGTTGGATCATTATTCTCTTCCGGAAGTGACGATGCTGTTCAGCCGATCGACACCCAGCCAGTTTTCAGCAACCCTAAGCTTTTTGGGACGTTAAACTTGCTTCATCAAGGACAGGTGTTGAAAGAACTTCAGGAGAAATTCGACAAAAAGTGGACAAAGTTGACTGATGAAGACAAGAAGTTGGCCTACTATATTGCGTACGGAAACTGGGGCCCACGTGAAAACTTCAGCAACTGGGAGACACAAGAAGCACCCTACGATCTCCCTTTTGCAATCCCTTCGCAAATCAGAACCACAACGCCCTCTGCTAAAGATTTGGTCAAAAGGCTCGAGCCATTGTACCTCTCGGAAACACCAGTGAGAAAAGCCCAGTTTGATACCTCCAAGATGGACCCTGTAACCAAAACTTTCATCTATATCACGTTGTTTGTCATCTTGTTTGCACTTCTGCGGGACAAAAACATCGGCGAGGCCGGAAAGCCGGAAGAGATTGTCGTGGAAGACAAATACATGATTGCAAAGGCTGAGAAGGAGAGAAAGGAGCAGTTAGAAAAGGAGAGATTAAAGCAGTTGCAGAAGGAGAATGCTGCGGCCAGAAAGTGGTACTACTTGTGGTTGAAGTAAAGAGGATGCGTGCGAACAGCATTTGTGGTGAGGAGTACTTGTAAAACTGACAGTCTTTGGAGTACTCCTGCGGTACCTTTGTAAACAGACTTGTAAATATACGACTGTTAAGACTTATCACTACTCGTCTCTGCCCACCTCTTGGATCAAGAAAAGACATGTAATGAAGGGCCAAGCTTTCCCTAGGGCCCATCACACTGAAAGCCTTGAGTTACTACTGCTAGGACCAATGCGCCACTAGCAAATGCGCATTCCTATGTAGCTCCTTATATACACAGTGCCTACTCGGCATCCTCGCCCTCATCATCCTCCTCGTCGTCCTCATCCCAACTATGCTCCACTGTCTCCCGCACTCTCTTGATGTACTGAGAGCGGTGGTCCTTGTACAAGTTTGCCGCCTCCACATTTGCAGGTGAAGAGATATTGGGGTCGTTCAACAACGACTGGATTGATGTTAAAATGCTCGACACATCGTATGTGGGAGACCATCTGTTCTGCAAAATATCTAGGCACAACTCGCCGCTGGCATAAACGTTGGGATGAAACATCTCGCTGATGAACTTAACGTTTGGTGGCTTGTTTGGATACTGCTCGTCAAACTGCAACACCAAACGGAACGTTCCGTCTTCAAATGGAGTGTCAGCGGGACCGATAATAACCGCGTTCCAAGACATCACATTATCTGGAACCGGGGAAGCAGAAACACCGCTGGGGGCATCCAGCTGCATTCTTTTGAAATCTCTCATAAGTCTTCTCTTTGCGGGTGTCGACATGGCTGAAGTTTTTGCGGCCGGAGGAACACTGCTTAGTAACAAAACATGTTCACGATAAGATTCCAGTGGGTAGGACCCTCGGTTGTGTGCAGGTCGTCGTGGCCGGAGTCGCCTTCGGATTAATTGTAGGTCCGTGGGTATATGGAGGCAAAAAGCAAAAGCAAATATGCCCTTTCAAGTCACGGATGTTTCTTTATGTTCGAGGACTCTTGATTGGGCGTGTTATTGGTCAGCACTGCCGCGGCATCATTTGAATGCGCGCGTTCGGAGTTGCCACCAAGGCTAACTTCGTTTCCGAGTTCTTCGATTGACAGGGTTAGGTGACACAATAGGCAAAAAGTCATTTTGATGAATCTCAGAATTTGATGGAACAGTTTCGATTTTTTCCGTCTCATACCTGCGCTGAACTTCGCCAACTTCGCTGGATTCTACGCCTCGTCATACGAAACATTACTACTCTGTGTATACATAAACAAACTGTACCGGATCCCAGTCAATAGGCTATTCCCGGTTGTAAATGGCGTCGACGATGTTCTTGACATCAGAAAGAAGCTCCTTAGACTCTCTTTCAACCAGGGTGAACAAGCCGTCGAGTATCTCCAGTGCCGATGACTCCGCGGTCTCCTTCTTGGCCGAGGCCACTTTTCCATCCCAGAACTCAGTCAAATTGTGGCCAGCACCGTTGAACGCCAATATGTTAGGGGTTCCGTCCTCGGGGATGTCGGTCAACAAGCCCTCGGAACCGAACGCAATCAAATTCTTCTTCAATTGGGCGGTGGACACACCTTTGTCCGACACGAAAAACTCAGAGTCGGCACCTGGCTGCAACGACAAATAGTAGGTCAACAAGCCGGCAATGTGTGGCGAGGCCATCGACGTACCACTCAAGGTGGCGGTGGCGGTGTCAGAGCCAATGTAGGTGGAAACAATGTTGAGACCCGGAGCAAAAATGTCGACGGTGGAACCGTAGTTGGAGAAGTAGGCCCTGGCGTCGGAAATGGTGGAGGCACCCACAGTAATGGCCAACTCCGCGGAAGCAGGAGAAGTGTTGGCCGCATCCTGGTTCTCGTTACCGGCAGCAACAGCAAAGTGGAGACCGGCCTTGACGGCAGCGTTAACTGTCAAGTCAAGCGCAGTGGATTTTCCACCACCCAAGGACATGTTGGCAGTAGAGCCCTTAAAGCCCTTCTTACCCTTCTTGACCGCCTCCTGGTGTGACTTGGCAGCAAACTCCACGCCCTTCACCACGTCGGACATGGAACCGGAACCGTTCGACCGCAACACCTTGACCGCCACAATATTGGCCTTCTTGGCCACACCGTAGTCCTTGGAGCCAATGGTACCGGCACAGTGAGTACCGTGGCCATTACCGTCCACATCAGCGTCGCCAGTCGGGATGGTGGCACCCCAGGTGGCTCTGCCTTCAAACTGGGTGTGGTCAACAAACACACCGGTGTCAATCACATACGAGGTGACACCTTCACCACCTTCGCTGTCGTGCAAGTACTGATTGAACGAGTTCAACGAGAGAGGTTGTCTGTGAGACACTCTGGCCAAACCCCATGGGGCGCCCTTTTGCACCTCAAATTCGTTGGCACGAACCACAGAGTCTTGCTCCACGAACGCGACGGCGGGGTCGCGGCGGATCCAGTCAATGGTGCTCTGCAAAAAGAAACCCGAGTAGCCGGATACCAAGTCGGCAATGTTGAACACGTCAGAAACCCCACCTTCAACGTTAGCATCTTTGATGCTGGCGAAGAAAGGGTCTGCCTTGTCAGTAGCCGATACGTGCTCGGCGTGCTTGGCAGCGACCCACTCTTGGTGGAACTGCACTGTTTCTGCAGTGACGTCATTCTTGAACACCACAATGTACTTGTGGGGGATGAGGTCACGGGGCGCCTGCAACAATGGACCCAACTTGGCCGACAAGCGTTGCTCGTAGTCCTTGCCTGCGGCAGTGACGGCAGCCACCGCGTCGGCGGCCTTGTTGGCCTGTTCCTTCACGCCGTCCTTAAGTTGCGCGAGTTCAGAGCCCTTGAACACGTCGATGACGTCGCCAATGTTTGGGAGCACCATGGCGTTGGCACCAAGGGTTGCCAAAATCGAAAGAGCGACAGATTGGGAGAGTAACATGTTGTAGCTAAGTTTGGGGACGTTGGCGTATCAAAAGTAGCTTGGGCGGCTAAAGCGGCTGCTGGGCGGAGAAAAACGGTTTTTTTTGGTCTCGATCGGAAATCGAGATGAGGTTATTTGATTTTACTACTTGCACTGAACCAGAAATTCGGTGGGTGTAGGTGTTTTAGGTGAGTGCAAGTGGTGGGAAAAAGAACAAGGGTGGTGGCGATAAGGTCATTTTATACCATGCGCAGCCCATCTGGTGTATGCAGGCATTTGCTGGTGTCGTGCCCCCCTTTAGGAACATGAGGGTGGCTCTATATTTGACGGTATTTAAACGGTCAAAAGGCGATTCAGGGAATGTGTTGGGGGCAAGTACCCGTGATTATAGTTCCTAAAAGAGAAGAGATGTTTTGAGCTTGTAAATTGTAGCATCTTCTAAAAAAAAACGCCACACTTATTGTCCCGATAAGCACACACGATACGATCCTGGAGCATGTCACTATGCACACTGAGGCTCTACTTATCCGTATCGGGTCTATCTATTTTTATACTGTGTTCAGCTGCAACCACACCCGGACCTGGGCTTCGTCCACGTGTTTCCACACCGCTCGGTACACAAGACTTTCAGCCACATTTGTAGCCATCAATTCGGCGGCGAGTTGTTTTCTCCTCAGAATTCCCTCACTAATGCATAGCCAGAACTTGTTGGAGCCAGCACCTTCACTGTTGCACGGTAATGCAGGTGTCACCACCTGAGGAAGCAAGACCAGCTTGATTCTGCCCAATGCCAGTTTGAAGTCCATTTTTGTCCCTCCAGTAGCACATTCCGGGTTGTCGCACCATCCATTGCCACAGCCTTTGGTTAGTTGCATCACATACTTGCGTTCGATTCTGTTTTGAAGTTTGGCATGGGTCGGATCATGCACCGACGCATACAACGGTCTGTAGCAGCTGTCACATAAACTAAGTTCGTTAGAGGGGGTAGAATTTTCAAAAATCGCCACACACACCATGTTCGAACAGTGCCTAAGCGGACTAGTCTGCTGTTCCACTTTATCCATATAGTGTATTTGCATGTGGCTCGCCAAGTCGCGGGCCTTGATCACTTTTCCACATTGGAAGCACTCGGTAGTCTTGTTGCCGCAGTCGCTTTCGTGGTGCGTCAAGTTGTTGAATCGGTCTTGGTACGTTTCCTCTCCTTGGGGAAGAATCATGTGGCAGAAGATGCACTCGTGAAGTTTTTGCGGACATGTGGTGGCCTTGTGCCTGGTGACTAGTTCAATGAGATTGTCGTAGCAGGTGCTATCATTGCACTTGTCGCATTGATATGGTTGCTGGTGGTAGATTTTCTGGTGCTTCATCTTATGCAAAGTGCTGTTTCCATGAACCGACGGGCCGCAAGTTTCGCAGTGCCAATGGGAGGCGGGAATAGTTCCGTTGAAAAGCTCACCACATTCGCATTTGGTCTTGCGGTTACACGCAAGCTCGTGAAGCTGAAAATTTCCAGGAATATACTTCAAGCAGTTGGGGCACTGCACTCCTTCGGGAGATTTCGCCTCGCCGCCAAGAGTCACTGTGACGGTAGCGTTGTGCTCCCATGCAAAGAACACAAAGTAGACATAACACTCGTCCCTATGTTTCTGTGCGAAGTTTACCAACTCGTCGCTGGTGACGTCGATCTCGACCATTTTTGACTCTTGGTTGTCCTGAGTCATGGTGCTCCACATAAAGTTATCCAATGTAAGAAACTTGTCCATTCCCGCAAGAATCTCCACATTAGCAATGTCGGCGCCATGCACCTCCACGTGAATCTTCGACTTGTGCTCCTGAACATGCACCTTGTACACCTTGGGTATAGTAACACGGCTGAACGGTTCAAGGGCGATTTCCATATTGGAACCGAGCAATGGGATGTTTTCGAGCGCTGAAATGGTCTTGGACTGCTCAAGTTGCTGTGCCGCCATGATATCATTGAGTGGCACCACATCTAGCACAATATCCGTATCCACCACTGTTACCGATTTCTCATTTGCATCTTCCACAACTAGCTCCACCGCCATATTAGCCACTTGGTCCCAGTATCCAAACGCCTGGTTGACACTCAAAGTGGTATAGTTCTTGCTGAGAAACGACTCGAGGTAGTATTTCCAGTTGGTCACTTGAGGGTAGAACTGGACTGGCTTGATCTTGAGTGAAGTAGCCTTCTGCACTTCTTCCACATTGATTGTGACGTCACTGTGGCCAATACGATTCAAAACCCCCTCCGGTACAAGGATTTGAGACTCTGGCGCTGTGAACTCCCGTACTCCAACCAAAACCGATTCCGATTCTGAATTGGTAAGCCGAAACACTAGAGGGTGCGGTAGTTGGGCATGCGTCTCCACCACCGCAGCCAAAACCGTTTGGGGGAAAATGCATCGGTCAGAGTACTTGGGAAGCTCATCACTGACTGTAATGCCGTAAGTAGAAGACATGTAGTGGCAACACAGACGTGAGTTCACCTTCTTCTATCTTGGGTGATGTGCAGGATACACCGATGGCGTTCCATATATTTCTATCTCTATTTAATCTTCCTCGCTGCCAGTTTCCTCTTCGCTGCCAGTTTCTTCTTCGCTGTCTTCTTCGCTGTCTTCTTCGCTGTCTTCGTCGCTGTCTTCGTCGCTCCCGTCACTGTCTTCGCTGTCGCCACTGCCTTCACTGTCAAAGTCGTCGTGTTCGTGGTCGTGTTCGCAGTCGCTTCCACAGCTCCCGTAGTCATTCTCTCCGCCTGTAGAAGCAATCTCCTCCACCAGAACGTCATAACCGACTTCGGTCATAAACTTGGAAAACTCCGGCAAGGTCTCGGTAGGTAAACAGCAGAAGAGAACCGAGGTTTCCGCTTGGAACAACGGCACAAAGTACTTCTTCAACACATAAACCACATCCTCGCTGGTGAAGCTGTTCAACTTTTTCAAAAAATGGGTGAGATAAGAGGAACCTCTCTTTTTGAAAAGATTGTCGACAATCTTGTTGATCGACGCGTCGTAGGAGTTGGACTCAGCGTTGGCAAGCTCGTTAACAATGGCGGCAATCGAGTTTTCGAGACTGATTGGATCAATTTCGAGTGCACCACTGGAATAGTCCTGAATAATCTTCTTGGCGGTAGCCCACGCCTGCTGAGCATCCGCTCCTCTATATATAGAGAACGAAAGGTAGCCTGACTCCACAATGCTTCTAATATTTGCACCGTATGCAAGGCCGGTTCCACGAATGCCTCTCCAAAATGGACCTTCGACGCCGCCCAAGAATTCATTGGCCAATGCAATCTTGAAAATGTCGTCATCCAAATAGTTGGTTGGAATAGGCGTCAACGAAATCAAATGAGTGGTTTCGCTGGCTGAGGTGGTGACGAGATGTGCCTCTTTGCTGCACTTTTTGCCCGATTCAGTCTTGAATTGGAATGCCCTTGGGAGTTTCTCAAGGGTGAAAGGTGGAATTTTCTCCACGTTGGAAAAAACGCTAGCAAATTCATTCCAGGCAGAAACAGGCTTTGCAAGTCCAGCACAACCACCAACAACAAAAGCGTTCATATTGGCAACATTAAACAAGGCATTCTTGAACTGCTCGAGCTCGGCTTCGATTTCGGCAAATTTGCCATCATCGAGCTTCTGCAACAAATCCCGGTAAAACTGTTCCGTGTGGATCAGGTCTTGGGCTTTTCTCAAAGAAGAAGAGTTGTAGAGGGTACGGTATTCGGAAGAGTACATCATCAACTCACTGTTTCTTTTCTTATCAGGAAGGGAGTTGATGATCTTCTCCACCATCACTCTTAATCTAGACACTTCAAACACCGAGTGCTTCAAAACGTCAATAAGCCACTGAATTGCACGTTCGTATTTGGAAACCTCGAACTTGATTCTGACGCTAGCGAGCTCCACAAACTGGTTTTCCAAGCCGTTGTCAAATTGGAACTCAATTAAATCGTTGTTGATATCAGAAATCACCTTCTCGTATGGAATGTAGGTTCCGTCTGGACGCTTAATTGAGAGAGAGAAAATCTCTTCCACCAAAGAGAAATAAGACAAAAGATGATCTGGAACATGAGTGGTGGGCATCAATAAATGGACCGTGATAAAACGAGACTTGAACTCTTCAAAATGCAAATGCAAGGGGAGTTTTCCAGATCCATCCTTTGCGATCAACTGAGCAAAATCATCGCCTTGGATGTAAATCGAATTTTCAGAAGTGTTGGTGCCGGCAGAGTAAGATTTAGTGCTAATGAACTCAATCTTAGATGGGTCTGGCTTGCCAAATTGAATGAGAACTTCATCTGGGATAGGTGAGTCATTCTTGGCCTGGGCCATTTCGAGTTTTTTGCCCAATTCGGCAAGTCCCTTTTCGCCGTACTTCTCCTTGATTGCCTTACTTCTCTCCTTGTTTTGCCTCTTCGTAGTCTTGTTTAAGGAAGCTGAAGGTACACCCAAGATAGTGGCACATTTGTTGTCAACATAGTACTTTTTCATGAGGTCACACCATTGCTTTGCAGTCCAAGTGCTGAGAATTTCAAACTCGTGGAGGTCCTTGGTCCACTTTTCCAAATCGGAACCGTCAGATTTTCCGTAAATAAACTCCAGAATCGCAACATTGGAAAATGTGCTGGAAGATCTCTCGGTGTTAGCAACAAACTTGAGCATCTGCTGGTGAACAATCTGCTGCATGTACCTCAAGTCGAAGTTCTCTTCCTTAGAGTGCAAAGCAATAAGCTCTTTAACCTTTGCGTCAACCTCTTCTAATCTTTCTGTGGGAACACCACCAATGGTAAAGTTCAACCCGGTGCGAACAAAATCGTCGGTTCCATAGTCAATCTCTGTAGCCATTGGGTCTTCAATTTCAACCAAGTGCTTGTTGAACAACGAGATGGGCGAGTCAGTGAAGTACGAGCCAATCATGTCCACTCCAAGATTTTCCACGGCTTTATCACTTTCAGGGCCTATCCAACCCAAAATGAGTTCTCCCATGCTTTCGTCCTTGTCGGGGAACTCGACTCTTTGGGTGATGTAGTTTGTAAGAGGCAAATCGTGCTTGGAGTCCACAAAAGGTCTCTTGTGTGGTTCGGCTGGAGAAGGAGTCAATTGGTTATCGAAATCGTTCATTATCTGCAACAACTCCGCTTCGTCCACAGAACCGGTGATCACCACGCAGAGATTATCCGGGCGGTACATTGCTTTGTGGAATTCTCTGATTTGGTCGTTGGTCAAGCTGCGCAATTCCGACGTGAGACCACCTGTTTCGGATGAGTAGCCCGAAGATTCCGCATACAATGTCTTTTGTAACTGGTTGTATGTCATGAACCACGACTGGTTCTCGATACCTTGCATCTCGCTGAAAACAACACCCTTTTCTTTTCCTTTACCATCAATATGATAAACTTCTGTCAAGCATGCTTCATCGGTCAAAGTGGGGTGGAAAAGATGGTCCAAGTAGATTGTGAGCAAGGTTTTAAAACCCTCCCAACCGGCAGTAGTAAGTGTGTAGACAGTCTGGTCCACCGCGGTCCAGGCGTTGGTGGAGGAGAAGAAGCGGTTTCCCAAACTATCTAACAAACCCTTGTAGGGGTATTTTTTCGAGCCCATGAACACTAAGTGCTCCAAAGTGTGAGGAGATCCAGAGTCATCGGCAATTTCTGTGGCCACGGCAAAATAGCCATTCACAACCGGCGACGGCTGGTTGACATAGGTAATTTGCAATCCTGTGCGTTTGGAAATCCACTTGGAGATATGTGCGGGAGCGTACTCCACGTCAAATGACGCCTGGCGGACAAAGTTACTCATGGAAAAGAGATATGAGAGATTCGATTTTGATGCGCACAAATTAGTCTCACCGGCGAACTTACAGTGCGATTGCGTAATTAGGGCCAAGTAAGAAAAGGGAAAAAAAGTGAAGAAAATGCGTCGTGTTCAATTCTGATCTGCTCCTTATTTTCCACCCTCTCTTTTTTCTTTTCTTTTTTTTTTTTTGCTTTGGTTTCTGTTCACGTTAGTTCTCCCCTTCAGTGTGGTTTGCATCACTCTCAAAATAGAAAAGGGTACATCAATTCAGATTGTCGACAATTTAAGTTTAGCAATTTTTTCTTCAAATGTTTCCACTACTTCCTCCAAAAATATTCGCCTCTCTACACCCCGGTATTTTTTTTTTTACCCCCTCATCTCTTTTCTCCTTCTATCTTCTCTTATTTCCTCGCATCTCCTCTCTTCTCTCTTCGCTCACCTGCATTGTGAGCTGGTGCGCACACCCGTGCCCCATCACCACTGTTTACAATTACTCTTGTACGCGAATCACTCTCAACCACAATCTCTTCCATGGACGTATCATCTGGTACGCGGATGGTGTTTCCAAATCTGCTACCGGAAGATGATCACACTTTTGCTCCTCCGGCGCTAAGCGCATATGGGATCGCCCTACTAAGCGACAAGACAGACTACGCCAAACACTCGTTAATCTACGACTCCAAAGATAACACAGCGTTGAAAAACTCGCTCAAGTCTAGGCTTTCTGTCCACTTCAAGACCTCTAGAGATTCTCTCAATGAAGACGGTAATGCCGCAACTGCAGCTAGTTCCACTAACACCATGGGCACCGCGAATACCTCCAACCACAACATTTCAAGCATCAACTTGAGCAGTCATACCCTCAGCGGCCTGTTCAACTCTTCCAACATGCCTGACGAAAATGAGGATATCGAAGAATTCGACCATTCGACCGACCTTGGCCGCGACCCTGTCCCTGGTGGACCGGAGTCCCGTCCGATTTCAAACGGATTTTCTAATCCTAAACGCTCGCGGCTCACGAGGCGGTTCAAGTCGCTAGGACCTCCCAAAAGAGCCTCAGAGGTTGCTCTGCCGGTGGAACCGACACCTCTCACTTCTGCGTTGCATCTGTCGCCACATGGGGAACTTTCCCCAGTGGAGTTCAAAACTCCTGTGAGGAATACTATTGCCCCTGCGGTAGAGGTCCACGCGGAGCCACGCGCAGCCAAGAAGATCACCAGCGAGTCGAGCTTCTTCAAAAGTCTAGAGATTTTGAGACTGAAGTCGCCCGCGTTGGGGCTTACTGATGCCCCGGAACAATCCTCTACAAAACGGTCGAGACCCCGGACAGAAAACTTGGTTGCCCCGTTGACACACCCGAGAGTGCCATTGCGAACAATTTCGCCTAGCTTTGCCAATATTGAGAATGGTGCTGCCAGTTTCAGGAAGCCCAAGGCACCAAAGCTCTCATATTACCACAGCTCGGGAGAAAACCCGGCCGACTATTCACATCCACCGGCAGCAAAGCTAGAGGCGCCGCGACCCGCCCAGCTACCACAAATGGATGACGCTAGACAGAGGGGTGACGCTAGACAGAGGGATGACGCTAGACAGAGGGATGATACCAGACAAACAGATGATGCCAGAGGCAAAAAGGTTATTGTTGTGAACTCGCATCAGTACGAAAAACTCGAACTCATTGGGCGGGGCGGAACATCAAAAGTGTACAAAGTGCGCCGAACTGATACCAACAAGCATTTAGCGATCAAGAAAGTGGCATTTGATCTGTTTGACGAAACTTGTGTTAAGTGCTTCAAGGGTGAGATCGATTTGCTCACCAGATTAAAGGACGAAGTACGTGTGGTTCGATTGGTAGACCACGCCGTCAATGACGGCTCGATTTACCTCGTGATGGAATGCGGCGAAATTGACCTAGCGCACGTGCTTCTGAACAAGTTGGCTGCCGGTGCAGCGCTTGACTTAAACTTTGTTCGATTTCATGCAATCGAGATCTTGAAGTGTGTCGAAGCGGTCCATCTCGCAGGAATTGTGCACAGCGACTTGAAGCCGGCTAACTTCTTGTTTGTCAAAGGAATTCTCAAGATCATTGACTTTGGCATTGCGGATGCGGTACCAGACCACACTGCCAATGTCTATCGTGAGTCCCAGATTGGAACCCCAAACTATATGGCACCAGAGACGATGGTGGAGATCACGCGCCCTGGTTTGGTTTCAGACAAGAGAGGATCTGCGTGGAAATCAGGAAGACCTTCGGACATCTGGTCTTGCGGGTGCATCATCTATCAAATGATATACGGCCGCCCTCCTTACGGTTCATATTCAGGCCAATCGCGGATCATGGCGATTATGAATCCCCAGGTGAAAATACAGTATCCTTCAAAAGGTATCGGCGATGTCGCGGTTCCCGACAGCGCTATTGAGCTCATGCAAAAGTGTCTTGAACGGAATCCTGGCGACCGGTGGACAGTGGAGCAGTGCCTAAACTCGAGCTTTTTGAAGCCTCGGGCTGTGAGCAAGACGTTTGTCAAGGACTTGGTGTACTCCGCGGTTAATTTTGGCTACAATGCCAGACTGAGTGGAGAGATCACCGATGACGTCTATGACCGGCTTGTGGAAACTGTGCTCAAGCAAATCGAAGACTTGAACTATGCATAAACGGTAGCATCAGCATATAATGGCATAATGGGATATGGGCCATATGTAACAAATTAAATGCAAGGGAACAAACCTACGGTAGCAAGCAATATGTAAGACGTGTATTTTTCTTTAGATGTCCTAGCGAGGACCGAGCTTTTCCAAGACGCGAGAACCCTGTTCTTCCCATTCTTGCTTGGAGATCCACATGTGGTCTTTGTCGGCCATGATGTTGGCCAACACCGCACCACCAATGAACACCATGTGTCTTCTTCTAGGGGGATCTTCAATTCTCACCTTGAATTTATCCAAGCGGGTAGGGTCGCCGTGCAACACCTTGGTCAACCACAATTGCTTCAACTCCCTTTCCAATCTAGAAGGTAATCCGGGGTACATGGACGAGCCACCAGACAACACAATGGCCTTGAATAAACTGGATCTCACGTCGACATCTGCCGACTGGATGGTGTTGAACAAAGTTTCGCCCACACCTGGTTGTTCCACGTCCACCAAATTGGGTTGGAATAAACATTCAGGAGCCTCAAATCTCTCGGAGCCCACCTTGATCACTCTTCCGTCAGGTAACTCGTAAGACTCGACCAAGGTGGTGGTTTCGTTGGCCAACTTAGTGTCCAAGTCCAAGTCACACGACACGTAGCACAACTTCTCCTTGATTTGGCGCACAGTCTCAAAGTCCGCAGTTCTGTTGAAGGCGTAGCCACGGCGCAACAACAAGTTGATCAAGTTCCGGGTCACGTCTCTACCAGCCACGTCCAATCTTCTCGTCAAGTGGTTCAACACCACGGACTCGTACACGGGCACAATGTGCGTCACGCCGTCACCAGAGTCCACCACCACACCGGAACTCAAACCTTGGGCATACAATGCCAACACCGCCTGGATGGCCACATAGACGCCACCGAACTGGTATTTTTCAAACATCACGTCGCACATGGTCTCTCTATTCTTCAACGGGTTCATGGGCGGCTCGGTCAACAAGATCTTCTTGCCCTGGGTGGGGATTTTCATCTTCTCGTAGAATGCGTAGTCCCACAAGTGCTCCATGTCCTCCCAGTTTTTGATGATACCATTTTCCATGGGGTATGTGATTTGCAATAGCGATCTGACTTCGCTGGCCTCCGCGCCGCACATAATATCCTTGATTTCGATATTGTCGGGGACCAATGCATTTCTTTCTTCTGCTCTCAAGATGGGGCGACCCACAAGCGAGGGAAATGTGAAGTCGGGGAAGTTGGTTCCGGCCCGGCCGATTTTCACAAAACCAGTACCCTGGTCAAGAACTGGCGGTTAGTATATGCTGGCAATGCCGGATCCTCGCTATAGGGGTTGGAGATGGATCAACGCGCGGAATTGAGAATAGAAGAAGAGGCTAATTTGGGGAGAGTGTGTGAAGAACGCAGTCACTTTTCTATCAGCGAGAACGAGAATTGAAACGTACCAATTGGTGCACCGTCCATTGCAGTATATCAGTATGGATGGTGGTGAGTGGTGGAGGCGCAACAAGTAGGTGATAGTGCGGGTTGTGTGCACCACCGGTTGGCTGAGGTACTGGTGTTAGCAGGTGTTCCAGGACAAGCCACTGTGACAAGTGACAATCTGGGGTTCTGTGGTAAATTTTTTGTTCGTCTGTCTTTTCTATAATCTGGATCAACTTCAATAGGTACGGAGTTATCTACGGTGTCACTATCCAGAATTCTGTGCACTTCCATCTAATTAGTGTCTGCAGTGTGGTGAGTTGGTCAAACAATTATCTAGTAAAATTCTGGCAATGTTTTGGGACGACCAAGGCCCGTTATTGGAACATAATCTTCCGAATCCAATTTCCGTCAGTCCAGAGTCAACCGGACCCAATCATTTCTCGAAAAAGTCATATCCGGTACTTACCAGAGTGAACTCTCACGTCTATGCCCAGAGCCCTCACGGCTCCAGCGTAGTCTCTGAGGACGCCTTCGGTTGTAGCGAAGGAACCAAGTATGCAAATGTAAGATAAGAGGTGTGGGTCTTGATCTCCGGCTCGATCTTGGTCACCTGTTTCCACTTAAACTGGTCGTCGCCTTCCTTGATGCGCATTCCCCGGCCAAACGGGTTGTACTTCGTGACCTGACCCGGCTCCGGCAGCTCGTCCATTTCCTCCGCACTGCGCTTCTCGCCCGCTAACTTGCCCTGTCTTCTGCTCTCGATGCCCTGGCCCTTGCGGTCCTGGATGTTCTTCAACCGCTTCACCACATCCAGAAGATCACGCACCATCTCCATCCGTGCCTCCCACCGGCGGCCGGCAATCTCCACCATCTCAATGTCGGTCCAGCCCTGCTGCTCGAGCGCCTCGATGGTCTTGTCCACCTGCTCGATGCACGGACTAAAGCAGCAGATTCCCACGCGCGACGTGGATGACACCACCGATTTCAAGTGCGGAATGGCGGTCCAGGGCGACGGCAAGTCGAGAAAGACGGCATCGCAGCACAAACCGCCATTCTTCGCGAATTTGGGAGCCAAGTCCGCAATCTCAAATCCGTTGTGGCACACGTCCCGGTGGGTGATGGTGGTGTTGTTGGCCAAAAGCCCATGCAGCTCTAGCTCTGCCTTCGCCTCCAAAAACCGCGGCTCGTGGAACTCGTAGGTGAAAAGCTTGCCGTCGCTACCCACGGTTCTGGCAAACGCATGGGTGAAGGACGCAGAGCCGGTTCCGGCCTCGATCACCCGAGATCCGCTGGTGATGCCCAATCGCTGCACAATGTACGACAGGTCGGGTGTGTACACGATCTGGGTTCTGTGGGGAAGCGAAACGGTCCACAACTCTGCCGAAGGGTGGAGGAGATGCACAAAGCCCCGCTCCTTGGCGCCGCCCATCTGGGAGCCGTACTTCATGCCGATCATTCTGTCGTGCTCGAAATTACCGTAGCGGGTGTTAAGACGCTGGCCCTTTTCGACGGTAATGGGCTTGATGAGCCCACGGCTCATGAATGCGAGCACGAGGTCGCCCTCTTCGATGTAATCTTTGTAGTTGTAGAAGGACATGGAAAAGGCGGTGGATGAAAAGTCTCATCGCGCCTGCACAAATTGCGTTGTGGTTGTGGGTTGGATGGGGGCGGTGGAGTATGTTTTGTATGGGTGTTGTTGTTGCGTGCTGCTAAGAACGTCATTTTTGTCTGGTTTCTTCGTCTGGCTAGCTATTGGGCTTTTCTTTTTTTTTTTATTTTTCTTTTTTTTTTTCTTCGTTTGCATTTTGATCTGTCCTCTGTTTTGTTTGCGTTTGCTCGTGTCAACCGCACCGTATTGCACCCACGACAGTACTATGGCAGAACGACACAATAGCACTAAGATAAAGCGACACACATCAAAAAAAAAAAAAAAATTACTCTTCAAATCCCACAATCGCCGAATCGCATCATTCGCCACTTTCATCTGCCAAATTCAAATCTCTCAATCCCCAATTCTAACCACCTTTCTAACCACCTTTCTAACCACCAGTCTCACCAAATCCTCGTCGTGCACACTCCAATCCTCGTGCGGAAAAAACTCGCCGTTGCTCCATATTCCCACCATCATGTCTTCCCCCCAACAGACCCCCGAAACAGAGCACCAAGGCTCCAACGCGGAAGACTTGTACTTGGAGTCGTATGCATTCACCACTGCTGCGGCCATTGTCGGCTCCGTGGACCGCAAGATCTTTGTATTGTTGAGAGACGGCAGAAACGTGTCGGGAATCTTGAGAACCTTCGACCAATTCGCCAACTTGGTGTTGCAGGACACGCTCGAGAGAATATACTTGCCCAAGGCGGAAGAAAACGGGCCGGAACGTTTTGCTGAGGCACCCCGCGGCGTGTTTATGGTGAGAGGTGAAAATGTGGTGATGCTTGGAGAACTAGATATCGACCGCGAGGACGACCACTTGGTGCAGATGCAGCAGATTCTGTTCGAGGCGGCAGAGAAGGAGTGGGAAGCAATCCAGGACGTCAGAATCAAACAGGAGAAGGCCAAGGCCAAGAACTTCTTGAAGAGGGGTCTCATCCACGATTTCGTCAAGTCCGACTTGTACTAGTCTTTCATTTCTGCATATGTATTTACGAATTCACAATTTCATGGACAGTGTAGCCTACACTATAGCCCGCCGCAACTGCCACAGGTGCCTCACTCTGTTGACTAGCTGGTACAGAGTGTTACAACTTCGTCACCGCAACCTCATTTCTTCCAAGGCGTTCGAAGAACTCGTCGGCCTTGTGGAATTGTGACACCTCTTGTCTCGCCAACTGCCCCAAGTGCGCCTCGTCCGGCCCGTCGGCAATGCGGAGCGTCCGGGTCTGGGCATACCACTGCGCCAAGCTCGTGTCCTGCGATACACCCTCGGCACCAAACATCTGGATGCCCCAGTCCAACACACGCAACACCGTGCGTGGAACCTCGATCTTCGCATATGCAATCTCCCGTCTCGCGTGTTTGGCATCCGTCACGTCAATCTTGTGTGCTGCGTTAAGCACTAGCAACCGGCACTTTTCAAGGTCAATTTTGTGCTGCGCAAACGCTGTGGCAAAGGTCTCGCGATCCTTCATGGGCCTGCCAAAGATTTTGCGGTGGTTGGCACGGTGTGCCACTGTCAACAAGCACAACTCGCCCACGCCAATGGCCCGCATGCAGTGGTGGATTCTGCCGGGGCCCAACCGCGACTGGATGATCTCAAAGCCCATGCCCACATCGGCCAACACCACATGCGGCATTTCTTCTGGCGACACCTCGTAATCATTAAATTCCACCTCGCAGTGGCCGTGCGGCGCATCATCGTAGCCAAACACGTGCAATGGCCGCTTCAAGTGAGCCTTGCCCGAGGCCAACGCTTTTTTAGCATCCAACACCAAGAGCGAGTGGTTGTGGAACGGCTTGTCCTTGTTTCGGTCAGTCTGGCACATCACTAACCACACCAGGCACCGTGGGTCACCAGCTCCAGAGGCAAACCACTTGAGGCCCTTCAACACATAATTTCCCTTCGCATTCAATGTCGCGGCGCACGAGATATTCAACGCATTGGAAGACGAAGTGCCTCTCTCCGTCATCAAGAACGCCAGCCGGATTTCTCCTGCAAGCAACGGCTCCAACCACTTCTTTTTTTGCTCTGCACTGCCGTACTTGGCCAAAATCTCCATGTTGCCCGTATCTGGCGCATTGCAGTTGGTGGCCTCAGGCCCAATATGGGACCGGCCCAAGTATTGTGCCATGAGCCCATACTCCAAATTGGAGTATCCTCCGCCCTCGGCGTAATGTTTCGACAAAAACATGTTCCACAATCCAAGCAGGCGGGCCTTAGCCTTGAGTTTTTCTGTGATTTCAGGCGTTGATTTCCATCTTTTGGCTGGGTCAGTGTGGATCTGGTGGTGGTAGAGCTTGTCCGCAGGAATACAGTACTGGTCAACAAAATCCTTGCATTTCTGGATGGCTTCCAAGCCCTTGGGGCTGATCTTGTCCAAGAATATCGCGGGGATGTCTTCTTTAGCCGACATGGAAACTAAAATGTGGTATGTGGGAACAAGACTTCCCGGGGGAAGTTGCTACTTAAACTGCCTTCCCCACAAAAGATGGTCCGAGCTGTGTGCAGGCTGTTCCGTCCCGAGGGTGTACATCTCCACCAACAAGCAGTGGTTCGTATATTTTTCGGTTGGGGTTGTTGGGTTGGTGGATGCTGTAACGGATGTGGGGAACTATTTACATGCTTCTGACGTGCAAATGGGCCCCTTTCAAAACAAATATCTGAACGGGTGTGGTGGCTGAATTGACTGCCTAGATGGTAGAACCGGCAGGAGTGCGTGAATTGATAACATTCATTAGACTGACTTGAAAATCGGCCCTAAAAATTCCCTTACAAATTGTCCTTACAAATTGTCCTTACAAATTGTCCTTACAAATTGTCCTTATCAGTTTGATGTGTAAGGTTTGTTCTGATCGCATTCAGGTTGGTGGAAAATATCAATTGCATATCCTCACGAATATATATATGCCTCCGGTTTTGGCTGGCGAGAAGGTAGCGTAGTTAGTCAATTATTTTCACTGTTGCTACTTACCACTGGCTCGAGGCGATTTGGTTTGGTTAGAGCGCACATAAGTACATGAGGCGACAAGTCGCGCTACTTTTTCGCAGTCTGTGCCACACAAATATATTGCCCTGTCGAGAATCACCCAGTATAACACAATTGTCAAGGGAACCTGTAGTTTAATACTCTTGGAATCCTTTCCGGGGACACTCATGGTGCTCTTTATTCTTGCTTTCAAAGGAGAAGACCGATAATTTTCTTTCCTCCATCACCCTCATAGTCTACATCACCAACTTCCTCCACCCTGCACACACCTCTGGCGCACTTAAGAGAATTGGCCACCCACCTCTTCTTCCCAGCCATGAGTGACGAATCCGACGTGCCGAAATTCCCCGACTACACCTTATCCGAAAAGCAATTTCTCGTGCTGACCGGATCGGGCGACAAAGATGCGTTGATCGCCGAGATTCTCGCCACCATCAAGAGCAACAACCAAGCACCCTACTACAAGTACTTGACGTCGGAGTTGCCCCAGTTTTTCACCTATGATGACAGTTTATACAAGTCCATGGCGGCGGTAAATGATGCCAAAATTGACGAGTTGAAGAAGTTGATTGCTGAGGCAGAAACCGACGAAGAGAGCGAGGTGGACCTAGTGGCCACTACCGCCAAGCTTGCACACTACTACGCCGAAATCATTGACCGTGCCAACGCGGTGGAAACTTACACCAAGTTGTTTCTGTTGAGCCAGAGTACAGGAAGCAGGATCGACGTGTTGTTGGCGTTGGCCCGCGTGGAGTTTTTCTTCAACGACTTTGCTGCAGTTTCCAAACATCTCACCGAGGTGGCGGCGTTGATCGAAAAGGGCGGCGACTGGGAGCGCCGCAACCGGTACAAAACGTATCAAGGCATTTATCACTTAGCCACGCGGAATTTTGGCGAGGCGGCCAAGTTGTTGATTGACTCGTTGGCTACGTTCACCTCCACCGAGTTGTGCAGCTACGACCAGGTGGCGCAGTACGCCATCATTGCCGGTGTGCTTACATTGGACCGTGTGGACTTGAAGACCAAGATCGTGGACTCGCCCGAGATCTTGTCGATCTACTCCAGCGCCAAGAACTTGGAGCCGTTGATCAGCTTGACCAACTCGTTGTACACGTGTCAGTACAACTGCCAGTTCCAGTACTTGTTGGAGGCGCACGACAAGTTGTTGTTGACCAACAAATATCTCCGCATCCACACCAACTACTTCATGCGCGAGTTCCGCTGTAAGGCGTACGCGCAGTTGTTGGAGAGTTACAAGTCGTTATCGTTGAAGTCCATGGCACGCAACTTCAATGTGTCGGAGGAGTTCTTGGACAATGACTTGTGCAAGTTCATCCCCAACCACAAGTTGAACTGTACCATAGATAAGGTCAACGGTATCATCGAAACTAACCGGCCCGACAACAAAAACAGCCAGTACCACCTGTTGATCAAGCAGGGTGACAGCTTGTTGACCAAATTGCAGAAGTACGGTGCGGCGGTGAAATTGAGCGGTACCGAAAGGGTGTAGTTGACAATAGAATAGAGCTAATGAGGATGCGTAGAGCGTGGGGTGAGTAAGCGTTTTTGTCCTGTTGCTGAATACTCGACGTGTTGATGTGGAGTTAAACTTGGAATGTGGGATTAAGCTTGGGAGAATGCCAATGCTTTCAGGCGCAGTTGACAGTTTGTGTATACTGTCGGGTGGCATGGTACGCATACGAACTACAGTGATCAATACTCGCGTAAGTAGGCAATAATCCGTCGAGTGTGCTTCACTCGTGGTATTACTTGCCATCCTCTAGATAACGTTGGGATGACGATTACGTATAACATTTACAGGAGGGAATGCTTGTGAGGGAATCTATTACATGAGGCAAGCTCAGCACCCTTACAGAAATTGTGGCAAATTTGACGATTTCACCGCTGTGTCGTGGACGGCTCCTTCTCGCTGTTCTTGTGATACATTCCATAACCGATCTACGGACCAGTTCGCACGTATGCGCATATCCTCTCGCCCTCCACTAACTCCATTCTTGTTCAGATTTGCCCCCGCAAAATCGTTCCACTTGCCAAATAACTCTTACCTTTGCCCCATTTCGTTTTCCCACTTGCGTGCATTTTCCGTCGGCGCCGCAGTTTTCTCCCGGTCACACTACGTGTAACGATCGTAAGACCCGCGCACCTCTACTTGCTACCCCGTCTTTCTTCAACCATGAGTAGCAAAAGACGGATGGAAAAGGATGTGATGGACTTGATGATGAGCAACCACCAGGTGTCTCTCATTGACGACTCAATGCAACAGTTCCACGTGATCTTCCGTGGCCCGGCCGATACCCCGTATGCGGGAGGAGTGTGGAAGATACGGGTGGAATTGCCAGACCAATACCCAATTAAGTCGCCCTCTATCGGATTTGTCAACAAGATGTTCCACCCCAACATCGATGAAAGCTCCGGCTCCGTGTGTCTTGATGTGATCAACCAGACGTGGTCTCCGATGTTCGGCCTTTTGAATATCTTTGAGAACTTCTTGCCCCACTTGTTGCGCTACGCCAATCCGAGCGATCCGCTCAATACCGAGGCGTCCAACTTGATGACCAAGGACGAGCCGCGCTATATCGAGGTGGTGAAGCAGTACGTGAAGCAGTATGCGCTGGAGGAGTTCGATGACGAGACCAGTAAGGACGCCGACGAGCACGACGACGAATTGAGCGATGTAGACAGCTTGTCGAGTGTTGGTGACGACGACGAAGATGATGATTGAGCATACTAGAGGGCCTGGAGCCCGGCCGTATGGCTATTACACTGAGTCCCTTGGGCCATCTTATACTGAAATAGTAAGCATCTGTGGTATTGTATAGCGTGGATGGGCATAAATCATTGAGTGTTCCCAGCGCTCTGTTCTGATGACTGCTACAAATATGGCTTTGCTGTACTATCACGTTACTATCATCATATTACCATTATACTATTGGTTTCATAGTACTACATACGATTGCTACATCAGCACTATTGCGGTAACTATTAAGTAACTACATCCTGCCTCTTCCTCTGCTATTACTGTATGACCTATCAATCACGATGGCTATGGCTGTATTGCTATGACGATTAGTGCTTGTCACCACAGTAACGTTCCAGCACTGGAGTTTCGGATTATATCTATCGCACTCTTCGCGTACTGTTGCCATTACTGAACATTACTACATATTACTTACCATCACTTAATACTAATGTCACGGATAATCACATTCCTTCACTATGCTATGTTACCGCAATGCCCACCCATAACTCAGCTCATAATTCCCTGCTTCCTTCTTTTGCTCTCGCCTGTCAACCCGAATCCCGCTAAGACGCGCATTGGGTTACCGCATCCAGTAATGCACAGCGCCAGTCAACTAATCTGTCCCATCCAGAAACACCAAAGCCGTTTTTGAAACCAACACTTTTACATCAAGCCACTGTGCTTCGTTCCACACGGAGCAATAAGTCCACACATACACCCTTAACCGTCAAGTATCGAATCTTCCGCAACATGGCCCTGCATTCCCCTCGTAATTATGCACAAGTGTGCATAGCGCAATCACCTCCGGATGTTCCCACCCGCTTCTTGCACTTCAGTTCTTCTTGTAGCAATTCAGTTCTTCTATTATTCTTCACCATGTATTCTGCGCTTAGAAGATACTCCACATCGAGAGTCTTAGAGTCATTGAAGAACCCAGCGCTCTTCAGAACTCAGGGCTATGCCAACGGTGAATGGTTGGCCTCACACTCCACTTTTGGCGTCTACGACCCAGGTTTGTATCCGAAACCCGAAGCCAAAATTGCCGATGTTGCCAACTACGACAAAAAGGACTACGACCTTGCGATCGAAGCTGCTAGCGACGCCTTCAAACAGTTCCGCTCCACCACCTACCGCGAGCGCGCTAGCTTGCTCTCCAACATGCACCGGTTGATGATGGATAACCACAATGACTTGGCTAAGCTCATTGTGTACGAAAACGGCAAACCACTCGCTGACGCTTTGGGCGAGGTTTCGTACGCTGCCTCATTTTTCCAGTGGTTTGCGGAGATGGCACCTCACGTTTCGGGTGACACTATTGCTTCTGCCAATAAGGCCAACCGCATCATGACCGTGCGCCAGCCGGTCGGTGTTTGCGGTATTATCACTCCCTGGAACTTTCCGGCAGCTATGATTACCCGTAAGTTGGCTGCAGCCGTTGCAGCTGGGTGTACAACGGTGATCAAGCCTGCGTCAGAGACTCCGTTGAGTGCGCTTGCACTCGCACAATTGGCGGAGGATGCGGGGTTCCCCAAGGGCGTGGTGAATGTGATTCCTTCATCCAAAGCGGCCGAGGCCGGTGCTGCTATTTCTGAGCACCCGTTGGTCAAAAAAGTCAGCTTCACCGGCTCCACCAACGTGGGCAAGATCTTGATGGGCCAAGCGGCGCACACAGTCAAGAAATGCTCGTTCGAGTTGGGCGGTAACGCGCCCTTCATCGTGTTTGAAGACGCTGACATTGACGCTGCCGTCACCGGAGTCATTGCCTCCAAGTTCCGCTCCAGCGGCCAGACGTGTGTGTGTGCCAACAGAGTGTTTGTGCACCAAAGCATCTACGACTCATTCAGCCAGAGATTGGTGGAGCGCTTGGCCAACACCACAGTATTGGGCTATGGTTTAAACGAAGGCACCACCCACGGTCCCGTGATCCACGAGCGTTCGCTTGCCAAGGTCACGCAGCACATTGCGGATGCGGAGTCGAAAGGAGCACATGTGCTTTTGGGTGGCCACACGCGGCCAGAGTTGGGCGAGTACTATCACGAACTCACTGTTCTTGGCAACGTGACGCCGGAGATGCAGATTTTCCACGACGAGACGTTTGGTCCGGTGTGTCCGTTGATCAAGTTCTCGTCGGAGGAGGAGGTGGTGCGCATGGCCAACGATACCGAGGCCGGTTTGGCTGGCTACTTCTATAGCAACGATGTGCTGCGTGTATTCCGTGTGGCCGAGCAGCTAGAGGTGGGTATGGTAGGCGTGAACACCGGTGCTATTTCTGAGGCAGCGTTGCCGTTTGGAGGAGTCAAAGAGTCGGGTTTTGGCCGCGAGGGCTCAATGTACGGTCTCGACGACTACACAGTGCTCAAATCCGTGGTGGTTGGTTCCATTCATTAGATACATAGAATACAATAAAGCTGATTGTGCTTAGTAGGGGCTCTGGCCTTGGTAGGGCGTCTCTTGGGGATAGTCGCTGAAGCCGCTAGGCGTATAGCCCGGGGTGTAGCCAGGAGTGTAGTCTGCGGCGGGTGTCACGGAGTACGACTCTGCCGCCGGTGCCATTGGCGTATCCGCGTCTAGATGCATCGCGTCGTTGTAGAGTTGGCCTCCCAGAACGTTACCCACCACCGGAACACCGTTACTCTGGCCGTAGGCCGGGTAGTTCTGCTGTCGCTGCATCTCCTGCATCTCTTGTTGCATCTCCTGTGGTTGCTGGCGCTCGGTTTGGAGCCGTTCGCGCTCCGCCTGTTCCGCCTGTTCCGCCTGCTCCTTCGCTGCCTGTTCCTTCGCCTGCTCCTGTATTATCTTGCGCTCGCGTTCCTTTTGAAGCTCCTGTTGCTTCAACCGCTCCTCCTCCAACTTGCGCTCATGTGCACGCTCGTAGATGCTGCGGTCAAACCCCACCGCGTCCTCCATCCGGTCCACCTTCACCGGACACGCCACCGTATGCACCACATAGCCGCTGCCTCCGTAGCGGATGGCCATATCGGGAAACAGCTCCTGGTAGAACTTCTTCACGTCGCTGCTGTAGGCACTGCTCACGCTCTTGGCCTCAAGTTCCTGCTCCAACCGCGAACTGAAGTGGTCGATTTGTTGGTCCACCGCGGTGCTGCGCTGGGCGTTTTGGAGGGCCTGGATCTCGGCACGGAGCTTTTCTACCCTGTCAGATGCCAAGTCTGTTTCGCAGATGCGTGTGAGTTGCGGCTCGCCGCTGACAATACACTGTTTCACCAAATCGGCTTCGTCCACTAGTTCCAGCGCGAAGATGGATTTGTAGGTCAAGGACCGGAGACCGCCTTCTACTGTGTTGCCGTTGAGAATGGATGAAGCGAACCCCATCGCGGAAATCCGCTCTGACGGTTCTTTGTACTCGGTCGCGGTAATCACAGATCCCATGATAAGCAGATAGTGGTCGAGTGTGTTTTTTTCTCACTTGTGTGCGCGCCCTGCATAACCGGTGATACACGTAAACTCGGTCTGACGAGGCCTGCTCCTCCAAGTTTTCTTCTCGCCTCTTCTGTTTTCGCTTTCGTTGCGCTCCTACAATCTCTTCTCTAATTGTTTGTACATCGAAATGCTAAATAAAGTCCTTGATCATTGAGTTTTTTCCATAAGAGACTCCTCAATGCCATCAATCAACCCATCAATGTCTTCCACCCGTAAACCACAGCTGAGACTGATCAACTTGCGGTACTTGTTCATCTTTGCATCAATGGCAAAGTTTTTGACGGTATTTGTGACTTTGTTGACCAAATTGATGCGCTTGATTTGCTCACGTGTCAACGCAATGCCCAACTCCAACGTCCCCGAAATGTCATCTTCTTCAGAGATCTGGCTCTCTTGGTCTTGGACTAGCGTAGCAAGTTCAAACGCTTGAGCCTTCTCGATCAAAACAGTTAACTCTGCCTCTTTGTGTTGAAGCTCTTGGCCAAAACTTTTCACCTCTTGCTCGGCCACATTGCTGGCCTCGTCAAGCAGCTCGATGTTTTCGAAGCCATTTTTACTTAATAGTGCTTTAATTCTTTCCATGCAAGTAGCATTCAGGTCCTTTTTTTCAACCAAAATACCCTTAATTCGCTTGAATTCAATGTTAAGTCCATTGAGCTCTTGTGTATATGAATCTGCAAGAAGATTCACCATACCATTCATCATCGACGAAACGTCTTTAATTGGAATCTTCGCATCACGTTCCTCTGCGTTTCCGGTAATTTCCAGCTCAATTACATGGCCAAATTCATCCATTTGAGGTGGGTTTGGCGAGTACCCTTTAGCAGGAGAGAAATGAATTTTTCCAGGAGTCTTGATTTCTCTTTCTGGGATCAAGCCCAAAATATTGTTTCTGATGGTGCCTTGAATACCACCTGGTTGTTGTCTGGATGGGGACGACATGTCGATTGCGTTCTTGGAGGGATCTTCATAAATGTTTTCCTTATTGTCTTCAACAGTACCAGCCTGATCTTCCAATAATGTTCGTAATTGTTCCTTGCTTACATGATCGTTCACATCTTCATACTCGTCGTCGTCTTGGATGGTGGTTCTCTGCGTGTCTGGCGTCTCGGTTCTTCTAAGCGAAGCTGACTGAATAGGCGTGCCTAAGAGTTGACTGGGGTCCAATCTTCGTGCTCCCACAGACGGCTCTCTTGGAATATGCTGAGGTGGTTGAAAATCCTGAACCGCCGAAGCGCTCAATCCATTTCTCGACAGGTCAAAATTGTGGACAACAAGGTCTTCTTGGATGATGATTGATTTTGCAGTCTCGTTATTGACGTTGATGAGGTCATCTCTGGCACCATTGCTCAAGAAAAACTTCACAAACTCATTACATCTGGATCTAGCGGCGATATGAAGACAAGTGTCGCCGTTCACATCCTGGTGGTCGATGACGTTTTTCATCAAGTTCACACCAGAAGCCTTGTTGCTTTCAGTCATAAACACCAATTTGTTGAAAATGATACCAAGATAATAAGTGAGCGCCGGGAGCTTCGTACCAACTTTGGAAAATTGGCAGAGGTAATGCAATGGGGTACGGCCATTGATATCAGTGTTAATCAAACAGGCCTCCAACGCTTCAATTATCTGAGGAAAATTTTTTAGGTCATGGCAATTATTGAACGAAATGCTTTTTGATAGAGGGTTCAAGCCATAATTACTCACAACCAACGGGTTGGCACCTTTGGAAAGAAGAAGATGCACCAAGTTGAGATTTCCAATAGATGCCGCCCAGTGGAGAGCAGTGTGGCCTTCGTCGTCAATAGCCTCGTTGATATTGAAGTCTGCAGGGGGGTTGTACAAGAAGTATGGAATTGGAGCCTTTTCTTCACTGAAAAATCTCAATAGCTGCGCCGGGTGAGAGTTGTCTTCTTCCAAACTAATTTTCCCGTTCTTGAATTCAGTAGAAGACACCGAGGTATCGGAGTCTCTAGTGTGTTCTTCTTGAGACCAATTAGTATCGTTCGTTGATGCAGATCCCACTTTCAGGTGCTGCTGTTGGTACATCATTTGCTGCTTGGCCATGTTGTCAATGGCACCACCGTAGCCGTAGCTTTTGGACTCTTCTCTAACCAGCAGCATTATTCGTTGTTGTGGCTGCTGCTGTTGATAGTTCGGCATTTGCATCTGGTAGTTGGTGAATTCCGGGAATCCCTCCATGGGCGTTCGCTGATTTGTGCTTGTGGAGTGAAATTCCTGTTGCTGGAACGTAGCAGGCAAGTGCGACAGCTGCATTTGTTGAGATCCCATTGCTATTTGCTGCATTTGCATACCACGATTGCTGTGCATTTGGGCGTCGCCGTTGGCCATGCTGGGTGGATAATCCTGAGTGAACACCGCCTGCGGGGGAAGATTGTCGTCAAACTTCATTTTCTTTGGAGTAAGGTTGTCCTTCTTTGGCTTTTTGACATATTTCCTCTTCACTGGAGTTCCATCCTTGTTAGCGGACGAAAAGCTGGACGGCGGTTTGGATTTCTTGGGGATTATGACCGAAGGATCGTCAAGATCAATGTAAAGTACAGGAACCACATCAGCAGTGATTCCGTACTCGTCAGCTAATCGACGGGCATCCGGCAATGGGATCCATGTACCTTGAAATCGGCCGTATCCACCTTGAACTTTTTCGTGAAGCCCTTGTTGGACACCTTTTTCGAGAATCTTTGTTCTTTTTGCCTTGGGAAAGTTACAAAGTTTCAAGATCTGGGTTGCATTAACCCAATCGTCCTTGCATCTTCTCATAATTGGCGATTCGCCTACGCAACATTCATATACTTCAATCTGGGCGTTAGTTGCTGTCGATAAATTTCCAAGGAGAGGCCGTTTCACCTCGCCAATTAATCCTTTGACTCTTTTGATAAATGAATTATCCATGGAAGACATTGGAAAGGAGATTCCTCTGTGTGTAATCATTTGGGACGGGTCAACATTTGGCTTGAGCTGACCGCCTGAGTGGAGGGAGAACGAGGGATGATTGGCTCGGAGAAAAAAATTTGGGCAAAAATAGGCTCAAAGAGTCGAATAACATACATTTGAATACGTCGCAATGTAGACTGAGGGGTGTTCGTACGCCATGGTGACGACAATGCTGAATTCTGTCGTTCAGTGGAAGAAAGAAATCTTGATGCGGACAATTTAACGTTTTGGGATAGAATACACGCGTAGAGCGAAATTGGTGCACGGGTGTCAGCCTGAAACCCGCGTCTATGCCTCTATTTAATCTACGAATTTCACTCGTAGCAGTTATGCGAATTGAGGTGGCTTACGGCATTTAGTACCGAAAGAAACTGCAAAGTTGAGACTCTCATAAGGAGTCATCTTTAGTATTTCCGAAAAGACCGGAAGTCCGTAATTTCTCCCTCTCTCGCGTCCTCGGTTTGGTTTGAAACTTTTTGGGTCAGTTCATAATCTCAGCTGGTTTCATAGAAGTGCTCATAATGATTGAGTGCTCAATGATTGAGTTTGATACGGTCTAAAAACCTGGGCCTACTTGTAGATTGTCAAATATTGTCCATTATTTGCATCCGGTGCAATTATTCCGTGTCTACTTAAATCAAGCTCTTCTCCTTCAATTCCACCACCAACTTTTGGAAAACATTAGTTGTTCTCTTTACAATTTGGCGCACCTCGTCTTCAGAGATAACGAAGGCAGGAGCAAAGAGAACGTGGTCACCAGCATTCTCGTTGGCACCTTGCAACGCCATAACACTCAAGCCAGAAGCGAGGGCAATGTCACCGAACATGTGAGCAACGTCCAAGCTCTTTTCGAAGCTCTCTTTGGTTTCCTTGTTCTTGACAATCTCAACGGTCCAGAAACCTCCAATACCACGAACATCGCCTACAACAGGACAGTCGACCAATTCAGAACCCAAAAGCTTGCCCATCAAATTACCCATTTTAAACATGTTGGAAGACAAGTTCAATCTCTTGATCTTTTCCTGAATCTTCAAGGCAACATGACAGTTCAAGGCGTGGTCAGAGTAGGTGTGACCACCGATGATCACACCAGTTCCCGCAACCACAGTGTCTCTAATCTTTGGAGAAACCAAAACACCAGCAATGGTAACGTAGCCCGAACCAAGAGTCTTGCCAATGGTTTGGATATCTGGACCTTCGCTTGGGTCCAAAAAGTTCTCCCAGCAGTGCAAGTTTTCGCTGCATCTACCGGTACCGCACATGACTTCATCCAAGTGGAAAACGATATCGTACTTATCACACAACTTTCTAAGGCCAGACAAGTATCCTGGAGGAGGTGGCACAGTGCCCAAAGTAGAGCCTGGCAATGTTTCCACCGTGATTGCAGCAACAGTCTCTGGGTCGGCCTTTAAGATCACCTCTTCGGCGTTGGCAATCAATTTGGCAACATATTCCTCTGAAGTCAAGTCACCTTGCTTACGGTATGGGTAGCACACCTCAAGGGTGGGACATTGCTCGGCTGGCAAAGAGATTTCCTTGAAAGCATCCGATCTAAAGCCGGAACTGAGGGACATGGAACCGATGGTGAAACCGTGGTAGGAGCATTCTCTGCCAATGAACTTGGTCTTCTTTGGCTTGCCTTTCTCCACGAAATATTGTCTGATGATCTTCATAGCGTTGTCGTTAGCCTCGGAGCCGGAACCGACAAAGAGGGCAGCACTGAACAGACCCTTTGGAGAATTTTCGATCATGAATTTGGCCAATGCTTCGGCATTCTTATTACCAAGGGAAGCAGTGAAGGAGTATGTGGAGTTTTCCAACCCTTCAGCATAGTAGCCAAGGATGTCCTTGTCGTGCCATCCCAAGGCACCAACAGCAGCACCAGTAACAGCATCAAGACATTCAGTAACCTTTCCGGTCAGAGGGTCTTCGACTTGAATGGTGATGCCTTCACCGCCGACAATGTTCATTGGTTGCTTGGCAATCACGGATTGGTAGATCTGAGATTCTGGAGATTCCACAGTCATGTTGTAATGTAAATTGATGATGAGAAGAACGAGTCCAGGAGCAGATCTGTGGCCTACTTATAGCTTTTCGGATCGGATGCTGCCATCTCTCATCGTGCTCGTTTCAGGAAGGTGGAAGCTCAAGCAAGTCCCTATGGTGTCATTTTGCAATCAGGCCTATCGATCGGGTTTGACCTGCCCAAATAGGAAGGTTGATGCGTGCGAACTGGTCGGTCGTTTGACGTGCGTAGGACGCGAGCCTTTATAATTCCGGATTACGGCAAAATTCCGTGGTGCCAGCCCATTAGTCGTCCAAACTACCAATCCGATAGCATTGGCTTGGGGTTTGGAGCATGTATCATTCGCGATTCGGTTCTATTTATGCAGCAGCTGACTCGTCTTCGGTGCGCGGCGACTCATGAGCGCATCGCTAAGCCCTCGTGTTCCGCACGCCAAGGATTTAATGGTTCCCAATCCCCTGGACACGAGATCTTGTACACTGTGCTAACATTTGTCCACGGTAAAGACCGACGCGATGAGAGTAAATAATGAAGTGTAGCAAGAAAAACAAATTCAAGTGTACAAAAACTAATTGTAGCGCTCATTACACTATGCCACTGACTCTCCGCTTGGGACTTTGCGACACTTGGTGCGAGCATGTTTTGATTACCAAGGATGTGTGCGTTGTGAGCCCTTTCTGTATCGCATAGGAGTATATGCTACTTCACGCAAATCATCGTCTCCACCCATAAAAAACGGATACTTAAACACGATCGCTCGAAGTATTCCGATGTGGGGCATAAAAATTAAAGAAACAGCCTCCAAAAATGTTACTGGAACAATTCGCATGATGAACGTGGGCGAGAATGTCGAGGTGGACAACGCGGCGGAAACCTCTTCTCTTAAGAAGACCTCCACAGGAATTATTCTCCATCCACAGCCTCACGATGATCCTAATGATCCTCTCAACTGGCCTATTATTCGAAAGGATTTGTGCTTCTTGATTATTGGCTTCCAGACTTTTATTGGAGGTGGCCAGACCCCTATTTTGGCAGCAGGATTCACTGCGTTGAGAACCGAGTTTAACATTTCGCTTTCGAAGCTTTCTTATGTTGTTGGGGGCTTTATGCTTTCATTGGGAGTTGGTTCGGTCTTTGTTGCGCCTACTGCTGTGTTGTACGGTAAGAGATTGGTCTATCTTACCTGTATCCTTATCTTTCTCATTGGATGTATTGTTGCAGCCGTATCGAAAAACTTTGGAACCTTGATGGCGGGAAGAGTGCTTACTGGTATAGGTACTTCTCCAACAGAAAGCTTGGCGTCCGCAAGTTTGAGTGAGTTGTACTTTCAACACGAAAGAGCCTACAGAACAGGTCTCTACACGTTGTTGCTTTTGGGCGGTAAGAATATCATGCCTTTGCTCTCGTCTTTGATCTTGCAGTACTTGAACAGACACTGGCTCTTTTGGATTCTTGCTATGTTCTTGGGTCTCAACTTTGTCTTGACTTTCTTTTTTGTGCCAGAGACTTTCTGGGACAGAACACCCATTCCCAATAAGCGGTCTTTGGACGAAACGAAAGCAGCCAGACTTGCGTCCAGTTATGTTCCTCCTGAAGAGAGGCCTCATGCGTATGCTTGGTCTTCCCAACATAATGTTCTAGACGATGCCAGTCTTGGTTCATCTGTTATGGACACTACAGGGCATGTGACCTTTACAGATAAGGATCCGGTTGGGATCACTGACAATAATACTAAAGATGGTGACGATCATACAATCGCATCTGTTCCAAAGTCCTACATCGAAAGATTGGCTTTGCTTACCGGAAGACATAGTCCCGATAAATGGTGGATGGTTGCGGTGCGCCCATTTTTCCTTTATTTTTATCCGTCAGTCCTTTACGGGTCAGTGGTGTATTCAATGGCTGTTGTGTGGTTAATTGTCATTTCCGAAACTGTATCTGATATTTTCAAAAACCCGCCTTACGGCTACTCCCAACTGACTGTTGGTTTATTTTACTTGGGTCCCTTTATCGGTGGGATTTTGGGATCCATGTTGACCAGTCTTACGGGTGACAGAATAACCAGATATATGGTGGCAAGAAATAACGGTATCTATGAACCTGAATTTAGGTTGGTTATGTTGATTCCCGCGACTATTTTCCTGTGCTTTGGGTTGATTGGCTATGGCTGGTCGTCTGAAGACGCTGATCCATGGATTGCCCCTGTCATTTTCTTTGGTTGCCTTAGTTTTGGTTCTTGTATGGCTTCTACTACTGTCATCACATTCACAGTTGACTCTTATAAGATGTTTGCCGCCGAGGCATTGGTATCGTTTAATTTCGCAAAAAACTTGTTGGGTTTTATCTTCTCCTTGTTCAATACCAGTGTTTTCGAAGATAGAGGTGGGAAAAATACATTCGTGATCTATGGTTGTGTTCAGGCTTTCATTGGTTTGCTTGGTATTGTGGTCTACGTCTACGGAAAGGTCTTTAGAGAATGGACTGACAAAAAAGAAATCATGAAATCTCTTTATATTACCCATGATCATTTGCCTCATGAAGCGGCCTCGCGGGACACTAGTGACGTCTCCCAGAAAATGTCTAACTATTCAGCAGAATAAGATATAGAGCCTTGTCGGTGAACAAGTGTTGGAATCCTATGGTGTTTAAAATAGCTCTTATATTTCAGTTTTTATACCCAGTTGATTTTTGATAAATCGAAATTTTGAAGAAGTTCCTTATTATTTGAAATGTAATTCTGTAAACGGTCTTTCACGCTGATTCCATTCCAGAGCTCACCGTCCAATTTGGGAACACCCAAGCGTTCTATGATTATGCCGCTAGCTATAGTTGCCATAACTCCGGCAATAAACCAGTCTCCCGATAAGATCAATGCCGTTACGAACGCTCCGCAGTATGAGTTTCCTCCCCCGGTTACATCAACCACCTTCTTCTGATCAGAATGATAAGCAGGGAGCATCACACTTAAGTCCTTTTTCATAATAAATGAGCCTAAATGCCCACACCGAAGAACGACGCCACCTGTTGGAGAGCAGAATTGCCAAAATTCTGAAGCCAAAGCTTTAATTTGATCAATCGTTTCTGGTTCATTTTCTAATCCCATAAATAACAGTGCTTCTTTAAGATTAGGAGTGAAAATATCAACTTTGTGAAGCATCTTTTTCAATGACCCGAAATTTTCTGGGATGCAAACATCAGGGAATGGCTCAAAAATGTAGATTGGTTTGGGTCTTCCGGCACTTTTTGCTTTGTCAGAGAAAAGATTGACAGTTTCTTCACATCTTTCTATAGAGCAGCAGAAATGAAAGCTTCGCAGCTCAATGAGATTGCCTGTAGAGAGAATGTCTTGTGCCTCTATTCTTTTTTTAGGCGAACGGTACACAAAATCACGAACACCATTCTCTCTGTAGATATTTGCACCTCTAGAAGTGAGCCGCGATGGGTCCAGTCTAAAGATTGCTCCAGTCCCCCATTCATTTATTTCATCCTCTACTTCTTGAGGAAAGTCTGCCCCTTTGTCAATGATTCCGGATATTCCTTTTCCTAGCTTTGGGCCTGACACTATTCTTCCCCCCACTATAGCATAGGATACGCCTCCACCTATGATATTATGCTCTGACTCTCTATTCCATGACTCAGGGTATTCATTTTCGTCGATAATAAATAATCCAACAGACGTAAATATTGGTGCGATTGCCATAAAATGTTATAGTCAACTAAGTATCTGCATTACAAGCTTATCAATATTTTGTCGCATGGATGTTAATACACGTGATTACAAGCTAATATATTAAGTCTCTACAATCAATACTTCGATTTGACTTAATCAAAGATATAAGGATTACCTTAGATAGAGATTATCGCCAAATCTCTTCTAGATTTGCACTAATTCTTGTAAATCGAGTTTTTCCAATTTTTTTGTGATTGTGTTTATGTTTTGTGTGATAACCTATCAGTATCGGAAAAGAATTGTGAAATAGTTTCTGTCACTTTCCTTAAAATTGATTAGGCAATACCGCGAATCACAAAATCAAGAAAGTAAAAGTACTATGATTATAGTGGGAGCAAGAAAATTTAATTAGAATACAAATATGTTAAAACATTTGAAGGATCTAAAATAATAATGCATATTGAATAAATGTACTCTATATAGCCGACTAATAAGCAGGTCTTACAACAAGGAAGCCCGCTTGGCCAAGTGGTAAGGCGCCTCACTCGTAATGAGGCGATCGCCGGTTCAATTCCGGCAGTGGGCAACTTAATTTTTTTCATTGTCCATAACATCAATTTATATTCGGACTATTTTTTTTTAACCAAATTTACGTTCATTTGGTTTATTATCCATTTTTTTTTTTTTTTTCGTTCGTTCATTTTCGTCTCTGATTTACATTGTATACACTGCTTAGCAAAGTGTCATATCGTATCAGGCTACTTATTTCTAATTGGAGGTGGAGGTGCTGCTGCTGCTTGCAGGTTGGTTCCAACAGAATTTAAAACATCTTTTGCTTTCGACTTAGAGAGCTCGTCATTCATAAAGTCGGCTAATCCGTTCATAGCAATTGGCACATGATGACGCTTCTTTTTTGCAGACTTAGCTGGAGGCGGAGCAACTAGCTCGCTGAGAGATGATCCAAGTGCGGGTTTCGGAGGTGCAGCGACGGGGGAAGCTCCTATAGCAGTGGCAGGGGTGAATACCGTCAGAGGAGACGATGAAACAGGATTGGTTGAAGGCTCATTTTTACTTTCCGGGAGCGTCGCGGACGGAGTTGTTGGTACTGGTTCATTCCCAGGTTGCAAGTTGTAGGTAAAAGTTTCCTTGTTCTCGAACAATGTATCATCCACCAAATCGGCAGAAGCGTCAAACTTTCCCACCACCTCAGGAATACGGTGAAGAAGACCGTAACCTACGTCACACCCCAAGATACCTCGATTCTGTCCCGCGCACCAAGATTTAGACAAATTGACAGTGACAGGACGCAAGATATCATAATCGTGATTATAGACGTACAATGTGATTGGGATATTATCTTCTCGGAGAATAGCCAGATGGTGGTTGTAATAAGCCAGAATCGTGTTAGAAAAAAGCGCCTCGCCTCCCTTGGTTAATAGACCCTTTCCATTTTCATCTGATGGAAAGGACGAATCACAACCAATGACATAATCAGAGTATGGAATCATTTGCGCTTGGAATGCAGGCGAGTCTTTGTGAGTGTTCAAAATACGCCAGACGTATGTCGCCGTTCTCAAGTGATTGGATTGGACAATCATGCCCAAGGGCTTGAACACGTCTTTGTACAATTTTTCCACTCCTGCCACGTCTTCACCCACATCCGTGTCAAACTTCTCAAGAGGAACAGAAACCTGGCGTAATATACCTCCTTTCGAGCTCCAAACCTCAAAGATAGCAGAGCCATTTCGACTGGAAACAGATCGTGCCAATTCCTCAGACAACGCCTTGTAATCAACCATACTCTGCTCATCCGCCACGCCACCGTAACGTATGGATCCATCATCACTAACACTGTAGGATCCATGATTACCTTTGGGGTGTAACATCGGCAATTCATTGCCGTTAATTCTCACGATATAATCAAAGTAGGCTTCGAACCCAAGCAGCTGCGCCGTGGAATGCGGAGTCACTGAAAGAACCCTGAGACCATGTCCATTGTTGTTTATGCTCAAAAGCGAATGAAAGTATGGATCACTCTGTGGACTCTCAACAGATCCTTCCAACTTTTCGACCAATCTTTTGGCAAACGAAAACATTAGGGCTAAACAGAAGGTGACGTTGTAGCTTGCACTGGGTGATAAAAAGGTGCAGGACCACACTAATTCGTGGTTTGACCGGGACGTCTCCATTTCCATGCGACAGGTGAACAAGGAAAAGATCAAAAACCGGGGTCAAATTTGAAGCGAACGAATCAAGTTTTTGGTCTGTCGTCAACACGGCAAGCTTACAGTCCTTTAGTTTTATGTCAAACTAGGTGTGCCCATTATTGAATACATTTTTTTTTTTTACAAAAATTGTCCAAATATTCCGGAGCCACTCCTCGAGTTGACAAGATATTCATTTTATATTTATCTTTTTAACTTTACTAATCATACAACCCCTCCTCCTTCTTCTTCTTGCGGTGAATGGTTAACCAATATTGCAAACTAGACAGCGACACCATGCAGGGAAATACGTGAGTGCGACCACGTCAACTCAATTTTGTCGTTCTAGGCACCTAGAATCATAGTGACGATGAAATTCACACCATCCCAGTCGATTCTGTGGCTTTTGCTTTTATCAAGCTCCCTTGCTGTGTCCGTGAAGCAGACAACGCTCAGTTTGAACCTGCAGAAATTGTACAACGGATTGTCTCTTCCAGCTGAAGCGGTTCCGGCGACTATTGAAGATTCGAACGATGTTCTCGAGTTTAGTTTTACGATTGACAGCTCCCAGAGACCACACGAACTGATCTTGCTATTCTCGGATGACAATGGATTGGATTTTGCCGTGTTTCCCCGTTACGATTCCGCAAAGAACACGATTTCCACCTCGGTTGCGTTCTCTGCGATCCCACTGGCATTGAGACGCCAAAACAAATTCTCCGCTTCTCTTATTCTTGCCAACAAAGATGAAAATGACGTGAATGTCTATTCGAAGGTTGCAGAGATTCTTCCATCCGAAGAGGTCAAAGATGCGGCCCTGGCCACTAAGACCGAGAGACACGGCGTTTTGCCCGAAATACACCATATCTTTAGAGGCGAGGAACCCACCATCAACTCTATCATCCCATTGGCATTCAGCGCCATCGCTGGTGTGTTTGGGTTGGTTTTGCTTGTCACCTGGGCCTCAATTTTTGGCCAAGGTTCAATTGACTCTAGGGGCAGCACCTTCAAGGCGGCGTTTTTGACCACTTTGGTGGCCGTGGAACACTCTTTCTTGAAATACTATTTGGGAGCATCTATATTCACTACATTGTTCCATGTTTTTATTCTCGCCGCCCCGTCCGTGATTTTTGGCTCGAAAGCTTTGAGAGCCATGGTGCAACTGCGTAGTGCGTGAAGTCCACAGAGCACAGACCTATAGTTGTAATATATATTACACAGCAAATCCTAACAGAAAAATGTCAAAGTGTCACGTTTCATCGATAAAATTGTTTCCCAACCACCGAAAGTTGTAGAACCAGAGCTTTCCGTTCTCATCCCAGAGCAGCTTGTCCATCGAGTTAGCCGCAACAATTTTTCCCTTGATAAGAGCCATAGGTAGCCACGAGTAGGAGCGAGAATCTAGAGAATGGCTCAAGTTATCGCCTGTCACCCAGACATGGCCTTCAGGGACCTTCACATACTTGTTGAAACCGTCGTGCTCAGAGCACATATGGGGAGAGTTTGTAACCGCAGATGAACTGGAAGGATCCACCAAGATCAAATCTCCCGGCATTCCCGAGATTCGTTTGCAGATGCGGTGGTCTGGATCCGATGGTTTAAGTGCCACAACAAGATCACCGAGTTCCACATCCCGTCCCAATCTGTGTCTTTTCAATGCATGAACAAAGTCGTGGTTTGCTTGGAGCGTGGGTAGCATAGACTCGCCTTTGGTTTCCGTAAACTCATAAACGTACTCGTTCAACAAATGAGTGGCACAGCCTGTTCTCAATGTCCACGAAAGTATACTTTGCAAGAACTTGACCGACTCCGGAAGCATAGTAGGTGCGGTGGGATATCTTGATGCGCGACGGTGAAATACAACCATTATCTACACTACTCTTGGATCCTAGTTCTGGATCCGCCGGGATAAAACGACCGTGCGTTTCACAAATTAGTTCAATACAACCTTTTATTTACCCAATACATAAGATATGAATACTTAGTAAACGAAACCCAAGATCTTACCAGAAACGTGCTTTCTTCTGGCCTCCTCGTGGTCCATGATACCAGCAGAGGTGGTCAAGATAACGTAACCGAATTGTCTGGCTGGCAACAAGTTGTCAGTCCATCTCTCAATGTCACCAATCTTGACGTTGAATCTTGGGGAGATGACACCACACTTGTTCAATCTACCGGTCAATTGGACAACAATCTTGCCGGATCTGTGGTCATCGATGTACTCAAACTCACCAATGTAGCCTGGGTATAAGTTAGTAAACAGTCAAAGTCATGTGAAGTTCCAAAGCCGCACATAGGTCAAAGAGAAAACGTGAAAGAGAAATTGTCGAGCGAAAATAAACGATTAAGGGAACAGAAAACCCCAGAACCGTGTAAGAAGTATCCCCTCTTTGATCTTCCGAAAATTTAAAAGACAGATAGGGACTGAGCACCGATCATTCCATCCAGTTATCATTTCGGGACAGGTTGAGAAAAAAAAAAAGACCCATGAGAACTTCAGATATTCAAAAAAATGAAAACATACCGTGCTTTTGCATGACCCGCAAGAACTTGATGATAACCTTAGAAGAAGGTCTGATCAAGACTTGTCTCTTGCCGGTCTTCTCAGCGTTGTTGATAGCATTCAAGGCGTCAGCCAAAACAGAAGTTCTAGTCATATTTCTGAAAGTTAGTAAGGGGACCACCATCAAACAAAACAGAAAGCAGCATGAGTGTCCTACCTAAAGGATTCATGAGCAAATGACAACACAAAGTCGTCGCAAACGACCCGAGGTATCTTGGTTCTCTTCGAGAACCCTCAAAGTTGACAGCATCATTAATGCTGCCTTCTTTGAAAATTATCGCAAGTCACAAGATTCTCAGATCATTGTTTCGCTGATAGTATAATATAGGTACTCTCTAGCTCTTCTGATGCAAATGTACATACAAGTTGAAGTGGAAGAAGAGTTCTGAACAATTCAAATTCTGCGAAAAATTTTCATTTTTTTGTCCCGCAACTTACAGACTGTATATGAATATGGTGTATGCCAGACATCTACACAGATATACACAGGTGAAGACAGGCTTTCGCTGAGCAGAGTTTACTTATGGGGAGGAATAATTAGACTCAATGGAAATCATTGAAAATTGCCTCCTATTCGACTTCTCTTTCTTTAAAAGCGGTACCCCAGCGGAGCGCTAGCCAGTCCAGCATTATGATAGGTTCGAAAAATAGAACTCTCTCTCCAAGTTAGGTGCTCAGAGGGCTGATTTTTCAGCTCCACCCAAAAAAGGAGTGCATATAAAAACACACTGGCACTTGAGTAGCGATTCGCTAGAGTAGTTGAAGCCGTAATGTATAGACTCGGGTTCCACGAAAAGAGCCACTTACTAAAAGTGGCCAGATGCTCAAGGGGAGCGCTCGTATCTAATTCTACGACCAAATTATTTTGGAGAAAGAACTATTCCCAGAAGAAAGACGGCGACAATAATGGTGAGATGAAAGATGAATTATCGGAAAGACCGAACGAAGACCTTTCGTTTCCCGTGAAACTGAAAACATCACCCTCTGCCCCAGCTCCCATCAGCCCGGATCTCGGCATAGAGAGCCTCATGACCAAGAGTAAAAAGCCATATATTCCTAAACTAAAGCACGAAAGATTGACCTATGACTACCCTGGGCTACCAAATGAGGACGAGTTTACAAAACATAGTAACACCACCAAGAAGCCAAAGACAGTCACCAGATGGACCCGTCATGTTCCTAAAATTCTTACCGCTATAGTGGTGTTATGGGGTGCGTATTCCGTAAAGGTATGGTTCTTCCAGCCAGAGAAAGGCTCGGACAGCAAAGAGTTATTGGACCCATACGAGTTTCACAAATTCGTGATCACTCATAAACAGCAGATTGACGACGATCACTACTTGATTGAGATGCGTCCAAAATTCAAAAATTGGCAGTACAGTTACTACGCTCACTACGAGAACAAATCTATTTGGAATGGAGATCGTATTTGGTCCGTGGAAATCAAGCAGCCAGAAATTATGGTTCTGAGAGCTTACACGCCTTTGCCATTGTATTTCATGAAGTCTGAAAAGACCCGTTCGGGAGAAAAAGAGCCATTGTTGCGGGTGATTGACAATGATGCCGACGATTACGATAAGGGTGGCGTGATGACTCTTTACATTAAAAAGTATAGCGATGGAGAGGTGTCCAGGTATATTGTTGACAAGAAGGTGGGCGATGAGATAGATGTTAGAGGCCCCCATGTGGAGTACAAATTTCCTTTCCACCCACTTAACCAGTTGCATACAAGACCTGTTTTCAAAGATTTGCCTTCTAAGATTGAAGCGGAGTCATTACTAGCCACAATAAAGAGGGAAAAAAATATTCCTGATGTGGACAATATGACATTTTATGCCGCTGGTACAGGTATTGCTCCAATTCTTCAGGTGTTGTTCTCCAAAAACCCATATCGTGGCTTCACCACTGTTCACTATTCTGCTAAAAAGCCGACAGAATTGGGACCTTTAGAACGCTACTTGTTTTTCTTGGAGAAATTGGACAGAATCAAACTCGTGAAACATATAGATACACTTCCACGTGACAGATTGAGTAAGAAGGATGTGAAAGCACCTGTTGAGCGGAATTATGTTAGTCCAATGCGCCAAGAGATTGAGAACTCATCTGAGCCTTCAGAGAACGCAGAAGAAACCAACCCAACAGACTCCCTTAAGCTTAGAATGGCAATTTTGGATGATCCGAGAGAAACCATCGCTAATAACAGCAAATTGGCTGAGTCTGAGAGAGCTCACCGCTATGAAAACGCGCTCCAACAAGCTGCAGCGACAAGCCGCGAAAAGAAGGCGGATTCAGCATTGAGTCTTGTCTGTGGTCCTAATGGCTACGTGGAATATGTTGCGGGAGGCAAACTAATGAACACCAACGAACAAGGACCCGTGACCGGCTTACTAGGGGCCAAGGGCTGGGACAACAAAAATGTTTTCAAATTGTAAATAGACCACCGTTATCTGAAGTCACTCGCAAGTAGATCACGTGTACACACAGTTTCGTATTCCATCTTTGGCATTCTTGGAGCAAAGCCCTACGTTTGCCGTCGACCCATATTGCCAATGGACAACGCGGAGGTTCGAAACCTTTCTCTGTCACTATTTTCAGATGCCAAGCCTGTTTGTGTGGAGCTCACGGAACTTGTACTCTTACCTACTGACGAACTTCAGCTCGAATTCCCCGACATAAACCATGGACTACGAACACTAGTGACCAAGCTCCAAAACCACAGAGATTCGCATGATCTCGATCAATATGTTGTGTCTACCAAGGTGGCTGACTATATTTTCTTCCCCATCACAAACCTATTGAAGCAGCCTCTGCTACAACCAGAAACTACCAGATACATACTTGAAATCATTGCTTTTCTAACAAAACACTCATGGCAATACAATTTGGATGTTCTGCTAATGGATCAGCTTCTTCCATTGGTAATTCTTCTTTCTGGAGGCGCCTCAGTGGCCGATGCAAAGGTTTCGACAATCGTCAACACTGATTTTGCATTCAAATCTGCTGCGATTCGTTGTATAGCGTCGCTTGTCAAATGCTTGCCTCGGCAATATTTTCAAGAGAAGGAGAAGGTCTTCTTGAGGCTATCTGCTCTCGGCGACATCACTACCATCATTTTAGATGTCATGAGCAGCTTTACATCGCCTTTGAACCAAGAAGACAATGAGTTGGCAGTGCTCGCCCTCGATGCATTGGAGTCACTTTATTTTACACGGGTTAATCCAGAGCAGGCATCTTTTGTATTTCCTGGTGTTGTTTCTAAGCTAGTTAATTTCTGCATCACTGTTAAGAACATTAAATCTATCACCCTAATCAAGGTGTTGAAGGTTTTGAATGTTTTCATCACTAAGGTCTTTAACGATGTGGATCTCAAGACAAATATTTCGGATACTTCAGTTAAATCAAGCAATTTGAGCGACCTCAGAGACCTTTTCGAACACCAACAGAGCTCCACAGGTACTACCACCCAAACGATCAAAATATCCTTGCCAGCCCAAACAGATGAAACACACAGGACAGAATCTTGGCTAAGAGCAACCTCTAAACAACTTAAGTTGTCCATGATTACTCTTTTTAGGAATGTCTTTTTCATGCCTTCTTCAAGAGATCAATTGATCGCAAAGCCTCAGTTACAAGTTGCTATTTTCGATTTCGTTCAAGATATTGTGAACAAGTGCTTCAAATCATTGTTTAATGAACTATTACAAAGCTCACTTGATATTTTATCAGCGTTAATTTTTGTCGCAAGCAATAGGTCAGACGAAAACGACCTCTTTGAAAAAGCTACCTCAATCTACGAGAGATTAAGCTACTCAAATATTAATCTCTTCTTTAAAAAATTGCAGTTTAAAACGGAAGATCTTGTCTACAATCAACTTCCAACTGTATTAACATCGTTGAATGAAGAAAAAATCAACATATGTACGGTGGCTCTCAGATTGCATATGCGTGTCTTGCGGTCTTTGATCTCCATTTTGAATGGAGACACTAGCATAGTCAACAATCTAGATCAGAAAATACTTGAATCAGTCGCCACTACTATTGTTGAAAATGTATCCCGTGGTCATACCAAAAAGCATTCTGCCAAGAAAGATGATCTTTTAAGGATGCTCTCAGGGCAGAGCATGGAAAATGAAGAAAAGAATGCTTTAGATGAGATAGAACTACCTTCTTACATCAATGCGAAGAAACTCACGAAGATAAACAAAAATTCTAATGTTCTTACTTCGACCCAAGGACTGAACCTTGGGAATATTGATTTGGACCTTACAGGAGTCAATGCTGACAACGAGGTACTATTATTCAATACCTTCTTGTCACTGAAGTCACAGTATGAAATTAAGGCCCTTATTGCTGACATCAGCAGGTCAAACTCCAAGAAAATCGAATTTTTTTTATCTTCATTAATGGCCCTAGACTCAACACTGCATAATGAGACAAATGCTTTATTGAGTGGCTCGATCCCATTATGGGTTGCAAATAAACTATACAGAGAAGTCGAGAGCTTCAGTGATGAGGAGGAATTCGATATCGATAGTTTTCTCCAGTTTGAAGACGAATCCAATGACAATGATCAAATATTAGATATTGGGATTGAACTGCCTTACATCCTTTTGGAAAGGGCACAAACTCTCATGACCGATGCTAAGAGAGAAATTTCTGAAAAACCTCTTGAAGTTGGCTCAAAGGCTTATAATGCTTGTGACATGGCACTATCAGTTTCACTTGAGACGATTGGGTCATTATCTAGATGCTTGAGCAAAAGTGATTTTCAAACAGATGTTTTGATGGATTGGCTTTTCCCGATTCTTGAAGCTTTAACCTATCCCAAAGGAAGTGCAGCCCATGCTCAAGCTAAAATCACAGTAAATCAGATAGTACAGCAATTCTACGACGGGTCATTGGAGAAATTGATTGCTGACAATTCTGATTACCTTATAGATTCGTTAAGTTTGAGCCTATCAGTTGCCAGTGGACTTACGCCTGCTCTACCTGGTATTTTATTGATAGTTCTCAAGATTTCAGGAAAGGTTTTGTTGGAGAATAATCAATTACAAGACATTTTGAGTGAAATGTTTATTGTGATTGATTCGTATCACGGATATTCCGTTCTTGTCGAAAACTTTTTCTATGTTTTTGAGGAGATTATTCGGAAAATTAATGGTCTTTATTTGGACGGTGTGAGAAAAGCTATTGACTTTAAAAAAGAGCCGGCCTATAAACCATGGGGACTCACTGATAAAGATGCAATGCTTGAATTGATTGATGATGCCCATAAAGAGGTGGCTCCTTTCGATGATTACGACCCCGAAAAGGAATATTTCAAACGTAAACCAGGAATTCCGTTCTCAGACCAAGTAAGTTCAGATGACGAGGGTGATTCAGATGACGAGGATGAGACAGATGTCGATGACGAATCTCCAAAGAAGGAAGATATTGAAATTTGGCCATCCCCTATACCTAAAGGAATCTATTCTTCTGTCCAGCAAATTTTCGTATATGGGCTTCAACTTCTTTCGCACCCGTCAACTAAGTTGAAGATTCAGATATTAAAGACCCTTAAGGAAGCATATTTGTTGATGGCGTCGAACTATACGGTATTAATGCCTATTTTAGCAGAGCACTGGCCCATTCTTTTGCTGATCATGGCCGGAACGAATACATTAACTGACCACGACATATCGGACGAGCTTATCAGACACCATCAGCTTGTTGAGCCGGTGTTAGAATTAGCAATTGTCATATTCGAGGAGGATCCCAAGCACCAGTCGTTCATGAGTCGCAGATTCACAGAAATGTGGGAATACCTCAAAAAGAAAAGTCCTTTGTTTCGCACATGCGATGGTAGAGGATTAAAATCCAACTCGAACCTAATAACTCGGTCTAGGGTTCCGCCTAGAGTTTCTCGCTTGATTGTCAAATTGCTTATTACTGGCTTGAACACATATGAAAGAATCATTCCAGATATGGTTGCGTATGATATCGCGAAAGCATGTGTTTCATTAGGAATTGATAAGGAACAGAAACTCGGAAGAGACGCACAGAATCTTGTGTGGGTTGCAAAGAACCAAGGTTGAACCAGTCATGTAATTAAAATTGTATATATGCATAAATTGATCTTTTTCAGATCACTCATCGATAACCATCGGCTCATCGTCACGGTCTGCGCTGTCGTTCAGCATGAGGTCATGAATAACCGCCTTTTTAACAATTTGCTTCGGAACAGGCTGGAAAGGTAAACTGCTTTGGCCTTTTGGCAACGAGGTGGACGAATTTTGACCAGAAGATGCTTCCTCGACCTCGGAGAGGTTATTATTGCCGATCACGTCGGAGTATTTACTCTTATCATTCTCTGACATGTTGATTTTCTTCTCTTTGATTGCCAGCTCCACAGTTTGAGTCTTTGGTATAGTGTCTGAGAGGAAATTCAACGCATCTTGCGTGCTGACCGCGTTACTCAAGTCTTTGTACTGAATTTTTTTGCGCTTCTCCAACTTTGCAAGCATGGACGCATGTTCAACCAAATATTGAACGAAAAGCTCAGTAGCTACACCGGTAGCATATACTGCACTTGCAGAAGACCCGAAATAATCAGGATCCATTTTAAATATTCTCTTGATCTTTGAGAGAGGAAGACTCATTGTCGACTCATCCACGTCTTCCATAGCCTCATCCTCAATGTCGATTTCTTCATTTCTGTCGACATGTGACGCGTTTCCCTCCGCTTTGAGCACCTCAATATCGTCACCTTTACCTGTTGAGGTTCCGTTCTCTCCGATCAACGACATGATTGAATAGTTCAGTTATCACACTGCTGAGAGAGACGCGCACTAAAGGCAGTGAAGGATGTACTGATGTACGCTACTAGCACCACCTCTACAAGTCATGAACACCCGACCAAATATGGCGCAAACCAAATCAAAACGATTGATACATCCCACAGTAGCTTAATATCCGCGTACGATCACATTTATCTATTTACAAAGGAAGATCATCAAGCCGTATTTCATGATAACGGGTAGCCTCTAGCTATCTCGTCCATGGTATGAACCTACTCCTTGGTGATCACAGTATTCTCCTCCTGTTGAGCCTTGACCACATCAGGGTGAACAAATTCCTCCAAAAAGTTGTTTCTCTCCAAGTCCTGATCGTTGTAGTTCTCACCATACTCCACAAAGTCTTGGACGTTATGCCAGATCAACTCGGGGCTCTTGAATCCATCGCTGTAGCCCTCAAACCGTTGGTATACCTGTGGCACGGAACCTCCGACCAAAGCCTTCAAGTCCGTGGCGTGCAAGTCTGCTGGAACAACGTATGTCCTGACTTTAGACCAGTTCACGATGTATTGTCCATCCTTGTTCAACTTACCGTAACCGGAAGAGCCAGTACCCTTGTAGTAATGCTTGTTACCTTGCTTGGATGTCAATGGATGTCTTTTAGAACCTCTAGTGGTGAGACCGTACCATATCTGGCCGTCTCTGAATGTCTGCCAAGGTCTTCTTAAGTTGGCTGTGGCAGACTGCTGGAAATTAAGAACAGTGGAAGCCTTCATTGTGAGCCACCTCTATTTGTGATATGATTAGAAGCGTTGTGTATCGCCGAAAGCAAAGTGAGCTTGAGATGCGAGTAAGGTTTTCTCCACAGTGAAAATCAGCGCTGTCTATTGCCTGAATGAAAAAAATTTGAGGTGTTTGCCCATGTGCACGACTCATAAATGAAGTGGAGAGCGCGAGCAGATTTTGCACCCATAGGACTAGAGCACTCACAAGTAATATACCTAATCTACATCTACAAGATAGAGAATTTTTTTTTTTTAAAAAAAATCATATAAAAATCAAAACCCAATAAAATTACAGGGTACCCATCGGTAGAGCGAAGAACGCCTTGGCCCACTGCAGTACGCGTTAAGCGCCAATGGTGGAGTTTTGCTGAGACGAAATACCCGTATGCATTGTATTGGTACGTCCTCTATTGGGAATAGGTTTAGGAACAGATTCGCCAATAATAGAATAGCCTGCAAAATTTAGATTTGTGAGTGGGTGAAGCAATCTTTCCGTACTAAAAACCACTGCATCTGCCGACTCCAGGGTCATTTTAAAGAGAGGGCTATCAGGAAAGTAGGTCCGATTCACATATTGCCTATATCGCCTCCACATCGCTTTCAATTCATCGCCCACAAAAGTAAAGATCAAGTAAATACTGCCTGCAAATACAATACCGGGGACAACCACAAACGAAAAAACTGGGATGTAAGTATTTGAAACAAGTTTGAGCAAGCATTACAACATACATGTGGCGGAAACAACGCCTAGAATAAAAAGAGTTAAACACATTTCACAAAAGAGAATGGAGAAGATTATACGGGAATGTAATGAGGGTGGTAGTATTACAAACATGTGTATTTGCGACTCAAAGTGCGACTGCGTCTTTGAGCGAGGGTACCTGTTCAAGGGATTCAAATAAGACTGCCCCCATACCTCCCAATAGATGCCCAATGTTGTGACAATGTAATAACCATATACCTGGATTGTTAGCGGTAATCCTCAAAACTACGTGCCCCCCTACCGCTGCCATTACAACATCGGAGAATGGAGGGTTCTGCAAATTGAGATATGGGTACTTATCCCGCATCGCTTCCTCCACTGAGTTGTATGGGAAATTATCCTGGTCGCTGAAACTAATAATATGGACATAATGTCCGTGAATGTGGATCGGGTGGTTGATTCGCTTGTAGTTGTTTATGATAAAATCCACAACTTGGCCCTCTTTGACCTGCGGTTGCAAATATGCCTTCGATTCAGTGATGTTGAGTACACCCGCCTCGAGCTGATGCAACATGGGTGTTTGTACTTCAAAATAAGACGGAAGCTCCGACCAATCTTCAAACATGCTAAACTTGACCATGTCTGTTCGATTCAAATAAAATTTAAAAGTGACATCGGCGGGTTCGATCTTCAGCAATTGGTTAATCCGCTCAAATGGGTGAGTATGATGGGGCCATATCCACTTACAGTGTTTATTTGTAGGAAAGCCATCCATATCTTGAAACCTTTTGCCGTTATTCAACTCATTGTACTCTTGAAAACTTCGAATATCATCTTCATCAAACTCCTCTTCTTTTCCATAAACCAAAAGCGCCTTGGCTTCGATGAACTGAGGAGTGTGAATAGCAGCAACTCTTATAGCAAATGGCTTGTGTGTACTTTCATGTTGCTCTGCCTTGGTTTCAAAGCACACAGTTATTCTTGATCCTACCGGAATAACAACGCTAGTGATCTTTTGAGGAAACACAAATGCACCGTCCACCGCCACAACAAATAGCCTATGATCGTCGATAGAGAAGGCCTTAGTGTACTGACCTCCAGCATTTAGGATATTCATATACTGCCATCTTGATCCATTGGTGAAGTAGATGAAGTTTTCCGAAAGGGTCGATTTGCAGTCAAGGGAATATCCGGGAAGCTCCAAAGCAAAATGATCAAGAGTGTGGTCATTGTACTTAAGAAAGCTTTCGTCCCTCAAGCAACCCATAGAGTCGAAGTATGGAACTCTTTTCAAAAAAGGCTTCTTTTTCGCCAAAGTATAGAACCTCTCGTGAGAGTGACAATAGACTCGACCTTTCCCATTGATGAGCAAGCTTTGGACGCAAACCGGATCAACCCCAAAATGAAACATCCTTGCCATGATATCATCCATGCTCTGCCTGAATGCATCATCTGCTATCAATGATGTTGGTCTTTTCTCTAGCTCCCTGATAATGGATAAATCTCTACTAGAATTGGTTATCAACCGATAAGGTCTCTCCCTCGTAGGTGCTGGCCGGATATATATCATACCATAGAGCCCGTCAGACAGGTACCCGCGGTAATGTGAGTGATACCACATAGCACCGCTTTGATTTTTTAGTTGAAATCTATAAGTATAGCTTCCGCCACTAGGAATGGGATACTGAGTAACACCAGGCACTCCATCCGACCAAGGAGTGCCGATCTGCAAGATCCCATGGAAATGTATAGCTGCTCTAACTTCTAAATGATTGTTTACTGTCACTTCTATCCAGTCATTCTCGTCCCCAACGATTGTGGGACCGGGAGACATTCCATTGATGGCTTTTATGCTCTTGTAGACACCATCATGAGCGAAATACTCTTGTGTGAGGTTAAATTGATAGAAGCAGACATGCGATGAAACGGCATTGAGAAAGAGAAGCAAAAGAAGACTTTTTTTACAGAGACGTGGTACATGGCCCATGAGGATAGAGAAGAGGTTGTGGGGGTTGGCCAGCTAAGCGCGTATAATCGTAATTCCAAGCACACACTTCGCAATATTAAGCGGGAGCGACAACGAGATTGCAAAACCACAATTGGAACAAATTATGAAAAATTCAACTTTGGCCATTGAAAGACAATATTACGGGAAAAAAAGCAACCCGATATATACGTTATCATCTATTTCACTTGTTTGACTTCAAATCCCCGTTTTCTTCGCAATTCTAATTTACGCTTTCACGGACGCTTCTCTAGTGTAGAGGCGAAATCTAAGCCGCGTTTTTAGTATTCTTCAGCAATGCAGTTTCTTACCGCCGCCACCATCCTATATGCCCGCGTTGGGCTCTTAGTCTACTTGTCATTTATTCTCCTCAAAAGTCCAAGTACAATCGTTAATGCAAACTTTACTTTGATGTTGGGCCAGGCCATGCACTTGGCAACCGTTCACGCTTCGGACAAGAACCCGCTTTTCGGATTACTAGCATTGTTCATCGGATCGAACGCCATCAGCGACTTGATCCCATTATTGGCTGAAAATATTGCTTACTTTGAGACAGTGGTTCCAACCAGACTCGCGTGCTACTTTTTGTTGGGCTCCTTCTGCTTGGTTTCTGACTATGGTTTGATCGCCAACAACTTGGTGTTCACTTACTCATTTGTTGAGATTTGGCTAAACTTTTTAATCTACAACAATCTCCGGGACGAAAAGTACTACAGAGCTAAGAAGTTTTTGGAAGAACATGGCGAAGAATTGCGCAGAGAAGAAGGTGAATTAGTGGTTCCTATTGAGTAATGTATTAGATAGATCATGATATGAAATTCAATATGGTCCAGTTCATGCTCTCCTCGATCTCGTTAAAATCGCTGAACGTGAGTTGAAGAACGTTTGTACCGTTTTGATTCAGTTGTAAATCCTCCATGGTTCTATACTTGGATACCGTTAATACAAGAACCAAGTTCACAAAAATATCGGACGTTGTCACTTCGACCTCCACATTCAAATGTTCCTTGGTGGCCAATTTCTGTAAAATTAGCTTGAATGTACTTATAGGCTTAGTGACTGCTCTTTTGAAGGGATTGGTTAACTTTTCCGTTTTTAAATTCAAGTACTTCTCTTCCTTAATCTCATGTGCGAAGGACGTTGAGTCAAGACCTTGGCAAATCCTGTCAATAATTTTTTTCATGCTGAGCAAATTGTTTTCATGGCGAATGTTTCCAATCAATGGTCTAAGCATCAATGGATGGGAATTGTTCTGTTTCCACTTCGTAAAAGACGTGGGTATCTTTTGCTTCAACTCGAGATTGTAATTATAGTAGCAGCACAACATAAGTTTCAAGAATGTTAAAATGGCTTGGGCCTTCTCATTATTTTTGGATGATTCCTTGTTGATGTTCTGATAGAAATTGTCCAACTCCTCTTCGTTATTCTCATCGTAAACCACCGATTCAATCTCGATTATTTGATCAAAGATTTCAATGACAATCTTGTTCGAAATTATCGACACGTTATAGTTGATAAGATTTTTTGCCTCCCGTATTAAATGGTAGAACAAGTCATTTTCGAAAAGAAAGTAACGGGCTTTTTCTATGTCGTTGATCACCTTGTGCTCGCTCTTCTCCTCGATAGAGGCCTTTTCGAAAACAGATTGCCCAGTCAACATGAAGTCGTTATCAATTTTGCTCAAAACTTTGATTCGGGTGAACTTGTTAGAATCCTGGCTTATCTTGTGGGTACCGCCCAGAATCGGACTAAAGGTGATATCGCCTGTTTGTTCGTCCTTGCGGAGAACAGCAAGGCCCTTATCCAAATAGCTAGATCCCGAGTCTCCATACCCGTATTTCACTCCAATAGCTCTCGAATTGGTCAACGGATCGCGAAGAGAGACTAAAACCTCACCATGATCCAATACTTTGCGAATCATACCCCAATACTGCCGCTCAATATCAACTTGCGTTCGTAGTTGGGTTCCGGCTCCTTTGAAAAGCTCGCTTATATGATTGAGGGATTGGTATTTCCATCCCAAACCAATACTCCCGGCCTTTTGCGTTATTTTATCATCATTGCTTTGCTCGTTGTCATAGGCACCGTGGACAATTCTGTCTGCACCCAAGGACCCCAAAGGAACATGTTTGGTAAGATAAGGCGACATTGTTGCTTTGGAAACGTTTGGCTTAGTTGCAGACATGAGTAGAGACACAAAGTCTAGCGACAAGGACGTTTCGTTCATGGCGGAGTTGATGTGGCCCAAAAGTTCCATTTTCTGTTTTTGGAATTTTTGGAAGTTGGACTCGGCATCTTCAGCGGAAGTTTCAGACGACTCGGACTCCATCATATCAAAGCTCTCGATGCCGTTGGATTTTTGCTGGATTTCTTCCTGCAACCCATCTTCGGTGATATTTAAAAACGACTGGCGCTCTGCGAGAATTTGAGGGAGGAGATCCGCAATAGGAATAGTATCTTCATCCTGGAGAAACGGATCTTGGACGTCGCCGTATACGCTTTTATCTAGATGCAACCGGACTTTGTCGGAGTCAGCCATGGTACTTTTGGAAAAGGTGAGTACGCGCTGTGAGACAAGGTTAGCGCGATACGCACTACATATAGTGTGCAGCGATATAGTTGGGGCCAAAACCGTCCAAACGCACTACAAACGGCCGTTACTTTTCGTCTATTATACGATGGCTATCTAATCCATGAAGTCATCCAAGTCGCCATCTTCAATCGCCTGCAACAAGCCCATCTCATCTTCCAAGCCTTCCAAGCTGTGGCTGGAGACTTCTGGTTTGCTATCGGTGGATGGATATCTCATGGCCTTGACCGAATCATTGTGCAAAGACAAGCAGAAGCGTATTCTGTGGTCAAACTCTTCCTGGGGCGCTTTTGTGGAGTAAACGTCCAACAACTCTCTCGACTGCATGTAGCCGTCCTTGTGGTTGATGGAGGCGTCAATAACGCCGTCTCGGATGGCCTTGGACACGATGTACTCTGTGGCTTCCTCCGAGTCGAGATGCAACTTGATACAAATCTCCTTCAAGGAGATCTTGGAGTAGGACAAGGACACCATGCGGATACCAGTCTTGATGACGTTCTGGCGCAACTTAGACACCAAGGTGAAGTTGCCGTCCTTGACAAAGACCGCCTCGTACTTGTTCAACACCTCGCCAAACATCTTTAAGTCACCCCGGCGCACCGCACGCGTCACGTGGAAGTACGGCTCCAAGTTGCCCGGCGCGGTCTTGAACACCTTCAACTCCGGGATGTCACCCATCAACAACTCAATGATGATGCTCAACTTGGTGGCCTCCTGCAAGAAGCCGCGGGCCAACTTGGTTTGAGGCGCCTTGCGGATAGCTGCCACCACACACTCGTGCGCGGTGGAGTAGTCCAACTGCACTGCGTTGATCCGCGACAAGTAGTAGTAGTAGCGCGCAGTCAACGCGTTGCCTGCGCCGGCAGGGAACACCACTTTTTCGCAGAGATTAGCCGCCAGCGCAATGTCGTGCACCAGCAAGTAGTTGCGCAACAACGCGGTGATGATGGCGGCGGTGGTTTCGTCGTCGTGCCTCAAAGTGGCGGAGCGCAACCCAGCCAAGAGTGCAGGGCGCACTGAGAGCAAGTTGCCGCGCAACTCGGCGGTGCGGGCAATGTAAAACCACATCTTGGCCTGGATGAAATCCAAGGTGCGGCGGTTGTAGCCGTTCAACAACACAACCACCGCCTCATTGAAGCTCTCCAAGCGGTCCAACTGGTGCGAGTCCAAGAGATAGAGCTGCACAAGAAGATGCAAGTACGCGTTGATTTCGGGGAGCACCTCGCCCGGTTTCTTGTCAGATTCAGTAGTAGCGCCAGATTCGGGCAATTGCGCCAACAACGAGGCGCGCGCGGTGTGGCTGGGGGCGTAGTAGGTGGTGATCACCTGGGCCAACGCCAGCACGTCCTTGGCAATGCGTGTGCGCAATTGGCCCAACTCCCGGAACACCTTGAACACATATCTGTTGTCGTAATTAGCGGCAGCCTTGTGGAAAGAACCGAAACTAAGTTCGATTTCGTCGGCGAGAGAAAGCTCGGCGGAGGATTTGAGCCGAGTTTCGGGCGCAGGCGTGGCGTCCTTCATGTCAGTGTCGGAAGTCATATGGAGTAGAGGTGGTGGAGGAGAAGCGTAGGTTTGGATCGCGAAGTCGCCACAGAGGTAGACTGCCGGATAGGGAAGTGCGCGAGCGCGGGGCGGAGGTAGCGTGGGCCTGGCGAAAAAAACCGGATCTCGAATGTTGGGGTGGGAAAAATTTGGGGAGTCCAGGAAATTGGGAAACAGGAAGAATCCGGAAATGCAGAAGCGCGGCAGACATAATTGGGAGCAGTTTCGAAGTTTGCATAACCTGAGCCCAGATTGACAGGGCGTTTTGTATGGTCTGGATTACAAATTGTCGTCTACGTGCGGCACCTAGAATTGTAGACAAGGCTGACAACCAGACATTGACACACAAGATATGGGCAATTAGCCATTACAGATAGCAATTGAACACAGAGTCCATTGAAAGCAAGAATAGGCGCTCCAGTAGGCGGAAAGCACGAAACGACAGAAGCAGTAGGCAATGCACCATAGGGTAGATAAGCCATTGTGGGCCGTTTTTCGCTCGCAACGGTCATTACTGCATGGCTTCCGTGGATATTAATTAAAACAACCTGCAAAACCAAAACACAAAAGAAGCCGAGGCCAGACCAGATGCCTCAAGCCAACAATCAACGCAACCAGTAGGAGCCAACAATCCACCCGAACTGCCCATAACCACGTCACTTCTTGTGCCGCAGGTTCCGTTACTGCACTGAGCGAATTGTTCCGCCACCGTGATTATTTCCGCACTAACGCATGGGCCTCACTGAATGCATGCGGGCGCGGCCTGTATGTCCCGCCCCAGATACTTAAGCGTGGGTTATCGCACCTCCGCCAATGACCACCCAGTTTTCGCCATGGATTCCTCTGTCTTGCCCAACCCTCCCAAGGTGCCAGAATTGGTGCCTGTGTTCTTGATCAACTTGAAGCTCGATGGCGCCCCCGAGCAAATCTTTGCCAATGCCACCAGAAACAAGGTGCTTAACTTGGCTCAGGTGATTGACGGCACTATCACCACGGTGCCCAACAAGTACAACTTGGAATTGGACGTGAAGAAGGTGCACGGTTTCGATGACATCACCAACAACCTCGCTGACGGCTACAGTGAGTTGGACTGCAAGTTGTACGGAACCACCGACGACGGCTCCGGGGTCTATGTCACCTACTACGGCTTGGTGCACATGCTGAAGCCAATTGTGGATGTTCTCACCAACGAGAGCTCCACCATGAACATCGAGGATGTTTATCTTACCTGCAACCCCCGTATTCACTTTGACGAGCAGGTGGCCGACAAGTACAAGTGGGCCATTCAGGAGAACTTTATTGGCAAGGGTAGATTTGTCAGAGACGGCTCCGGCAGCTTGTACGTGCAATACTACGTGTACGTTGTGCGTCACTAAGCCGAACACTATAGCTACAAATTCTTTCAATAAATGAATTACACTATCAACGACAACGCGATCAGGCCGAAATAAACACATAATTAAATACCGGGGCGGCATCCTCGCCCCTCACTATCTAATAGCCTCCCAGTGCACGAAGGCTTAGCAACAAGAGTTTGATTGGTTGGAGGTCAACGACTGGCCTCTCAAGTTCACGTTGGACTTGCCACTGTTGTTGCCGGCACCGGCGCCCGAGTTGCTGGTCATTTGCGCCTTGATCTGTCTCGCCATGGTGTAAAACGCTTGCTCCACATTGGACGACGACAACGCCGAGGTCTCCAAAAACGGAATGTCCAACGCCTCGGCAAACTCCTTTGCCGCGGTGTACTCCACCACCTTCTTGTCTGACAAGTCGGCCTTGTTGCCCACCAACAACTTCATCACGCCGCCTGTGGCGTAACGGTCAATTTCCTGCAACCACTGCTTGACATTGTTGAACGATTCCTGGTCGGTGACGTCGTACACAATGATGATGCCGTGCGCGCCACGGTAGTATGACGAGGTGATGGTTCTGAACCGTTCCTGGCCCGCGGTGTCCCAAATCTGCAACTTGATGGTTTTTCCGTCGAGCTCGATGGTTCTAATCTTGAAGTCGACGCCGATGGTGGAGATGTAATCCTGGGTGTAGGTGTTGTCGGCAAAACGCAACAACAAGCATGACTTGCCCACGCCGGAGTCGCCAATCAACAATAATTTGAACAAGTAGTCGTATTCACTGTTCATCCTTTCTGCGGGAAAACGGGCTGTGCGGTGATCTGATATCGAGAGAAATAGGAGGTGAGCAGTTTTCGTAGAGAACGGAAACAATCACAGGGGAGGAAGGATGTGTACTGGTGTGGTAGAGGGAATGATGTACAATTCCTCACGTATCCGTTACTGGGGAAATCGGCCGCGCACGACTTGTACAGCCTGCCTTTATCGCCTCACCATAAGTGCCGCGGGCAGTTGCTAATGTGGCGTAAAAACGTGAAAGAAATCGACACGAGTGCGTTGCTGAATCTTTTTTGCAGTAGAATTATCCGCCTAAGGGCACACACAACAGAAACGGAGCACAGCGTTACGACTAGGTGAGTGAGAATAGGTTGAGGGTATCGACTGGAGAGTGATTGAAGAGGTATATTAAGCGGAGACGCAACAGAAGGATGGTGAATGATCATTAGCAAAAGCCAATGCCAAAAGGTCGCAACGGGGGAGAGCAGCAGAAGTAGAAATGTATTTGGGCATATGTATCAGGCAAAATATTCTAAAAACAGAAATTTACCGACGGCAGACAAGCAGAGCCCCCCCGAAGAAAGGCCCAAACTTGGAAATGTCTATGAGGTAGTTTCACAAGCCACCGGAAGGGACAATAGTTCTGGACAATAGTTCTGGACAATAGTTTTGGACAATGGAATTCTGGACAATGGAAACCTGGAAGATGGAATTCTGGAAATGGAAACCTGGAAGATGGAAACCTGGAAGATGGAAACCAGTGGATCCACTGCAGCGGAAGCAATGCCAGCATTGGTTAGCGTTGATCAGAAATCAGCTCAGAAGCATTGGTTGGTGAGATGGCACGCGGCCAGGGTGCCTATTCGGTCTTCTTGGAAGCGCCCAGTAGTTTCTTTTTGGCGATCGCAAGCATCTTGGAGAACCAGTACACATTCAACACATCAAGAGACACGTTCAACACCAAGGTGGACACCGGGAAGAACCAATGGTCGTGGCGCCACACATGCCACATGTCGTAGGCAAGCAACGCCACCGCGTAGAAGCCCCACACGATTCTGACCAAGAAAAAGGTGACGAGCAAACACACGCCGTTGATGGCCACGGTGCGGTCGCTCACCGTGCCCGCAGGAAGGCGTGATGCAAACCAGTTGATGTTGACAAACGGCGTGCTCAATTCAAAGAGCAAGAACGCCGGGACCCACGGCATACAGTAGGGCCGGAACGAGTTTGAAAACACAAACAATGCCACGAACGCGTGGAGGAGGAAACCCACACCAAACAACTTGATGTGGCGCAAGCACACGTACATGTCCCACACGAAGTAGCCTACGGTCACGGCGCTGACAAACCCGGTGTAGGGATTGTATCCGTAAAGGGAGGAGTATGGATCTGCGGCACGGTTCTGGAAGTGGGGGTGAAACCAGGTGGGCAAGAGAATCACCACGGAAACAATGCACTGCACCATGGACACCACGTGGATGTCGAAGTTCAATCTGGTTTTGGCGTTGAGGTTGGTGTAGGCCAGGCCCCAGTACCGTGTGCAAAGTGCGGGCGACGCCATCTGGATGCCAAAGTAGACCAAGGCTGCGGCAGCTATCTCGTGCCAATGCGCCAATATATGCGACGAGGGTTCGGCGGGGAACGGTCTGGCCCACTCAAACGGGTCTGCGGCGAGATACATTAGGAAGAGAGAGTGTGTTGGGTAGAGAGTGGGATTTCGGCCCGCGCGGACTCTGTATACGAAAAGCGCGAGACGTGGAGCGAGGGAAGAACAGGAAGAGCGGAGAGTGCGGAGACTGAAGAAGACATCGAGGGAGATGGGAGTGAATAGAGAGGGAGAGATAGAAGAGGCAGAAGAGGGGAGACAGAAAAGGGTCGACTACGCACCGGGGACTTTGGTTTTTCTGAATCTATGTTTCCTCAAGAGTATCATGGTGGCTAATACACCTAACCAGACTTCCTGCGGCTCGGTTCGCGGCCGTCGTCCTGCGGCGAAGAATTTTCCGCGCTTCAATCCCCATCAACACTAACCCACCACCACTCTTTACCATGTCTTACCCATTGGTTTGTTTAGGAAACCCTTTGTTGGACCTCCAAGTCGACGTTGATGCTGCGTACCTCGAGAAGTACGCCTTGAAGGACAACGACGCCATCTTGGCTGAGCCAAGCCACTTGCCCATCTTCGACGAAGTGCTCAAAATGGACGGCTTGAAGTTGGTTGCCGGCGGCGCTGCCCAAAACACCGCTAGAGGCGCCCAATACATCTTGCCTCCACACTCCGTGGTCTACTTCGGCTCCACCGGCAAGGACGTCTACTACGAGAAGTTGATTGAGGCCAATGCTCAATACGGCTTGAGAACCGAGTACCAGATCCAAGAGTCCACCGGTACCGGTAAGTGCGCTGCGTTGATCACTGGCAAGAACAGATCTTTGGTCACCGACTTGGCTGCCGCCAACTTGTTTACCCCCTCGCACTTGGAAAAGCCCGAGAACTGGATCCTTGTGGAGAACGCCAAGTACTTCTACATTGGTGGCTTCCACTTGACCGTGTCGCCAGAGGCCATCGAGTTGTTGGGTAAGCACGCCGCTGCCACCAACAAGGTGTTTGCGTTGAACTTCTCTGCTCCTTTCATTGCCCAGTTCTTCAAGGACCCATTGGACAAGAGCATTCCATACTGTGACTACATCATCGCCAACGAGTCCGAGGCTGCTGCCTACGCGGAGTCTCACGGTTTGACCACCACAGACGTGGCTGAGATCGCCAAGCACGTTGCCAAGTTGCCAAAGGCCAACACCCAAAGACCAAGAACCGTGGTGTTCACCCAGGGTACCGAGCCTACCATCACCGTGACCTACGATGCTCAAACCGACTCCTTCGACGTCAAGGAGTACAAGGTCAGAGAGTTGGCTCCGGACGCTGTTGTCGACACCAACGGTGCCGGTGATGCGTTCGCTGCTGGCTTTGTTGCTTCCTTGGTGCAAGAAAAGACTCTTCCAGAGGCGGTCGACGTGGGCCAATGGGCCGCGGCTTTGTCGATCCAAGAGGTGGGTCCAACCTTCCCATTCCCCAAGCAATCCTACGCTTAAGCAGTTCTGCGCCGCTAGAGTCTGTTGCTTATGTGAACCGACGAGATTCATTTCAACATGCCCATCTTGCATCCTTTTTACCATTTCTTATTACAACCACTTTTTTTACAATCCGGGACTTGGTGGCCATTCTATTTCCCACCCCTATCCTCTCTAGACCCGCAACGGTTAGTACCCGTTGTCTTATGTATACGTGCAAATTTCAACATTGATGCCTAATTCGGACTCATCGCGACTGTACCAGAAAAAAACCGTAGACCAAAAGACATAATTCTCTCCACATCCATGTCGGTGCTGAAGGACCATTACTACAAACTAAGCTCTGAGCTTCCTAAAGAGCGCATCGAGGCCGCTACTGCCTTGTTGTCCGAGCTTAGTTCGGTCGACAAAACCGAAGAGTGGGATTACGCGCTCAGCAGATTGATCAAGGGCCTTTCCACCTCGCGCCAAACCGCCAGATTCGGCTTTTCCATGGCCTTGACCGAGCTCGTGCGGGAGCTCGTGCTCAAAGAAAACTACGACTTGTCGCTTTCTTCCTTCTTGGACAAGGTCGTGGACGCCACCCAGGTTTCGTCTGCGATGAAGGGTAAAGAGTTGCGCTCGGTCTTATTTGGAAGACTTTTCGGGTTCCAGGCCTTGGTCAACTCTGGCTTGTTGCTTGAAGCGTCCTCCTCCCAAGAAGACATTCAAAAATTCGTGTCTCTTCTTGTTCTGTTGTCTGGTGCCAAGTCGTGGTTGAGAGAGTCTGCCATGTTCACCTTATGCCAGTTCCTTGGCACTTACTTGGGGTCCGACTTGTACGACGAAGCCACTCTTGTTGGATTTTTGCAGTCCATCAGCGATGAGGAATTGAACTTCACCACAGAAGGTCTTGCCGTGTACTTGGTGATTCCCCAACCTCTACGCTCCATCGCCGCTCAACAAGTTACAGGTTCCTCATTGTGGAAAAATGGCGATCCACTCAGCTCCGGAAACTTGGTTACTTTGGCTAAAGTATTGAAAGATGTTGATGTGGTGGCCGAAGACGCCTCTGACGATTCAGAGTCTAAACCGCAAAAGAACAAAAACTCAAAGCAGAAGGGCACATGGTCGCCTCGGATTCCGTTCGTGTGGGAATTCTTAGTCAAGCACTTTGCGGCAGAGATCTCCGAAGGAGATTTTGATGAGGTGATGGAATCGTCATCCAAAAAGAGAAAGAAGTCTGGCGCTCAGAAATCAAAAAAGAAGGCCAAGACGGAATCCACTTCCATTTCGCTCAAAGAGTTCTGGAAAGTGGTGGTTGACGAGACAATGTTTGCCGAAAAGGCGTCTTCAGAACGGAAATACTGGGGATTTGAGGTCTTTAACCAATTCTTGACTGCCCTCCCAGCAAGTTCTGTGTCTGACTTGTTTACCCCCAACTTGATGCGGTGTTTGATCAACCAGTCAGCCCAAACAGGAAGACTTTTAAACAAAATATCCACCAAAACCATCAATACCATCATCGAAGTGCCCCAGAAAGATCTCTCTAAAGTCGTGCCTGTTCTCACTCGTATTATTGATGAAGCGAACGGCGGAACTTGGAATTTTGACCCAATTACAAAATCCAAGGCGGTCGACGCCCTTATTGGAGTTTTGGGCTATGTTGAAGATGTGGAACTGGTCTCGAACCATCAAGTTGACTCTCTTGTTTCCGACATCAAGGATGTATTGATTTCTAAGTTTGAAAAGGCTTTGGCTGAACAAGACGAGCCCGAGGCTACTACCAGCGAAATTATTCATAAGAAATCTAAGGATAACGTCCTTAAGTGGGTGTTGGATAAGCTACTTGTTCTCATGAGAAGCACAAAGAGATTCAACGCCGAGAAGTCCAAGCTGATGGAAACCGTTTTCAAGTTCTTAATTCAACACGCTCTTTTCAAGAAAGCTAGCGGAAATGTTGTCTCGAATAATATATTGAAACTCGTTCAAGACAGACTAAACTCATTCTTATCGGAAGTCATCTCGCTGAAGAGAAAGGGCCACTCATGGTCGCTCTACTGCGTTAAGCAGATCAAGAGCTTGGAGGACGACCCTGACTTTGAATTGCTTCTTGAACTAGATGAAAGCTTGGCAGCAATCAGGGACGAAGGATTAGAAATGTTATCCACTATCAAAGACGCCATGAAGCATGGTAAAGGAAACACTGAACAACAATACTGTTTCGAACTTTTGTTCTCCATGGTTTTGTTGCAGTTATACATGGGAGAAGCGGAGACGGTGGATGTTCTCGAGGAACTTAAATCTTGTTACTTGGAGACTTTTAGTGGAGAAGATGCGGAGATCGATACATCAACTGTTTTGACAGAAATTATCTTGTCGTTTGTGTCTAGAAAATCGACTTCCTTGAAGAAACTATCCACCATTGTTTGGGAATCTCTCATGTGCACCAAAGATCAAGATGGTAAGCTCAATGTCAACGCTGCTTGCTTCAAGCTATTGTTCGCCGTCTTAAACACAAAAGAAAATGAAGAGGGCCAAAAAGCATTGTTTGAAGGAGAAGACGAATTTGGCGCCGAAGATGAGGACGAAGAAGAGGTGGAAGAAGATGGCGAAGAAGAGCAACAGAGTGAACAAGAAAAAGAAGGCGATGATGCAGACACAGAAGATAGTGACGATTCCTCAGACGAAAGTGATGACCTGACGGCTAAAATCGACAAAACTACGAACATTAAGCTAGCAAAGGCATTAGGAATTCCAACGGAGACTAGTGGCGAAGTTAAGTATGAAGACATTGACTCTTTTGGTGAAGATGATGACGACTACGAGTCCGAATCGATGGACGATGAACAAATGATGGCTATCGACGGCGAACTTTCCCGTATCTTTGTGGAGAGAAGAAATGCGCTTTCCGCAAACAACACCAACAAGAAGAAGGCCGAATTGATGGAAGCAAAGGAAAACATAATTCTTTTCAAGAGTAGAGTTCTTGATTTACTTGAATCCTTCAGCAAAGAACAGCCGAACTCCATCTATAACCTCAGTTTCATCCAACCCATTGTTTCCCTTATGAACATGACCACGGATAAAAACTTGGGAACAAAGGCTCACAAGCTTTTGAAAACTAGAGTCAGCAAGGCTAAAATCACACAAGAAGAACTCAATGAGCGTTATCCTACGAATGAGGACAAGGCCACTTTCCAGTCTACCCAGTTAGAACTTTTGGATTGGCTCCAGACACAAGCAGGCAAATATTCGTCTAACCACGCACATGCTTTGGCTTGTGGCCAAGCATGTATCATAATTTCCAAAGCGTTGGTGGCATTGGATACCAAGTTGTTGGAAACCATTATCAACGTCTACACCAAGACGTTGTGTGTATGGGCTACAGAGCCTAAGAACAGAATCCAGGCTTCGATGTTCTTTGACTTTATTAACTGGCTCAATGCCAAAAGATCTAATTAAAGAAAATAGAAATTAAGTGACACGAGTTCGAAAACATACTGTCAATTAGATGTAGTTAAGCCATGGTTCCTCTGTGGTGCATCATGTATACGCGAATATATCAGACCGATCAAGCGTACATGTGGTCACCAATTATAGGGCGCGACCGACACCGAGTCCGAAAAACCAAGTTAACGCTCTCTTTGTATCATCTACAGCTCCATCACAAATATGTCTTCTTACAAGCAAGCTGGAATCACCTTGAACAGAGCTATGGCTCTCGCTGCCCAGACCGTCAGAAAATCTTTGAAGCCTGAGTTCAAGGTTGCTGCCGAGAAGAGAAGTTTCACCGAAGTCAAGGTTTCCAAGTTCGAGAACGGTGTCGGATCCGAGGCTAAGTCTTTGGCGAAGTAAAGCTTCTGCCCAAAGGTTTTCATGACTTAAATAGGAACGATATCAATGCATGAATATATTCTGACTCAGGTAGGCGATTGCAATAATTAAGCAATGCATCAAACAACACAAGAACGCCATGTCTCTCAGGTTTGGCAGTGCCATGAAATACACACGGATTTCGACATCCAGTTTACGCTGAGCCGTATAATAAATAAATCTATGTATGTACAGTGGTTGGTGGGCCATAAAGACTAAGAGTCGACCTTGGTGCCCAGTGTCTGGGGAGAAAAAGCTTCCCTCTCTTCTTCAAGCTCTTTGCTGATCTGATTGATAAGTTCAGCTCGTTGATCGTAAGGCAAAGCATCGAGCATAACCCTGATGCTCTCCTCGCCCCTTTGGTTCTTTTCAATTAACTCTGCTTGGCGGTTAAGTTTCTCTTGAGCTTCAATTTCGTCCTCACTGATGTGTTCCTCCTGTTCCTTAAATGTCTTTTCATCAAGAAGCTTGGACAATTCAGAATTAGGATCACTGAACAACGAGATAAATCTTCCTTGCTCCACCACCTTACCGTTTTTACCCAAAACAATAACATTTTCAGACTTGGAGATGGTTGAAAGTCTGTGAGCAATGGAGATAATGGTCATTTGACCTTCCGATGTAACTTCACGCAAAGTGTCGTTAATGAGACTCTCCAGTTTCAGATCAAGCGCAGAAGTGGCTTCGTCAAGCACCAAAACCAATGGCTTCTTGATCAATGCTCTAGCAATCGCAATTCTTTGTTTTTGACCACCAGACAAGGAAGTACCCCGGGAGCCAATCAAAGTATTATATCCATCGGGGAACGACTCGATGAAGTCATGACAATTCGCCTGCTTCGCAACTTCGATAATGTCGTCCATGGTCAACTTGCTGATCTGTTGCGGAGTCAATCCATAAACAATGTTTTCCAAGATTGTACCGGACAACAAAATGGGCTCCTGTTGCACCGTACCAATAATAGAGCGTCTGAGGTCACGAACCTGGAAGTCGTTGATATTTCTTCCGCCAATCAAAATCTCTCCACTTTCAAGATTATAAGATCTCAAGAGAAGAGTAGCAATGGTGGATTTACCACATCCAGAAGGGGCAACGAAACAGGTACTAGATCCAGCAGGGATTTTAAAAGAGCATCCGTTGAAAATCTTGTCCTTTGGTCTGGTAGGATAGCTGAACACAACATCTCTAAACTCGATATCGTTACCCAAGTTCGAGGGCGACCTTTGGCCTTTAATCGGAGGAACGCTGTCTTCGTAGTCAATTAATTCAAAGAGTTTCAGACCGGCACCTGAACCTTTCATGAGCTCCATGTATGTGGTGGTCAAACTGTAGAGAGCCATATTGAACAACTCTGAGTACATCGTGAATGCAACGACATCACCGGTGGTCATTTGGCCGTTGATGATCAAATACACACCCAAAGCAATGCACGATAAGTAACCACTATGGTACAAGGAGTAAATGGATACGGAGTAGTTTGATTGCGCTAAAGCTTCCTTTTTGGCCACGTCAATCACATTTCTGAGCTGCGCCGAGTACTTGGAAAGTTCCTTTTGCTCACCTGTGAACGCCTGAACGAGTTTCACCGAGTTCAATGTTTCCTCACTGGCCTTGGTGAGTCCCGCAGTGGCATTCTGCAATCTAGTGGACAAGGATCTGATTTTTTCACCGTACCACACCGAACCGAAGGTGATGGGTGGGGAAATCATCATCATCACTCCAAAAAGGATAGGGTTGATCGAAAACATCATATACGCACTGATGATACCAAAAAGCACATTCTTCAATCCATCAGGTAAGTTGCTTGTGATCGATCTAGACACAACATAAGCATCACTGGAAAGACGCGAAATCAAGTCTCCCGCCTTGTGCTTTTCCTGATCGTAGAACGCCGCGTCATGACTAAGCAAGTGTTTCATCACCCGTAACCGGAGCCGAGCCACAAGTCGTTCTCCCAAAAGCTTCAACACCCAGATCCGCGCCCAGAAGCACACGGCACTGGCGCACATAAAGGGAACCATGAATGCAAACACGGTGGAGTATTTATAGCCCCAGATTAACAAATCACCATCCTCGTCGGTGATTTTCTGGTTGATCGCATCAATCGCGACACCCACCAACTTAACAGAAGTGGTGGGATAAAGCACGGCAAACAAGATAAATGCCAACGCGTACATGAAAAGCTTCAAGTCGGGACGGCCGAGTTTGAGGATCCGGGCGACGGTCTTGAGGTTCTGGCGGAAGTCCACTTTGGTTTTAGACGCTAGCGCCTTTTCTTCCTCGATGATCTGCCTGCTCCGAGCCCGGCTCGCCTGGATGAGCAGCAGTACGGATTCGGCTGTCGGTTTAGCATCAGACTTTTGCGAAGGTTCCTGGGTGGAGCTTGTACTTAGCGCCCGAGGAAAGATGGTACCAATTCTCGTGGTGATTGCTGGAAACAGTCTTGGGCAGAGTAAAGAAGGCTGTGCTGGATGGTGGAGGCATCGCAAAGCGAATAGCACCGGCGACACAGACCGCTTTAGCACAGGCCGAGACCCAAGAAGAAACATAGGAGGCTGAAGTAACGGAGGTGACTTGGAGTGAAACTGGGTACACTACTCTGGATGAAGTCGGCGATCGGGAAAACTGCATAAAATAGCGAGGTGACACAATAGCCGGGGTCGGTGTCGGTATCGGGACGCTGTAAACCTCAAGTGGGGCTCAGTAGCGAGGGGGTCCCAGTTACTTCCTATCTACTATGAACGCAGCACACGTAATCCGCTACGTTTTATTGTACTTATCTATGGATATTGCGCACCCTTCAGTGTCGCGGATATAACCACATTCGCACCAGCCACCGAAAATGCGACGGTGGGAATGTATGGAATCATCGGCATGTATGACTTGGGAGATGTAGTAACCTTTGACCTAGACCTTTCTGTCGACAAAACTTTGAATCATTCCGGCTTCCGATTCCTCGTACTCGCGGATTTCCACCTTTCCAGACGCGTCCAAGCTGGTGTTCACCTGTATAAGCTGCTTGCGAGGCAACTTCTTGTTGAGCACGGTGTCTCTCAAACAAGCGTAGCTGTCGGTAACGTCTGTGATTTCGTTGTAGAATTCAAGACCCGCTGTGACGTCGGCGGTGGTTTTGAACACATGCAATGAGCGCAAGAACTCGGCCAACGCCTCCACGGCCTCTTTCTCCAACTTGGACTCGTCCACCACGATTTCCAAGTCGTCAAATGTGTCCTGGCTGTGCTTGAGGGCAACGACTCCAGCCCTGTGCAAGCACTTGAAGATACCGAAGCGGGCTTGCATGTGTGGTTGACCCCACTTCTTCGACAGTGGGTCCCAGAATTCCAAGCCAATGACACCAGCACGGGCCATCAAGAGTGTAGCAATCAACTTGACATCTTCTTGGTCCTCTGGGGTGGTGATGCCAAAGATAGGCAACACTTCCAATGGCTTAGACAAGATAAGGTACAAGGCCACAAGCTCAGCTCTACACTCCTCAAAAGAACCAGCAGAAGCACCGAACAAAGAGCCCCATGTCTCGTTTGGACCGTAGTAAGTCTTGATCTCGGGGTGGTTCTCCTTGTCGAAGTTGTAAACACCAGGGGAGGTTTCCTGCAACAACTTACCAGTGCCGTGACCCAATAACTCGTGCAAACCGACTTGGACCTCGAACGCGTCGTCTCTCCACTTGCGGAACTTGGCCTGCAATGACTCGTTGACAAATGTGATCACCTCCTCTTTGGCTTGCTTCTTTGGGTTGGCACTCAACACGTTACCCAACGACACGTTTTTGAAACCCACGTTAAGTCTGACATCGTCGTAGTTGGGGATATTGATACCGGCAGGAACACCAGAGCCAGCAAAGGTCAACACCTCTAACGAGGTGAAGTCAGGAGGAGTGAAAGTGTCCTTCTCATACAACTTGTCCCAAGGCAAGTGAGGAATCAAGGAGGAGGCGTTGTTGACCAAGGTGCCGAACTTGGCAGTTCTTTCCTGGTTCACCATGGCCACCAAACCTTCCCACTCACCACGGACACCAGAGGGGTCTCTGTAAGTTTCAATAAAACCTATGTTGGACTCCACCTGTGGGCCCAAGTCCTTGACCCACTGGATCTGCGAGTCCTTGTGCGCGTTCATGGATCCAGACTCAAACGACTCGGCGTAAAACTCGATCATCTTCTTTTGTGTGTCGTTGGCAGCGTACTTCGCGGCTTCTCTCATGTGCTCCACGATCTTGACAAACTCCTTGGAGTGGTCACCAAACTGAATCGAAACAGACGCGCCGTTTTCCAACTCGAAGCTTTCTTGTGGGTAGTAGCTGGTGGTATTTGAGGTGGCAGCACTGGCCACAAGAACAACAAATTCTGAGTCAGACTTCTTTTGCACTCTGGTGTTTTCTGGCATAATGCCGCGAGCAGCCAAAGCCGCGTTGATGGCCTCGACTTCCTCCTTGAAAATTACAGATGCGCAGTCGGGGTAATAGTTGGACAATTGACCCTTTTCTGGCCAGCCCAACAAGCCTAAGGTCGTGTCGTACAATGGAGTCTCAATGGACTTGTACAAAGCCAAAAGCTCGGCATTGTTAGTGGCTTGGATCACCTGTTCAAACGCCGCGCTATCCAACTTAGGAATGAATTTCTTGTCTCCAAACGACTTGTAGTTACCCAAGTTGGACAAGAACTGGGATGCATACTCCAAGTACCACGTGACATTTTCGCTTGACACGGAGCTCAACTTCAGCTGGTATTCGGCGTTGGTTTGTGGTTGTTGCAATGCTTCGTGAACGCCCAAAATCAAGTCGTAGATGGCTTCACTCTCGGGAGAAACGGAGCGCAAGACCGCTCTGGTACCCCAGTGGGAGGCACGCGATAAGTGGTGGGCATAGGCCTTCGCTTCCGCAGTGGGCAATTGGTTGAAGTGGTGGGTTGCAGAAAGGAGGATGATTGGCGCCTCAGAATCGGCGAGAAAGGTAGACATGGCTGGCGGAGGGGTCACAGTAGAGACAGAGGGAGATATATATAGGGCGGATGTGCAGGCTTGACGTTTGGGTGTAAGGCTCGCGAAATGCCGCGCGCCGTTTGCAATAATGGCAGGCCGTTTATTCAAATGGCTACTGGACACCGGTTTCGGGGACTATGTGCAAGTTTTTCCGTGTGAGTGGTGCCCTTTTTTTGGCCAGGGCTTTGTTATTGTTTTTGTGGGTATGTTAGTTAGCGGATTTGCAAGCGTTTTAAGTGTTTAAGTGCTTTGTGTAGGGTTTGAGTGTATGAATGAGATCGTTTATATGGGAGACTGGTGTGGCGCTGTAGTGAGGGGAAGCGCCATGACAAGTAAGACAATTGGAGGCAGATCGATACGCCTGTCGCTTTCAACAGATTTAACTAAGTATTTTTGCAGCTGCAGGGTAAGGGTAGCCTTGCGTTTTGGCCAGATTGTCGTTCAGCTACTCTGGATTCGGCAGTGGGCGCGGGTCATCTTTGCGTTCGAGTCAACACTGACCGGTTGCCACTGGCGGCTGTACGCACTGAAACTAGCCGTCGCCCCCAAACTGATACCGCGCCAGCTACACGTCGTTCGCTTAACGAGTACGACGTAAAATAAAACCGATGTTAAAAATAGTATGGAAGAAAATAAAACACAAAAAGATGGAGAAAAGTATTGATACTGATTCATTTCAAGGTGTCTCTGGTGCCGATACAGCGGGATTATTTCGCTAGCGTTACTCTCGTTAGCGTTACTCTAATGAAGCATTGTGTAAATTGTCTACTATAGTGTTCTGTCCCATATCCCACAAGTCGCACCTACTCCAGTGTGCATACATTCCACCACAACCACTTCTACTCATGGCCAAGAAGGCGGCTCCGGCCCGAGTCGCAAAGCAAACAAGCGCAGATGGGCCTGCAAAACAAGAATCACTCAAACAACAGCCTGCCAATGACGACGAAGACGACTACGATGAAGACGAGGATGAGGACTACGATCCCTCGAAGAAACCCGACGAAGTGGAAGTCAGTGCCGACGAATCGGAGCCTGAGCCCGACTACTCCGCCATAAACAGCACAGTCAGCCAGGTCCGCACGCGAACGCAAATCTACCAGGAAAATTTGACCGGCGGGCGTGCCAAGGCCACGAGCACCAATGGTCTTGTTACAGATGAATCCCTGGCGGCACTAGACGTGGATGCCCTTTTCGAGTCGCTCCGGAGCGGCGAAAGTGACGAGTGGCGTGAGGTTGTGGGCAACAGCGTCGCCGCTCCCGCCACAGAGCCTCAAGAGACGTTGCCTTTGGCCGCAGAAAAAATCCGTATAGAGACCTCGTATACGTTTGCCGGCAAGTTGGTGCGCGAGTCCAAGCTCGTGGACGCGGACTCGGCCGAGGCCAAGGCGTTCCTCAACTCCACCACGGGAATAGTTGGCAGTGGCGAAAAGGCCGTGCCCAAATCGTACGTGACGGTGGTGCGCAAAATCCAGGGCTCGGACGAAGAAGTGCCGCTCCGAATCAAGTTGAAGCGGCCGTCGCTCATTGACAAGTTTTTGTTGGGAGACAAGAAACATAAGTTGACTACATTGGAGAAATCGCGGCTTGACTGGGCCAGCTTTGTCGACAAAAAGAGCATCAAGGACGACTTGGCTCTCCACAACAAGGCCGGCTACTTGGACAAGCAAGATTTTCTCGGCAGAATGGACGCCAAGAGAGACGAGCAGTACCAGAAGGCGAAAGAGCTTGAGCGGCAACGCCAATGGCAATTGGAGCAGCGTGCTGGCTAGTTATATGTATAGGAATGGGAAGAATATGGCACGTTGTGTATGTGCGTAGTGACCAGGGTGCATTTTCCGGCAAGTTGCTCTTGCTCTACCAATTACCGTGCACTCATTTCGACCGTCGCAATCCGCTGGTCTCTGCTTTCGTGGCTCTCGTACTTATTCCACCTGTTATTCCTTTTTTATTCCGTTTCTAACTCCATAATGGACCCGGGAGTGCACCTACGTGCTTAGAAAACTTTTCTGCCCTACAGTGTTGTGCCGCACTGATTAACTACAGGTGAAGTCGCCCAAGCTATAATCTGACCCAGGCTTGCTATCCCCACACACTGCGCCTCTCTCATGTCGAACATATTGAAGCGCAAAAACGAGGACGTCGAATCATCCTCCGATGACCAACTCAATAAGCGCGTGGCTCTAGATAGTGAGCAATTGGAACTAACCGACAAGAAAAGAGACAGTGCCCACATCGCCCCTCCCATCCATGGCACCGACTCCAGTGCCGGCGAAGACCTCTACGACGAAGCAGAAAAATACTCACGTGAAGGAGAAGACGATTCTCTTCTCGCTCCAAAACCACAAGACGACGAATCAGGTGCGCCGAATGCAGACTCGTTTGGCTCTTCGAAGCCGGTGTCCAGCCATAAAAAGGACGACGAAAGCTTCAATGTGTCGGTGAGAATGTACTGTCCGGTGAAAGAAGCGGCTGCGATAGTCGGCAAAAGGGGCGAAAAGATAACTCACATCAGAGAAAAAGCCAACGTGAGAATATACGTGAGCGAGAACTTAAAGAACGTGCCGGAAAGGGTGATTTCCGTCAAGGGAGCGTCGTCTGAGGACGTGGCGCGTGCGTTCGGCTTGATCACCCGCGCAATCTTAGAGGAGCCGGAAGATGAGCCCGCCTCAATGATGAGCAAACAGTACAGTTTGAAGCTTTTGGTGCCTCACCCTATGGTGGGCTACATTATAGGCAAGTCCGGGTCCAAGTTCCGGGAAATCGAAGAAAACTCCGCAGCAAAACTTAAAGCGGCCGAACAACCGTTGCCCTATTCTACAGACAGAGTCTTGTCTGTGACCGGGGTGGGCGATGCGATCCACATCGCGGTGTACTACATTTGCCAGGTGATGCAACAACACAAGGACTGTCTCAAAAAACATAAAATCATAAACTACAACCCGGCCAACTTTCGCCCGCAGCTATCTACAGCGAGTCCCATGATGAACATGCATATGGCAACGCAACAGAGTGCCATGCCCTTTATGGGTGGAAACACCATGCAAATGCAACCAATGGGACCTGGACCCGCACCAGGACTCAAAGACAACCATGGCTCGTTCCTGCAAATGCCCAAACCGTATAACTTCCAGATGATGTTCCAGCCTTCCATCCGTCCCCAATTCAACGGTCCCCTGAATATGCCTCCTGCGCAAATCCCAATCAGTACGCAGAATCTGTTTACCGATGAGCACGGCAACACCATTGTTGGAGATGTCATTACACAGATGCCAGTTCAAATCAGCTCCTCTCCCGATAAATTCACCGAAGACGTGTTTGTCGCCAACAACAACATCGGATCTGTCATCGGAAAGGGAGGTAACAACATCAAGCAGATTAGAGAGAACAGTGGATGTACGTATGTGAAGATCGAGCCGGACCAGAACCAGTCGATCTTGCTCGGAGGAGGAAAAGGGTTGACGAACATCCGTAAGCTTACGCTCACGGGGTCGTACACCTCAATTCAAACCGCAATTTACTTGATCAACCAGCGCATCAGCGCAGATAAGGAGAGAAACGGACTCCAGTAACGCAAACGGGCTTCAAAATAATAAAGAGACTTTTGAGGAAGCAAGAACCGGAGAAAGAGACGAAGTGTAATTTTAGGAAGCATCGATAACATTGTCCTAAGGTGAATGAACCCATCAAATTTAGACAATGATCAAGGATAATAATGATAATGCCGGCCAATTACTCTTGTATTATTATAACCTATTGTAGCTATACCCTGAATATGATCGAAAAAATAATGTCCCTACCAGTGCTTGACGCCCAAGCTTGTCAAAAGCATGGTGAATCCACTGAGTAAACCTTCTCCCAAGACCAATCCACTACTGACTATGATCATTTTTACCTTTTGATCCGCATGGCCCCTCTTGGCATACCTCATCCAAGTGTAGGCAAGCAACCCGCCCAAAAATCTGGCAAGAGTGAAGTTGGGGGTATTGTAGATACCGATTCCAACCGCAACACCATTAGGCAAGTAAACAAGGTACTTGTGGTACTTAGAGGAGGTTGGTAAGGTATTTTTAACAACGGAAATGGTTCCGAATACAAGTCCAAAGAGCATACAGAACTCGAACGCATGCGGAGGAAGACCCTCCCCAGTAACAAGTCTGGAGCAGTCGATCCAAACCACAGCTGTAGGAATACGGAACGTCTGACTAGGAATCTCGTACACCGCGTTGTACACCTTGTACATGAGGCTGCTTAAGAAGACCGAGTAGATGGTTCCCACTAACTGGGCGGTGAATTGAGCCTTGGGCGAAGCACCTAATAAATGGCCCGTTTTTAAGTCTTGCATCAAGTCGCCTGCTTGCTGGGCACCTGCTTCGGCAATTCCACCAGCAACCAAGTTGATAAGAATTTTAGAGGGGTGGTCGTGAGGAATCACTGCCGCGAAAATCAACTGCGAAAGCTTTCCGATACCACTCACGGGATTAAGATCGGTCTCACCTAATGCCCTGACTCCAAGGACGGAAAAGGCCAACGCGAGTATGATTGCCACAAATGTAGCGTAGTAAGGCACAATGTCGCCAAAAACATTTGACACTGCCCAAAGACAAAGCATGGAAGAGAGTACCACCCCCAGAATCATCACCTTGTTGCTGACCAAATGCGAGTCAGAAACGTCCTTAAAGGTGGAAGGGACTCGGAGTTCATGTTCGGAGATTAACAGTTCCAGTTCTGGTATTGGCGAAGTTTTGAAGATATCCAATCTGCTAATCGATCTGATCGTCACAACCGCAAACGACACCAACGAGTCGGCAATCATTACACTCAAACTCAACCAAAGAATCCAGCCCTGCCCTCCTGTGACCCAGTCATCAATAGGACCGGGGGCCCAGCCCAAGTATTTGGCCATCGGCGCAAGAATACCCCATCCCAAGATCGTACCAAACAACATGTAGGAGACGGAAGAAAGTCCCATGATTAGACCCTGTCCAATGTATGCTGGCGACGGCTGGAGATTCCACTGGTATGTGCTCGACATGGTCCTGCCAAAAATAGGGAGCGATTTCAAGAACGGAAGAAAGTAGGACATCACCGTATACACGGCAGAAACCGTGAATGTGATGGCAAGCGACTTGATGTTGCTGCGGTAGGTTTTCTCGATCTGATACAGCTTCAACCCATTAGAATCCAGAGGACAAATAACTCCACAGCGTGCTACTGTGCCGTCACTATCTTGGGACACCTTGGAGTCTGCGCTAGCAGTGTCTGAAACAAGTTCCCTATCATCGTAAATGTCAGTACCATGCAAAACAGAAATCAAAGTAGCAGTGGCACTTCCCGAAGGGAAAGGTAGCTTCTCGTTTATGATAACCTGTTTCCGCAACGGAATGGCAAAGAATACTCCAAAGAGAGCCAATCCAAGCGACCACACCACCAATTGGGAAAAACTCAACACGATCTTTGAGCCAGTGCCGCTCTCGTCAGAAGTCATAAACTTTTCGATGGCAGGGATAATTCCCACTAGCCCATAAGCCAAAGGACCCGTGCCCACAGCCACTGCAACACTCTGGATGTATACATTTTCCACATCAGAAAAGGTTCTTGCCATCGGAGTAAGTTTGAATATGGTGAAACCTAGAAGTGCCGACGGGAGCGACATCATCGACACCCAGCCTGTTTGAAGACCAAATTGAAAGTTTGAGACAAGCACAATACTTCCAATTAGGAGTCCCACCAACGTAGCCCTTAGTGTTGCTTGGGGCAAGTGACACTTCTCACTCCATTCCAAGTCTCGAATATCTTCTAGTTCCAAGCCAGTGAGAGCACCAGCAGACATCTCGCAAGTATAAAATGGGGAGGAAATGTCGGCGAGATCTGAGTTTTATCGTCGAAGACAAGAAGAGTAATGGTGATGGAATTCGCCTTCGGGTGGTTGAGTAGGATTAGTGGGTGCAAGATACTGTATGTCGCGTGCGGATATTTTCGCCAACTTCGGACACTAAATTCTGTCCATTGATGCAATACAGTGCAGCAGCACACGAAACTGGGTTCAGTTTTTAGGCGAAGGCAGTTGATGCAACATCTAGAGAGTGAAAAAGGGAGAAAAGACAAGAAACAACGTCGATGAACACCAGAAAGCACCAAAGGGTGCACGATCGCTCTGATTACTCACAGGCTACTGCATCTAATTGGTTTGTCAGCATGCAAATATGTCTATGTATTACACATTGCGCGGCTCAGATCTACTGCCACACACGCAATGCAATAGCAAAAAAAAAAAAAGAATCTAGTCCTCGCCGTAGAGAAGGTAGGTCAACACGTCACTCAAGGTGATGACACTGACAAGTTTGCCTTGGGAATCCACCACAAACAATCTGTGGAGTCTGGATTTTCTGATTGTGTCCATGATGGTGCTTAGTCTGTCGTTCAATGTGCATGTGTGGACACCTTCAAACTCATCGGACCGTCTCAAAAGCGCGTCCCCCACACTCAAATCCAAGTCGGTGTACATGCCGCCCTTGACTAAACCTAAAACGTCCACAGCCTCGTAGACATTGACTAACTTGTTCTCCTCATTGACAATAGGGATGGACGACACCGAGTGGTGTGCTAAAAGATGAATCACCTCGATCACGGGTGTTTCCATGGTGCAAGTAGATATGGTTTTGGGCTGGCTCAACGCGGCGATGCTCTCGAGGGGTTTCAACAACATCTTTGTCTCTTTGCAGTTCAACGCGACAAACTTCAAGATTCTGTACTGGGTTAACACAGAAACAACAATCTCACGGTGTGTTTTCTCGTCCTCGTCAAGGAGCGGTATTCTTCTTGCCTTGGAGTTCAACATCTTGACGCACGCCTCGTACAAAGACTTGAACGGATGGATGTACACCGTCTCTATCGGTGCCACACCAATGGCTTTTTCGATGTCCCTCAACCCATCCAAAGTCAACTGGTCCACCAAGTCGAATTTTTCGGGGAACTGGAAGTAGTACTGGATCACATTGATAAAGTCACTGGAGGTCAACAAGCCCGCAAAACGGGAGGTCTTATTGCTCCACAATGGCGCAGAGACAATGTTGTTTTGTAGCAAGATATTCAATGACTTCTTCACCAACAAGCACGTGTCCAACACAATCAAACGGTAGCTCACTGGTAACACATCGTAGGAGGTTTTGCTTTGCAAGAACAATCTGATGGCTTTCAAGCCGATTCTTTGGTCATGCTCGATTTGCTCGGCAGACAAGCTCTCAATGTAGTCGTTGGGGGTAGCAGTAGGCGGAACATGGGTATTGACGTCAGCCATTTTTGTTCGGTTCAGGTTTGGATGTTGGCGAGTTGGGAACAATCGACGTTTGCGGGAGGCGCTGGGTGCAGGAGATTCCCCATAACTACGTGTGTTCGGTGCGGATAGTGTTCGGTGCGGAAAGAGTTCGGTGCGAGAGGATAGGCGGAGTGGACAGAGTAGTACTAGCAATAGCAAATGGTAGGTCCAGCAGTGAAACGGTATTTCAGTGTGGATATACGAGGCAATAGATGAAAGAAAAATCTCCTACTTTCGGGCAGCAAATCCAACCCACTACCGTGTAATTGTGCGTTGTAGCGCTGGGGTGAATGGCATATAGTGGGTGGTTACCCCATCACATCAGTACGAGAATGAACGGCACACCCTATGAGCTTCACTAGAAAATCGATTCCTTGGATTAGGTTATAAAGTCTATAAAGTTAGGGCCGCAAACGAAATTAAGCCCATCTGCCCAACAAGGCCATGAGACCTGCACCAGTACACATCCAGAGGTAAGCGTAGATAATACGCTTCGTGCCATCTTCGGACTTGAACTCGTTCGAGTACAAGAACTCGTGGGCCATCAACTCCACAAGACCGGTGTAAATCAAAATACCGGCCGAGATCGAGTCAAAAACACCCGACGTGATCAAAGATCTGGCGGAGTTAGGAGGGTAGCTCTGGCGCACACCAAGACCAATGGCAATGGAAATCGGGGTACACAAGCCGTATGCCAAGGCCATCACCCAAGGAATGTAATGCTTGTCTTTGGGCCAGGTAGCCAGGGAAATACGAGTGCCCAAACCCAAACCTTCGAACAACTGGTGGAAGACAATCACAACGTACAAGGTCTTGAACTCGTCACCCGCGACGGCCAAAGTCAAACCAACAAACACAGAGTGGAACACAACACCGAATTCCAAGACAAAAACGGCCAACAATTGGCCATAGTATTGCTCCTTGTCGTAGTCATTAGCCGGAGTTCCAATCGCCTCCATGTCTTGGTGTTGGTTGGCGTGAGCAAAGTGGTTTGGGTAGGCTTTCACCACATCGTCCGTTGACTTGGTGGTAGCGTTGTCTGCCTGCTGGTAGTCAGAATCATCGTCTTTCACTTCGTTTTCCTTCACATATGCACTGGTCTCACCAAAATGAGAGTGGGAGTGGCCACCCTCAGCCAAACTGCCGAGCTTCTTGTCGATGAATCTGAAGGCCATCAATTCAGCGAAGAATAAGAGGAACAACGTGACCAAACAAATGGCAAACGCATAAGGATAGACCTGCCATGCCTCACCCAAACATTCATCGGATAAAGATTCGTTCGCAGGTTGCAAAAGATGAATGAACGCCGTGGCGACAATGACACCTGAACCAAAGTATTTGGCAATGAAGAAACACCACGAAGGCATGCGGACAAAGGAGTAGCGAGAAGAGAGAATGGGGAAGAAGGCACCGAAACACGAGCCAACGAGGATGACGAACACAGACGAGATACGTGCTCCCATCATACCGTTATAGTCGTTTCCACTGTCGCAGGTGGACCTCTTCACAACTTCAGTCACAGTATCGAGTACAGTCAGCATGGTAAAATGATAATGATGATGGTGATGATAATAAGAAAAAAGTGCTCGCTAATAGGGCGGTGCACGGGTAGTTTTATCTATAATAACCACCCCAGTAATGAAAAACTTAACGGTTGAAAAAAGTTATGCAAGAAGGCCGTAGCCATTTCCTAGTGGAGAGTAAATGTGGAAAAAGAGCCAACTGCTGCATCACGCGCATATGAAGGACATGACTACCACCAGGGTAGAAATTTGTGATGCGAAAATCTGGAGCCAACTGACGTGTGGCAGCATGAGATAATCGGGTGAAAATGAATTTGTCTCCGGATTCAACTAGGAGTTGTACTTTAGCTATGAGTATACGACCAATAAGCTTTTCCGGTTCCATTTTGTATTTTGCTAGTATCTGTGTATGGTTATCATCAGGTGGTGGTTAAGTGGTTGTATCTTCGATGAGAGTTTGTGCAGGCCGTGCAGCCCGAGCAGTCAATTACGCCCTCATAACCACAGAATCCAATTAAACGTCATTTTACCTTTTGAAAGCGATTTACAAGAGCCATTCCGTGGCAACCGTATTTGCATTAAAACAGAAAGAGTGACAAGAAAGGATAATCTATTGTATTCCAGGGAAAGCTTGTTGGCAACAGGCGCGTGTGACCTTTTAAGTACTGCAAACTATTCATTTACTCCACTATGTACTCATAGCATTAAAACTTACATAACCGAAATCCCACATTCGTGTAACGAGCCCAAATCCATGCAGCTACAGAAAGCGATGCAAGACAGCCCTCCACAAGAATCCACATCTGGTAATTATGCTGGTGACCCGGTCCAATAACCAAGATAGTCAAATAAATACCAATGATGTTCAAGAAGGCACAACAGAAATAAAGCAACCCGTAGTACTTTCCAAAACGCGATGCTGGGCAGATCTGTCCCACGCATGGTCCGATGAGACTAAGAACAGCCGAGCTGGAGCTTCCAAATAGAGCTGCAAAAGCATATAAAATGTTTAAGCGTCCCTTCGACGGCAAAAAGAGGGCGAAAATGAAGATCATCGAGAAGAGCGAGGTGACAACCATCACGTTAAATCTGCCAAATCTGTCTGCAATCATACCAGTAACCACGCGCGAAGGAATGCCGCAGAGGTTCATCACTGTAATCAACAAGTAACTTTTCAGCTCCGACACTCCAAACAGCAATGAGCTCGAGGCAATATAGGTGAGGACAGTGATTGTCATCATCTCGGAAAGGAATACCGCTAACGTCAACGTCACAAATCTAATGTCGCGGAAAAGAGAAATATCTAACATTAGCTTGAAGTCGAATTTCGATTTCTCGTTAACACTAGTACTAGCATTTCCCATGACACCGGACAGCTCGTTGGCTATATCAGTAGCATACGAGTCAATCCTAGTGAGCTCCCCATCTGGCTTTCGATCTTTCACAAGCACAATAGAAATTAGCATGCACGTCAAACAGACCAAAGCGAGTATTCTCATAGCCCAACTAAACCCAACAGAGCCATAAAGATTCTGAAGCATGATCAGAAACACTGAGGCACCAACAAGACCTCCCACGGTAGCAACAGAACATGCCATGCCCCTCTTTCTCAAAAACCAATGAGAAAGCACCCCGATGAGCGGCGACATGGCAAGAGACGTACCCAAGGCAGTGAGAATACCGAATGACAAAATAAACTGGTAAAGCTCCTTCAGCTCGCCTGTAGCAACCAATCCGCCGCATATACAAACGGTCCCGGCCACCAATAACTTGCGTGAACCGTGTTTGTCAAATAAATCGCCGAAAAAACCTCCTCCCACGTACATCACGGCCAAGTGCATAGTGAACACCCAGGACACAGACGTCAGAGATTCGTTGCTGAGCTGATTCTTAGAGACATAAGCCTCAATGGCACCCAAAGTGTTTGGGATGCCGAAGTCCGCGATGAGGCCGCAGAAAGACCCAAAGAGCACTAAATACGCCTCCCATCCCCCATCTGGAAAGTCTTCTGGATTCAGTTCCAGGGCATACATATTCAATTTTTCTTTCTCATGATGCGACACAGCACTAGTTCTGCGGAATGAGATGGTCTGGTCCCCAGAAAGATCTTCGTTTAGGTGATGGGGAAGCGGATCTTGAGCCATTCCCCGTAAATTGATCATAGGAACATCATTTTCATTCGTTGCCTGCTGTAGCATGAAAAATAATTTCAACGTAGGAAAAACCGAGGGCAATTTTACCCTCTTTTATATATTTGGGTACGAGGCAGTTGCTAGCCACACCATGATTTTGCCCCACCTTTCAGTTGTATGCATTATCTGTGGTGCATGCGTACTTGGGAGAGAAAATTCGGTGAGATTCTTTGTCTTGTGTTACTTGGCTCACGCCAGGGACGATGTAGAATCTCCATTGAGGCGGAATTCATTCAAACTGTTCTTGTGAAAAAGAGAATTGTGTGGCAGCTTTGAATTATTGTACTTCTTCTGTCGGGAAGTACTCGCCGATAGTTTCCGCAGTGGTATGACTCAAAATCCACTATACGTTAGCGGAGAACAGAAGATACGTCACAAAATCAAACAGGTGGGCAGATGTGAAGCGAAATGCTATTTTGCCTCCAGTAATATATTGAACAAGCCTCAATGCATTTAGAGCTCTAATTCATTGTCCAACGTCTGCTCCGAATCCGCCACACTCGTGTGGTGAAATTCCGCTACATTCACGCGCGCGACGCTATACGTGTAAATCATCCACCGGTCATCTATTCTCGCTAAAATGGATCCCGAACAATTGAAGAAAGACGAAAGGTTGGAAGCGGCCAGAAAGCGTTTTGCGGAAAGACAGAAAAAGTTGCACAACACTTCTTCTGAACTGGTGCTGCAGCCCACAGATGCCCCACGGCCAGCCTCTTTTGTTGCATCAAAAGAACCTCCAAAGCAACTAACCGCCGAAGACCTTTTCGGTCCTTCTGACTCGGACAATTTCTATCAGGCTTCATTCTCACCCGTTTCCACTTTTCCCGGGGCCAGTCCACATGCTGTTGCAGAAGTCCGTCCAGAATTCATTTCAGCGGTTAGTCCAGAACTCAAACAGTCTGTTCCAGAACCGGTTCCCGTTCCGGAGCAGGTGCCCGTTTCAGAAACCATTCCACTCAATATAGCCTCCGGTGAGACAATCTCTACTCAGCCCCCTCAAAGTGCACCTGACTTGAGTGCGGAGCAAGAATTAATGGATGAATTGCACGGCACAGAGTCTCCATATTCTTATGACAAGGTGACTTCTGCGGCAGATGAAAAGACAGTGGCTACAATGCCCAGTATAACGGATTCCGATAACATTACCAAACCCAGGGATATGTTGAGACCAGAGCACATCTTTGACTTCTCCCTGGGCTCCATGCAAGAGATTCCATTGGATGATAATGTCGACTTAAATGACGAAGTACTGGAAGAACTTGTTTTCCCTGCAACTTTATTATCCCCAGCTGACCATGCTTCACTGATTGTAGATGCTCCTAATGTGGGCCAACCCAATCAAGTAAAGCCGTTTTGGGAGGCTGAAACTGACGATTCCTATTGGAATCTTCCGAATCATATAGTTACTGACAATATTGCTACTAATGTGGAACAAAAGAACTCTCCTCAAGAGTTAAATCTTCTGGAACATGTCGATAGTCAAGAGTTTTCGCCACACCAAAACACAGAAGCTGCAGCAACAGAAGAAACACTTCACATTGAGGAGGATGCTGTTTTGTCTGACACGAAAAATAATGTTCCCGGTGAAGAAAATCCTGAATCAGATGTTGAAATCCCAAATGACTCCATTGCAATGAATGATGGTGAGACGGATGTTATCCCTCTTCGTTTTGATAACAGAGAGGCTATTTTGCCCACCCAAAGAGAAGACGAGTTAATTACTCTGGCTGTTGTTGAGAAATCATCCTTTAATGAAAGCTTGGAAAAAGAGGTAGTTGACGTTAGCGAGCTTCAAAAAGAAATAACTGAATTGAAAATCTCTATCCAGGATCAAGAAACCCTTCTTAACCAGCAAAAGAACAGCATTGAAGAGTTGAATGCAACAATCAAAAATCATGTTAATAAGATTAACGAGCTGAAAACAACAATCGAGAAGCAAAAGTCTTTTTCACATGAACAATCGGCTTCTATTGATGAACTTAAAACGTCTCTCGATCAACAACAGCGCCTCATAGATGAGCAGAAGGCAGCTATTGAGCAACAAAGGGCTACTTTAGAGGTACAAACTGCTACCATAAAAGAACAAAAGGAAGCTTTGGACAAACAAATTGCGCTCACTGAGAAACAGTGTACCTCTATAGATGAGCTAAATGCCACAGTGGAAGAGTTGAAGGCTAAAATTGCCGAAAGAGATATTGTTATTGAACGGTCCAAAACTAGCGAACTGGCATCTAGTCAAGACCACAATTCCATCATAGAACAGCAGAAGAGTACTATTGAGCGGATGAAAAAGGAAAACACGAATCTTAAATTGGGTCGCATGGATCTAAACGACCGTATTGCAGAGCTAGAAGAAGAGTTGGATGAACTTAAATCTACTACAATTTCGAATGTTGAGGAACGGGGATCAACCATTCCTGTGAAAGAGATGTTAGCACAACCTGTGAAGTCTGAACTTATGGGAATGCAAGCTTATGACCCATTCGCTGTCCCTGCGGCGGTCCAAAAATCCGCCTCAACTCCTCCAGTCACAGAAGCTACTCCAGAATCTAAGTCTTCTCTAGTTGAATCTGCTCCAGTTGAGTCCAATCCTGTTGATTCTAGTCCAACTGAGATTACTCCAGTTGAGTTTTCTTCACTAAAAGAATCTGGCAAATCGACATTTGAGTCTTTGTTTGGTTCATCAGAACAAAAAAGCAGCGACTTATATGAGAAGGATAATTCCACTGTGTCGCCTGAGCCAATAAAAGACAATGATAAGGGCTCTAATCCTGGCGCTGACATTTATGGGGTCACTGACTCTGTTTCTGTGCTCCAATTACATAGCTCGCCCTTAAAAGTTGCTGCAGATGCGGATGTTGTTTCGCCTAACGTCGAAGTCTTTTCACCGACTAAGGCAGAAGTTGTTCCTTCAATCAAAGCTGAAGAGAAGGATACAGAAGTCGTAACTCCAGTGATTGAGTCCATGACTGACGAATCCCCATCCCCTTCAGCCGACGCGATAGACCCTCTTGATGAATTTGAGTCTATGCTACAGTCAGTGGTGCAATCGCAAGAAAAATCCCAGACTGCTCCGGAACCCTCGTCCACACAGCTGGAAAAAGTACTTGTGGCCGAGAGCAAGAACTTGTACGCACTGCGACCCGAGTTGTCTAGATTTGACACTGGTGCTGATTTCCGCGAACGTTTAATGGTGTGGAAAGGATGGCAAGTCGATATGACCAACTGGTTTCCGGCCAGCAACCCCAAGGTTGCATTGTAAAAATCTACAATACTTCAAATTATCTCCTTTGTATTTCACAACCGGTATGACGACACTATTTACATGATCAACACCTAGTAGGTTTTACTTCACCCGGCACAAAGCCATGCCTCCAAGGTCTCTTTTGGCCGCCTCCTGGATCTCGACAACCTCGGTGTTGGAAGTTTTCACAAACACACATTCGGCTGGTTGCAATGGCTTAATAAATCTCACCGGTAAACCCGACGCCAACGCCTTGACCTCAGTGTTGGTCAAGTTGACTCTTCTACCTGGCTTCAGAATCATAGAGAAATCTCTGATAACGGGGTTATTCTTTCTGTACTTCAAACCCAACCACAATCTGCGGGTTGAAATGTTGTCTGGGGTGACTTCGACGGAAGTCTGGTCGGGACCTGTCGTGGAACCCTTTTGCACCGACGAAATGAAACCTTCCTTGTATAACCCTAAGGCGATTTGTAAATGCAAACGGGAAAATGGAACAGAAGTGGTGGAGATGTGAACATTAGTGCAGTTCTTCACATGGGCGCAAAAGTTTGCCAAGTGGACCAACGACATGGCGGCTGTAGTATGTGGAGTGAAGTATAGGCGAAACTTGCGTAATGCACCAAACTTTTTTTTTTTGGTAGCACGGCCGGTGTAAGTACACGTGAGTGCGCACGTGCATTTCGCATAAGTGGACCGATCGAGTGCCACACCCATCTGTCCGTTTCAACGCTTTAAAAAAATGCTTAGACTTCTCGGGCACAGGGCTCCGGCCAGATTTGCGAGAGGCATTCCTCAAACAAATGTTTTCAAAGCCTTCTACGCTACCCCTCAAAGGCGGATTAAAAAGCGTGAGGAATTGCCTAAAATGCGGTACTTCTTGGTGGTTGTGTTAGCGTCCTTTGGCTTGTTGCACTTCGTCACTACCCAAGTAGACAAGAAAGCACCAAAAGTCTCTTTCACCGAACGTGAATTTCAACAATACGAAAAAGAAACAGGTTTGAGAAGACGCCACAAATTGATCAGCCATGAGCAGAATGATCATTATGTGTTTTATGCCGTGCCCTTTGCACATGATGTCACCAAAGCAGTGCAACTTTTGACGGAAAAGTTGCCAGCAGGAAAGCAGGTGAAGGTGATTGAGCCTAAAAAATTGATGGAAAAGGAAATCGAGGATGAAGGAAAGTACTCCTACTTATTGCAGGAATTGCAAGCAACCAAAAGACTGTTGCCTCGTGGTTTGATCACTGCGTTGGTAAAACAAGAAGTGCAGTTATTTCTCAACACCACCAAGGGCCAATTTGACACCAACATTCTTTTGCTCAACTACCCTCAGTCTACAGAGGAAGCCATCAAGTTTGAGAACGATGTGTCTGATCTCAAGTCTTGCATAGTCTTGGATGATGATTTCCAATCCAGCTTGTCCCATGACTTGAGCGAGGACGATGTTCGTAAGGTGAACAACGTTGTTGGCTACTTTGATACCGTTGACAAGGTACAAAAGGTTGATTTTAAATCACAGGTCTTGGAGTAATTAACTGGCTTCACCTAGAGTCAAGTCAGAATAGTTTTAATGACTCTTACGTCAAATTACGCATGTATATAATTAATCTTCTGGATAATGTCAGATCCACATAGTAAAGTAGCCATATATTCCTCCACCGCTTAAAATTACCTTCATTGTCTCATAGCACCTTCTGCTCTTCGGCAAAAAATGTATCTGGAACTTCAAACAGAATTCCAATGTTTTCAGCAAACTTTTTATCGCTGTCCAGAAAGTCGCCTTCTCTACCCGCTGCATCACCCACAAAGAAGCTCTTTTTCATATCAAGTTCAATCTCCTCGCCCAACGACAGCTTCAAGTACCTTAATAGCTCTTCCCACATGCCTATTTCGGGTTTTCGTGTTCGTTTGTGCGTTTCTTCGCTGCTACATATTTTGCGATGCTTCTTTCCCGGAAGCTGAGTAGCAGCGAACACCAAAATGGGGGCATCAACTATATTCTTGAGAGAAGCAGCAATTTGGTTGATTTTACTCCTAAGAATCAAGTATGATTTTGAAGCAGAGGGATTATTTTGAAGAACGACGGTACTTCCTTGGTTGGTAAAGATCGCAATCACATATTTTTCCTCCACCTTCTGTTTAATGGCCGAAACCACTTGATTATTCCACCATTGCCAGTCATGTGCTCCTCGTCCGAATTTTAATCCGGAAATGGATTTAATAAGCGTTGAGTCCATATCAAACGCCGCAACCTTGATCATTCTGCTCCCATCTGAAAGGTTTTTATTGTAGAACTGTTCGAATGAATCTGGAGAAGGTACGTTGGATACAAGATGAGATCCAGTCACTTTCCACTGAGCAGCGAAGTCGCTGTCAGATAACACTGGGGCTCTGGAGATTGGTTTCTTCGGTTTGGGTTTGGATACGGATGATGATAGAAGCCCCAAAATATCTTTAGCCATTGTCAGATTAGAGAATAGGAGGATTAGACGATAGAACCTGCATAATCAAGGTGAAACTTTAAACTTGGGTTGTTACTCCAGATATCAGGTATATAGACAAGTCACTTACTACATTGGTGGAGATGGCAGACAAGACATCAACGGACCAATACGGAAGGAAAACCTGGAATGTGGAGTTGTATGCTCAAGAAGCAAACAAGAAAACCGAAAAAGAGCCCTCTCAAACGAGTATATCCGCCGCGGAGACTCTCAAGAATGGAACATACGATCAACATAGAGCAGACCTTATTCAAAACTCGGTTCTGGTTGTTCAGAAGTATACATTGATCGGTGCGGAAGGCGACAGAACAGCAACATATGGAAAGAACAAGCGGTTTGGATTTTTCTGCCCCATTTGTGACTTGTCGTTCAGAGATACATTAGCATTGGTTGACCATGTTAATTCGCCACAACATGCAAAAAAGGCTAGATCTTTGGTTCCTCGCGATGGCTCTGATGACAAGGGCGATATTGGTGGCATTAAACACGCTAGCGCAGCGGAGGTTGCTGAGAAAATCGAGGAATTAGTGAAAAGACTGCTCCGGGAGAGAGTTGAATCCAAAGGGGCTGGCTCAATTCACGAAAGGATACTGAAGCGTCAAGAATTTGAAGAAAACAAACGCCGAAAGAAGAGAGAAAAACGGGTACGGAAAGCAGTTGATAATAAGGAGGCTGTTGGTGGAGAAGAAGACGATGAGATACAGAAAATGATGGGATTCCAGGGTTTTGGAACTACAAAGGTGTAAGTGGATAGGAAAATATTATACGGGCCACATTTGGACAAAGGCTACGCTTAGAAGAGGCTAGCACATGTAGTAAGACCACCTCTGGAGAAGGTGCAACCGCGATAGTGGGGCATGTCAATATGAACTTGAAAATCCAAAGCAGCAATCACATTGAAAAATAACATCGACGTTTTTTTTGCTCATTTCTGGGTCACAATTACTCTATTACGGGAAAATTCTTCCCACCCTCGTCCCAGAGTCAGTATAGAGCAGCCCGCGCCAGGATGGCAGACGGGACAACATGCAAGCCGCGACCTGCTTGGATGCAGTACTCGACGGGTTGTACACTAACCAATGAAAATTATGTTAAAGCGCAGTATATCAACGAAGAGGAATACAACCTTTATATTAGTTGTACCGGACCACCACACCAAAGCCGCCCGTTTTTATTCCCATCATGGTCAAGTTTAACTTTAATTTGCCCCTCAGCAGCTTGTTTAAGTACAGAGCCGGCAAGTTCAACTATGTGCTTGAGCAGGAAATTAGAGCCAAGTTGGATTCTTTACCTTCGGTGACCAAGATCTACAGCAACCCCGATGGAACCCCAAAAGTGCCAACCGATGCTGAATTCAAGACCATTTCCGAGTTGCAAAACTTGTACTACCAAAGAAACCACTCCGAGTGGAACTTCATACTTCCAGGCATTCCTAAAGAACAATTAGAGTTGTTCAGAGACAACTCTCAAGACTTGAAGAACTTCCAGTTCGTGACTAAGGATGCGGGTAAGATCATCGACAAGATTCCATACAAGGATGAGACCACCGGTGAACTAAAATGGAGAGTTGTGCGTGAGACCGAGAAGGCGGAAGGTTGGGAGTTGCCTTACTACTACATTGTGTTGCCTGTGTTCATATACGTGCTCTACTCCAAGTACACGTCCCAAATGAGACAAAGAGAAACCGAGGGTCCAGAGTGGGCGGAGAAGGAGTTGAGATTGAGAGCCATGGAGGAATACTTCCACGGTGACTCTGAGAAGGCCAAGGAGTTCTTGTCCAACGAAGGCAAGTCTGAGAGAGAGCTCAGAGACAGAGACGACTTGGTGGTGGCGAGAATCTTGGCTGGCGACTACGACAAGTTGTCCCAGTTAAAGAAGAAGTTGCCAAAGGACTTGGTGCCAAAGCCAGAAGTCAACGACAAGCTCAACATCTAACCCGGTAACGGCCAATTTCACTGTAGCACAATGCATCTTATAAGATAATTTATTCTTTTGTCAGTTTTTGTAGCGTTTTTTGTGCCAGTCTGGTTGAGGATATAGGCAAGTGTGCATCCAATATCACTGCTTGACGGTACAGCCTTTCCGGTGCCCAATTTTCAATGGACTCTACATCAATGGATTCTACATCTACTCCTCTCTACTGAAACTCTATTATCCATTCCTAATTATGGCATGCGTCTTCGCCCGTAATTCCGAACGTTTCAGTTCTTGATCGCAATCTCACTCTACTCTCTATCCCATTTACCTTTTCAACTCTCCATCTGTTCCCACGTCTCAACGTGAATCTCCACTTCACACTACACCCACCACGGCTTTTCAACTACTGTCGGTTTGCTTGAGGTTCAGTCAATCTTCATGACGAATTTCAGACGCTCGCCAGCGCTTGATAGGAGTCTGAACCTGGCTCACCTCGGCTACGTGATCCACAAAAAGCATTTCATTATATACAAATGTCTATTCCTTGACCTCACCGCACTCCTCGATCACAATAGCACTTCTGGTTTGGCCGCTGTTGGAACCCTCGGCCTCAATAGCCTTGACCACATCAAGACCCTCGATGACCTCACCGAAAACAACGTGGGCACCATCCAACCATGGGCATGGCACAGTGGTAATGAAGAATTGAGAGCCGTTGGTGTTTGGACCAGCATTGGCCATGGACAACAAACCAGGCTTGGTGTGCTTCTTCTCAAAGTTCTCATCTGGGAACTTTCCGCCGTAGATGGACTTGCCACCGTAACCCTTACCGGTCTCGAAGTCACCACCTTGCAACATGAAGTTAGGAATGACTCTGTGGAAGATGGAGTTGGCGTAGCCAAAGCCCTTTTCGCCGGTGCACAAGGCTCTGAAGTTCTCGGCGGTCTTGGGAACAACCTCGTCGTACAACTCAAACTTGATTGGGTTTTGCTTGACACCGTTGATGGAGGGGGTGATGAACACCTTGGTGCCCAAGGCTCTGGCGGAAGAGGAGAAGGATCTAGCAGCTCTGAACATGGTGGTTGTTATGTGGAAGGACAGGTGGGAATTTGTTCTCGCTTTATACCCGGGCGTCTATACAGGCCACTGGAACATGTGCTCCCTCCATGCCTCCTCTGTGCCTACACTCCACTGTGCTTACTGTTCTTTAGAATACATAACTACAACTGGAAGCTTTTTCTCTCCTTCACCTTGCTCCTCCTTAAAAGCTCAACAAGTCTACCTCGCCACTGCTGCTTGGAGCTGGCTGCGCAGGTTGAGAATGTTGAGCTGGCTGCGCAGGCTGGCTCGCGTTGGAAGAGAATCCACCAAAGTCGTCGTGCGCGACCGGCGTGGTCGTCTTCGTTTTGGCGCTGGTGAACAACGACGAGAATGCATCATTGGTGGGCTGGCTCACAGGAGCAGCGTGGTGAGGCTGGCTGACAGGAGCAGCGTGGTGAGGCTGGCTGACAGGAGCAGCATGAGGTGCAGCGTTCCCGTAGCTTGGCTGCGACACGTAGAGGTTGGCCAAGTTGTTTGCGAGTGAGCCAGTGTCCGCAGACAGCGTGGGCGCGGACTGGAAGTCGTCAAAGTCGTCCTCGTCGTCCTGTGGTGCCGCCGCGGGTTCTCCGCCCAACAAGTCGCCCAACAAGTCCTCTTGTGGCGCGCTGGGCTGCTCCTTGTTCTTCGCCACCGCATGCACCGCGGACGAGCCGGTGGTGGGCTTGGCCGTATGCGAGCTCGCCTCCACATTGTACTCCTCATAGGTATCAGTGCCAGTGGCGCCGTTGTCGTAGGCGCTGGCTGGATCGTCGTAGCGCGCACCAAAAACACCGCCGTCACCGTACACCTTGTTGGAGAAGTCGTCGTCTTCAAAACCGTGGCCGGTGGCAATGGAGGAGGCACCACCGTAGGCAGCCGACGAAACGCCGCCAAACTTCTTGGCATTCGCACGCGCCTTCTTTCTCTCCAGGCGGATCATGGCGTCGTCGTTCAAAAACGCAATCAAGTTCTTGCACCGGTTGCGCACGTTGATACCCTGGTCGCGGCCTTTGGAGTCAATGTAGTGGAACGACTTCAACATCTGGATCAACGAGATGTTTGCACGCACGTCATCAATGATACGCTCAGAACCGTTCTTCAACAAGTAGTCCAACAACTGCAACGACTTGTAGATCTGGCGCCAGGCGTTGGCGGCCTTTTCCGTAAACCGGCGGAAAATGAAACTGAGAATCTCCTCCCGTTCGCGGTAGTTGTAGGTGGCAGCGGCTATCTGCGCCATCAACGTGGTGGGAGCACCCCACGGTTCGTTGTTGGTGGCTTCTCTGACTTTGGCTTCCATCTCGGACAAGTTCATGGCCACTGGCGGTTAGTACTGGAATGGGCGCTGTTGTCACAAGGTGCAATACTCAAACCGTTATCATCCATGATATCGGTGCATACCATTGACGTTTGCTTCTGGTCCGCGTTCTTGTTCTAGCTTTTGTTTCCGCTTTTCGATCCCCCATGTCTCCTGTCCCTTCTTCTGTCCCGTGGTAGTATGCCACTATCCTTGTGGGGTGCCCCTTAGTGACAACAAAATGAAATAAAAAACATACCGTTTTGCGCCTTGCGTACGTATGCCTTGACGTCATACAACGAAATATTCTTCGACACGTCCTTGAGATAATCCATGTTTGCGGTAGGACCGAAAGTGCTGGGGTTTGAGCGTTGGTGGAATCCGCTTGGATCGGGACCGTGTTCTGTGTGCAGGATTTACGGCGTAAGGCGGGCTAGTGCCACTGTGCGCACCACTGGACTACCAATACAGTTATCGTTAGGCGTAAATTAGTATATGTATGGGGGTGTCCCTCTATTTCTTGTAGCGTGCCCGGATCACCGCAGTGAGGTCACGGAGCTCCTGGACTTTCTTCGGAAGCGACGGCCGTGCGAACTTGGGTCCGGGTGAAGCATGTGGTGTGCTCTCCTCCAAAATGCTACCATGGGCAAACGATCCGACAAACGATGGTTCGCGCAATGGGAGCGAGGAGTTGTGGCCGAAAAACGAATTGTTGAGGTTCACAATCGTGTTGTTGGCAAACGACGCATTCGGGGTTTTGAACACCGCGCTGGTGTTTGACAAGTCAATGTGGTCGACGTGGCCCGTCACGAGGTGCTTGGTGAGGTAGTTGCGTTTTTGCAAGTCTCGGCCCTGACGGAGCACTGCTGCTTCGTTTGCACTCAACGATTGGGCCACAATACGCGACACTTCCGGTTGCGCTTCCACTTTTTCTCTCTTCGTCGCCGCCTGCTCTCGTTGTGCCTCGGCCCGAGCCTGGCGTCTGAGTCCTCTCGTGGTCAATTGAGCATCAAACCGGCTGGCCATTTGCTCGACACCAACAGCTAATGTCTCTGCAACGTTTTTGTCGCGGTTGGACATGTCCAACACATGCATCCTTTCCACTGCACCAGCAGATTGGTTCACTTTCTTTACTAGCAAAATCTCTTCCACGCGCTCCATGGCCAAGTTTGAGGTGGCACTATCCCAAAAGAGAATCAAGAATTGTACCTTGTACAAACAATATCGGTTGCAAATTTCCACAATCTTTTGAAGCGTTTTGCTGTCCCGCATAAGCTTCTCTTCTGTGGAGTGGTACTGACCTTTCTCGGGAGATACCATGCCACACTCAAATATCACAAAGCATGTGTTATTAATGGCTGAGTCTTGTAGCCGAGGATTCTTAGGTAGACTTTCAAACGACACTTTGATCTTGTCGTTTTCAATTTTGTTGACATAGAAGGTTTTGTCTTCGCTGAGTCCAAGAGAGAACTTGGTGTTAAGCCATTTCGAATAAGCACTAGACCAATCCTCAACAATGAGTAAACACTTCAAGTACAGCTTATTACTGCTATCAAAAGCACTCTCGGAACACTTCTCTACAAAATCTTCGAGATTGAGCGGCTCCCACAATTTGTGAATGTTTTTCTGTTTTTCACTGATGTCAGTGAAGCTGATGTTCTGGGGCGTAGAACTTCGGGTCTTCTTTGATGGTTGACTGCTTTCCGCCATCGCACTTGCACGTTTGAGTGAAGGCTTCCTAAACTCCATTGTGTCTAGCTCCTGGAGTTTTCGGTTTCTTTCTTCCTTGGCCTTCTGTACATTGCTAAGCATCTTTTTCCATGTAGACAACACTCTCTTGCATGTAGTTCTCTTGGTGAATTCATCTGCTAGGAGCGTAAGAGTATATTTATGAGTCAATTCCGAGACAAATGCTGAGTATAATTCAGATGTAAATGCCTCAACTATCTCAGACCTCTGTTTAGTTCTGTTTTGAAACTTAATGAGTCGGGGTAAGAGGCGCTGAAGCTCTTGATCAATCACAGATTTGGATAAAGTTTCATAAATCAACTCTGAAGCCTTCGTCAAAGCAGTATTGCTAAACGCAGTTTTTTGCGTTGCCGAAATACTACTTACCGATTGTCCTAAAGCAGTTGATGTCGACCCGTCCATTTCTTGGGTGCTAAGAGCTGTAGATAACGTCGACTTCGGAGCAAACATTTTGGGCTTGGAATCAGCAAACAAAGAAGTGCTTGCGTTGTCTGTTCCCTCTCCAAATAGGGGCTTTGATGAAGTTGAAATTTGTGCCGCTGGTACTTGGGCTGCACTTTCATTTGCTGTTGTTTTAAATGAGCTTTCCGTTTTTGGGAAGCTAAATTTTGGAGTTTCAGCTCCTTCTGTTTTTTTTATATTATTTTCAAATGGCTTCCCGCCTGTAAATCCTTGAATGTCATTTGTTTGTATGACGCTAAGACCTTCGTTCATGCTTTTGTTTTGATATTTGCTGGCTGGTGTATCACCTTCAGTTTTATCGTTGTTTGAACTGCTCAAGCCTTGTGGTTTTGAACGCGTATTAGTCTGTCCAAACGCAGAGGTTTGTGTGGTTATTTGGCCCAGATTTTGGCCGAAAGTAGTCGGGTTACCCGAGGGTTGTCCAAATCCAGCCGTTTGTCCAAATCCTGACAGTTGCCCAAATGGTTGGCTCGGTTGTTGTCCGAGTCCTGAGGGCTGTCCAACTCCTGACGGTTGTCCAAATCCTGACGGTTGTCCAAACCCTGACGGTTGTCCAAATCCTGACGGTTGTCCAAATCCTGACGGTTGTCCAAATCCAGAGGGTTGCCCAAATCCTGACGGTTGTCCAAATCCTGAGGGTTGTCCAAATGGTTGACTTGGTTGTTGGCCGAAAGTTGAAGCTTGGGCGTTGTTAGTAGTCACACGAAACACTGAACCTGTGGCTGCAGTGCTATTCAGCCCTTGGTTCAACCCTGTTGAGACCAACGATGAAGGCGAGGTATTAAGTACTGGTTTCATGTTCTTTGCACGCAATATTTTATTTGCCGTTTGATTTGGCAACTTTAGGTCATTAGGTTTACCTGAGTTCACAAAATCTTTCAATGGTCTTTCCATTTTATGATTGAGCTGATTAGAAAATGCTTGTGACAACTTTGGTTTATCGTTCAAGCTATTGAGCTTGTATTTGGATTCTAACTTTTCTTTGTTGAAAAGGTCAATTAGCAACGTGCCATTGTCATCAATTGTATCGACCTCATAATACGAGACGAACCCAACTAATTGCTCAATAGAATCAAATCCGAGCATCAGTTGTAGAGAAGTTGCAAGCATAGGTTTTCCCTTCGTGTGGTATGACCTTGCAATAGACTTCAATGCGTAGAATCGGATTTCATTAAAATGCGTCTCCAACAAACATGCTAATAAAAATGAAGTCTCCTCGCTGTAAACCAATCTGAAGAATTCCACGAACAAATCCATAGGTCCAAGAATATTTGTGTATCCGCGCTCAACCAAATGTTTCTGGGCCATCAAAAATCTAAATCTTAAAGCAAGCTGAACATGATGATCTCTCAAGATGTGGTCCGGTAATGTCTGTAGTTCTCTTTCAAGTTCAGGATCACGGTAGTGACTGAGCAAGTGGTAAGCTCTAAACTCGGCTTCGTTAGGGCATTGACCGCCATTGTTTCTCACGTCCTCATATATTTCGGTCAAAGTCTGTAATGCTTTGTTGAATTGTTCTAATTCTTGTTGCTGGGAATACTCAACATCATTTCCGGCCATGATATGCAAAGACACCAAGTGGATACGAACGATTCTTTCGTTACAATCGATCGCCTCGGCGCCATAAAAGTTTTGATAGATGAAGTCTTGTCTGATGGAACGGGTTCTGTCCCAAATAAACGAATGTGCGTCGGGGAGTTGGTCCAAGAAATTTTCCACGATGTAATCCAATGTCTTCATCAACACGTGCGGTGGTCTGACATCAGATGGCATCAGAGGAGGTTGTCCTGCTGCTGGTCTAGAAAAAGCCTTAACAGCCCTAGCTCTGGATATTTTGTTGGTAATAGGGTCTTTCTCAAAAGCCTTGACATTGTTTTCCAAGGCTCTGCGCGTACGCTCGAAAACAGGACACATGTCCAAGCAAGAACCTTGGAAGTAAATGGCGTCATTCAAATCCTTTCTCGTGTTCTCCGCATCAACCAACCCTAGCTCCTCCATCTTCTTTCGCTCCACCTCTCTCATTTTTTGAAACTCTTCGTAAATGCCTTGGTAGTCCGAGCCATTGTTTTCCTCTTCAATGCGCGTCATTTTTGCTTGGTTCTCCCTGTCCCAGGGATCTTGATGGAATGGAGGAATAGTCAATAGCCGGGGTTGACTGAGCATGTATCTTGGAATTGGCCTCGCATTTTGCTTTTGCTTGTTTTGCATGAATCCAAGGCTAACGGGATCGTCAAAGAGCTGACCTGTCTCCGAGACGATATTAGTGCTGAAAGATTGCAAAGGAGTATCTGCTAATTTCGTAGCTTCTCTCAGGGCAATTCCAACCGGTTGGCTGCGAGAAGTATTCTCAGAACTGTGGTTTTTTCCCCTACGACTCGCCTTTTCATTTGGTTTGTGATTCGCACCTCGAGATCTGGGAAGATGGCTAGACTGTTGTCCGTTAGTTTCGGGAACATTCTTGCCACTCGGATTGAGTGGGTTCGAGGAGTTCTTGCCGCGGTTAATGTTCTGGGCACCCAGAGAATTCCGGGAGGGATACTTCTTTCTGCCTCCTCGGCGGGAATCGCTGGAATTCCCGTTTGTCTGATTACCAGACCGGTTCAACTGTTGGCTGGAGCCGGCCGCCAACATTTCGTGGATGTGTTTGACTTGAGCTATAGACGTGTGAAAATACACGCTTGGTCAGTACTTCCGAGGTCGTGGAGCAGTATCACACTAGAAACAAAAGAGGATAGTTCAGTGAAGCGGTATCTTCGCTCACCAGTATGCACACTGGAGTGTGGTCGAACGCAACTTTCTACGTCTATGTATTGCGATGAAAATTATTTCGTCAAGCAAAGAACCATGAATCCTTGAATAAGCTCTTGTGTTAGAAGCTGGTCGGGAACAGTGTATAACGACAATTTTTTCTCAAAAATTGCTTCCAAAAACCGTTCGATAATATCTTCATCTCGCAATTGCACCACAATGATTGCAATTGTGCTTTCGCGCATCGCACTGTTGACACAATCAAGAAAATGGCCAATGAGATAGTCATTGTATATGGTATCAGTAGCAATGATAATGTCAGGTGCACTTTTGCCCGAGATCTGCTCGAAATTAGTCAAGCCCACCTTTTTCTCTTCCCAATCAAACTCAATAAAATCGATCTTGCTCCACTGGACATTGCCCATTTGCTTTGGGTTTCTGTCAAATGCCTTTTCTGACGTAGAGCTAGTGTACCTCCCTGTGACTACATTTTCGGCAAAATTGGTCTTTAGAAGCTTGAGGATATGCTTTTGGTCTGACGCCACGTAATGGCCCACTTGAGGTCCTAGTAGAGACACAAGAACGCCGCCAACACCTGCGCCTAGCTCAAGTACAGTCAAATTGGACGCAAAAAGGTTATGAAAGGGACAAGACGGTTCAGCCAATATCCAGTCCGCTGCGTAGATGGCACTTTGCCAACATATAAATCCGGTGCTAGACGATTCTGTGTTGGAAGACAAGCCTGAGAGAGATTGGGATATAGAGAGATCGATTCGCGATCTGGGTAGTGAAACGTTTAGCGAGTCAGCTGATTTGTCGACATATCCTAAATGCTGAGTTTCTGGAGGCTTGTGATCTACGTACAAGTCGTAGAGGAACTCGTAGAGATCGTCTTCTTCGATCTTGCGTAGCGATGCAAGTAAGGAGGAAGTGTTCATGAGAGGAAGAGATGCGCACTAAATGGAGCGCGGTTTTCTGTGGAGTGTCACCGGTGGTGATCTTCACCGACAGGTCGAAATTTTGATTTTCGAAAGAGAGATGGCTGGACCTTTGCAATCGGTGTGAACCTGACAGGCAGTTTGGGCGCTCAATTGGGCTGAGAGCTTTGCTAGAAATATTTGGAGCTCTAATAACTATCCCGACAAGGGCACGGATCCAAGTGTTTTTTTTTCGGTAACTATCTACATCGTGACAGTTGCAGTCACTGTTGGAGTGGGCTCTTGTAAACGCCCATAAACTAAATCTTGTGCGTTACTCCCATTTTCAAAATTGATCAAGTTCAGAATAGTCGCTGCGGTGGAACCGATGAACGCGGGCAAAATTTGGAAGCGCAAATGGCGCCCGGAGAACAAGCGCGTGTATTCAACGCCGGTTCTTGATCTCAGCCGCGCGCAATCCCGGTTTCGGGCGGTCGAATTGCGCATACGCTAGCACCTGCTGTTCTGGCACAAGGAGAAAGCTAACCTTCTAGGAGACTACGTAGAATCTATCATTCTTGAGATTATTACTCTGGAAATATCCCATTATTTTCGGTTCTTCTTGCAGTTGTCTATGTCTCATTAACTAAAGCACGTTCTTGGCGTTCAAGATCTCGGCAATCAAGATACCGGAACCAGCAGCACCAATAATGGTGTTGTGCGACAACACAACCATCTTGAAGTCAAGAACAGGGTCCTCTCTGACTCTGCCCACAGAAACACCAAAACCTTGATCTCTGTCTCTGTCCAATCTAGGTTGTGGTCTATCGCTCTCCTCCAACACGTGAATGGTCTGCTTTGGAGCAGAAGGACAGCCCAAATGGGAAGCCTCGCACACGTAGTCTCTCATGACTTGCTTGACTTGTTCGACAGAGGGAGCAGGTCTGTTGGCGAACCTCAACGAGATGCATTCGGTGTGGCCGTCGCTGACAGCAACACGGTTACATTGGGCAGACACCTTCATCTCCTCGAAAGGCAAGGGGACAAACTCAGTGCCCTCCTTGTTGATGTTACCCAAGATCTTTCTCGTCTCCCACTCCATCTTATCCTCCTCGCCGGAGATGTAAGGCACAATGTTGTCCAACACGTCAATGCCTGAAACTCCAGGAGAGAATCCCGCTCCAGAAATGGCTTGCAACGTGGTAGCAGTCAAAGCGTCGATAGGACCGAAGGCATCCACCAATGGCTTCAAAGGAGCCACCAAACCCGCGGTAGAACAGTTGGAGATGCAAACAATGAAACCTGGCTTGGGCTTACCGGCAGCCTTGGCATCGGCAACCTTCTTTTCCACCACAGACAAGTGCTCAGGGTTGATGATGGGAACCACCAATGGCACGGTTGGCTCTCTTCTGTAGTTCTTGGCGTTGGAAATGACAATCTTTCCAGCTTCCACGAACGCCTTCTCGATTTCACCAGCATAGTCGGAGTCCAAACCGGAGAAGACGACGTCACAGTCGGCGAAATTACCTTCTGGTTTACATTCTTCGATCACAATGTTCTTGGCGCTCTCGGGCATCAAATCGGTTTGTTTCCACGTGGTGGCAGCACTGTAAGCCTTACCTGCGGAACGAGAAGAAGCACCCAAGGCGTGGATCTTGAAATCAGGGTGACTCGACAACAACAAGATAAATCTTTGGCCAACAGAGCCAGTAGCTCCCAAAACACCAGCTTTCTTAACCGCCATATTTGTGTTAGTATGTATAAGGAAAACAGGAGCGAAACGGCGTAATCATTTGCTTATATGCTGGAAGGTAGGTGGAAAAATCTCCGGTTGACTCATTCGCACTTGCACATGACGTAAGCCAGGTGACCGTCGGCTGACGAGTCCTTGCTACCGCCGAATGTGCCGACCAGAAAGATAATTGAGAAAAACTGGAAGGAAGGAGCTTCGTTATTCTGTTCTGAGGTGAATAATGTGGCCAAAGTGGAATAATTCATAACAGGCTCTCGATGATGCAATTCGCGCCTCTTTACTACTCATTTAGAAGTCGTTGACCCGAGATGCCGCCAGAACAAGAATTTTACACCGTCTCCAGAATTTGCTATCCCTTTGTATGTAGTAAATATTAGATTTACCTTCAGTTATTCTATCGCAGTTGCACGAAGCATCTGCAAAGTGTAAAACGTAAATGATCTTTATATTAAAAGAAAAAAGGGAAGTCTGGAGATGCAAAAAGAAAGTCTGGAGATCCATTACAGCGTCATGATTGACTGTTATCTAAAGCAGCCTGGAGTCAGCCAATCTCTCAAATATCCATTAAGTCGCAGTTCTACTGGTGGTTCTGCGGTTTCTTCGTGATCTCTCCCACCCACGTCGCGGCGTGTAGTGTGCACACAGTTGGGACGCGGCCTTCTTCCTTCACTTCTCAACGTCTACTCCTTAGCAATGGTCAACACCGACTTCGAGAAAATCTACCTCAACCAGTCTAGAGTCCACGGGCGCATGCGTCTTGCTGATTCCGGTCTTGGATGGAAAGCCAGTACCACCGGAGATTCGGCGTCCAACGCGCCGTTTTTGTTACCTTCGGAAGAAATCTTGGCCACCCACTGGTCTAGAGGGTCCCGCGGGTACGAGTTGAGAGTGCAAACGAAGACCCAGGGCGTAGTTCGTCTTGACGGATTCGATGCGGAGGACTTTGCCAAGATGAAGCAGGAGTTGCAGAGAAACTTTCACTTGACGTTGGAACACAAGGAGCATTCGTTGAGAGGATGGAACTGGGGCAAAGCCGATTTGGCGAGAAATGAATTGGTGTTTCAGATCCACAACAAGCCGGACTTTGAAATTCCGTACTCGGAGATCTCCAACTCCAACTTGACCGGCAAAAACGAGGTTGCGCTCGAAATGAGCTTGAACAACGAGGACAAGGCGGGCGACGAGTTGGTGGAGATGAGATTCTACATTCCTGGTACCGTGGAGAACGAAACCAAGAAGACCGTCAAGAACGAGGACGGTAGTGAAAAGGTCGAGGAAGAAGTGGAGGAAGTAAGCGCCGCGGCCGTCTTCTACGAGCAGCTCAAGGACAAAGCGGACATTGGCCAGGTTGCCGGTGAAGCAATTGTTTCTTTCAGTGATGTGTTGTTCTTGACTCCAAGAGGCCGTTATGATATCGACATGTACCCTACTTCGTTGAGATTGCGGGGTAAGACCTACGACTACAAGATCCAGTACAAGCAGATCGAAAGAATTTTCTCCTTGCCCAAGCCGGACGATGTTCACCACTTGGTTGTGTTGCAAATCGACCCACCATTGAGACAGGGTCAAACCAGATATCCTTTCTTGGTGTTGCAGTTCTCTAGAGAGGAAGAGACAGAGTTGGAGTTGAACTTGGCCGACGATGTGTACCAATCCACCTACAAGGATAGATTGAAGAAGACCTACGACTCCCAAACGCACCTTGTCATGTCGCACTGCTTGAAGGGTTTGACCGAGCGCCGTCTCATTGTGCCAAGCTCATTCCAATCCAGATTCTTGCAGGCCGGTGTGTCGTGTTCGCTCAAGGCGTCGGAAGGGTACTTGTATCCATTGGATAGATGCTTTTTGTTCGTCACCAAGCCAACTGTCTACATTCCATACACTGAGGTCAGCACTGTCACCATGTCCCGTACGTCCACCGGAGTGTCTGCCTCTCGTACTTTTGACTTGGAAGTGAATCTTAGAGGTGGCAACCAGTCGCATGTGTTCGCCAATATAGACAAGGAGGAACAGGAGACAATCGAGAGATACTGCCAAGAGAAGGGATTGAGAATCAAGAACGAGGAAAAGATCGCAAAGGCTATGTTGGCCAAGGCCATGACCGGAGACGATGATGACGACGATGATGATGCTGATGTGGATATGGGAAGCGCAGGGGAGGACGAGAGTGACGACGATGACTTTGGCTCTGGATCAGACTCGGATGTGGCGGAAGAATTCGACTCCGACGCATCGGCCTCAGCGTCAGATGAAGAAATGGCGCCCGCCGCAGACGGTGATGATCTTCCTCCAAAAAAGAAGGCGAAAAACTAAGCTGCCACGCGCCCACCTTTCTTTGTATCATAGTAAAAACCATACGCATTCAGCGGTTAACCCAATGCACAATCGATATTGAAAACCCTAAATTGCCCTCTCGTCTGATGGATCGTACACGCGGGTTACAAACGGTAATGCTTGTCGTGGGTTGCCACAGAAAATTGATCCGCAGTATTCCGCACTGAAATCCACCCAGTGGATATTCTTGAAAAATTAAGAAAATACTCCACGAAAGTATGTCACAATAGATCAAGAGAACAGAACTTCTATGACTGGTGCGGAGGACTTCACTGAAAGACTACCGTGTTTACCTTTCTTGTTTACCTTTTGCAGTTTATGACCGGCAGTGCCCCCTTTTATTTTTTGTTACGATTGCCTCTTTCCATCCCCTTGTTGGTTTTTGATGTGCCTACGTCATGGATCGTTACCGTTAAAACTTCTGCCCTATTGTCCACTGTATTATTCCTTGATAATAATTAGACCGTTGTGTGCCCCGCGCTCAACAGGAACCCCCAGCGGCCAGTGTGCAGTATTACCGACATCTCTTCCTGTTTGAGCGATTGGGCCAGTAATATACGTGAATGCTACTTGCTACCAGCGCCATGGCGGAGCGAACAAGCCTCTCTATTGTTGGATCCAAGGCCTCTTATTTATATATGTCTCCACATTTTCGCACATAAAATGTAAATATCATTTTCCCTCTTCTGTCTCTTCTGTTTCGAGTGCGTTACATTTGCATCCTACAGACGATTAAAGCCGTTTCCAGCCCAAACACTAAATCTATACGACCCATTAATGGCTGCCACCGAACTGGATTTGACCGATTTCCAAATTCCTCTTCGGTCTCTTGCCCGGCCGGTGAAAACACACTTTCGAAGCAGCTTAAGTTCTATGGCAGACGACGATTTTTCCGACGGTTCTTCTTCTTCCGATTGGGCCCATTTTCTTCCCAGCAGCTCTCCCAGAGACTCGGTGTTCTCCATGCCCTCCTCATCCAGCGAAAAACTGCCGGAAGAAACGGAGAAATCCGCAGGTGACATTACACTCAACGGAAGTGGAATTGACCCCGACTTGGAAGACTTGGAAAATGTTCAGATTTGCACAATTACAGATATAGTTGTCATATGCCTGGTGCACCTGGAAAATGATACCAAAACATTAGGCTGTGTCACTCCGTGATTTTGGTCTTCTTACGATTGTTTTCTGCGGTGTTGAGTGGTCAAAAATTAATTCTTTTTCTTACTTTTGACGGATTTGGTCCTTTGCACCTTTTGATGTATATTACGTTGTCATGATTTACCGTTGTTCTAATCCCTGCTCGCTCTGCAGTAGTGTATACTTTTACCGGTCAGATTGATTATTCCTCTTTCGTATATCCAGTGCGCTAACCACTGAATTAGGCCATTTAAGTTTTCACGCATTCCGCGATCATCTCTTCTTTCGCGCTTACTTTCCCGCTAGTTTAACAATAAACTCGCTGTCAATACTCAATCTAGTGGCCGTGGACAGACTAGCTGAGGGAAAATGTGTATGAATGTGATTGCTGTTGATCCCCGCAGCAGTGTCAATCTCTCCGCGATTTCTTCCCGTAAAGTTTCTTTTTTCATTTTTGGGGGACCCGGATAGACCGCCCCTACATATGCGCTAGGCAATGTAGCGTGACAATCTCACACACCTTGAATACTGGCTTTCAGCACTCAGCAATAAACCACACATTAGACAGATTTTGGGATTCGTCGCAAGACACCATTGGAGAATCACTGCTGGTCTATTCTGTCAAACGTTATCAATTGCAGCAGCTACTCAACCGTGATCTCGATTTACAGTGATTGCCTGCAGATACATCGTTCATCACCTATCTGAAAGCCTTTTAAGTACAAGTGCCTGCTGCGGCTGCTGATCACTAGTTTGAGTTTTTTTTTCTTCGTTTTTTTTTTCGGTGAGTCCCTTTCTTGAACGCTTCAGCCATAACACATTATTGATGGCGGTATCGTTAGGTGAGGTGGTCTATTCGGCTTACAAGCCGATTTTCAAAATCTACATCATCATAGGAATTGGATACTTGCTAGCCAAAAGGAATATTCTTACAGTATCCACATGCCGCGATATCTCTGATGCCATTGTCACGGTGATCATGCCATGTTTGATCTTCTATAACATTGTGACATATATAGTCAGCTCAGACATCAAAAACCTCGGAATCATTTTCTTTGAAGGTACCTTGTTGTTCCTCATAGGAGCACTTCTTGCTGCGCTTATTCACGTCGTTTTCAAATCTCCTAAACAGTGGCTAGGTGGACTTATTTCTGTGGGATTGTTCCCCAACATCTCTGATTTGCCCATTGCATATTTGCAAACCATGTCGGCGTCAGGGAACATCTTCACGGAGCAAGAAGGTGAAAGAGGTGTGGCGTACGTTTGCATTTTTTTGGCATGCCAAGTGATGTACCAATTCACTTTTGGTCTCTTCAAACTTGTCAAATACGACTTCCGTGACTCACTCAATCGGGTAGATGACGAATCTAAGAGTTTCAACACCAGTGAGAGTGCTGGCAGCAAAATCAGCGATGAGGTGCCCCTCCACCGTGATGAAGCAGTATCGGATAATGCCGGTGCCGATAATGCTTCTCTGGTACCAACAGATAGCAACACCCCTGACGTGACTCAGGAGAAGGATGATGACGATGCTACTAGCTTGAGCTCGTCTGCTCTTTCCAGGTCCATTACTCTGGTGAGTCACAGAACTCTCGAAAGCGAGAGCAATATCGTCCGGACTGCGACCTCTCAGCACTATTCCTTAAACCCTATCGTATCTAGGGCTGCAGACCTCAGAAAAATGAAGTCACAGGACATCACAGACGTCATCAACGAATACTCTGAATACGACAATATCCGAGCAGATGACCTTGCGTCGGTCTGCCCCGTTTCCAGTGAGATCGGTAGGTCGGAAGCGCACTCACTGTTGATCACTGAGACCTCGCCATTCAAGACCAGAGCCAAAATGCAAGCAATTGAGATTCTCCGCAATTTCAGGACCCCAAACTCCATCTCATTGATCTGTGCCATTGCCATTTCCATGGCACCACCGCTCAAGGCATTATTTGTCACCTCTAAATTCCACATACACTCCGCGCCTGATGGAGAACCTCCCCTCTCGTTCATCATGGACTTGACCAGTTACATCGGTGCTGCAAGTGTTCCTTTGGGTTTGTGTCTTTTGGGCGCAACCATTTCCCGGTTGAAGGTGAACGCTATTGTTCCCGGCTTCTGGAAAACTGTCGTTGCTATCACGGCAACAAGATTAATTATTTTGCCCATCTTTGGTGTGGGCTTGACCACTGGAATCCATCATGCGGGATGGTACCTGGACATGATTGTGCGCTTTGTGAGTGTGTTGGAATTCGGTCTCCCCAATGCCACCGCTTTGGTGTATTTTACTGCATTCTACACTGATCCGAACTCAGATGATCACCTTCAAATGGATTGTTTAGCGTTATGTTTGATTGCGCAATACTCCATCCTTTTCATAAGCTTGCCGATTTTGGTGGCTTTCACCATTAAGGTTTCCTTGGGCATGTAAGTAACTAGATTAATTTTTCTTTTTTTTTTTTTTTTTTTTTCAATCAAATTCAATAAATGGCGCTATGGGCAATAGATGTATGCATAGATCTTCACTGGCGCTCCTGCACTCCGCACTACAGCAATTGTGATAGAGTTGCGCACCTACAGATTTATGACCATATAGATACTGGTTTTTCATCTCTACTTTATTCATTATGGCGTTATACTACAATTTGGTTTTCGGCTTGCTTGTGATTGAAATGGCCTTTTTTGGCATCTTGTCTTTGCCATTTCCTCGCAATGTCAGAAGAAAGGTGCTCCTCACTGCCTCAGCCCCATTCCGCTCCGAACAGGTACAAATTGCTATCAAATGTATATTTGGTTTTGTTCTAGTTTTGTTCATCGACTCGGTGAACAGAGTTTACGCGGTTTCGGCTGAATTGCATGCTGCTCCACACAATCCGATCGGAACGATGGTTAACGACAGATCGGAAATCCAATCCAGAAGGTTTTACTCCCAAAGAAACATGTACCTTTGTGGTTTCACCTTGTTCTTGACATTGATTTTGACCAGAACTTACTCTTTGGTGGCGGAATTGGTGGAGACGAAGGATAAATTAGACGATTTTAAGAAGAACACTGACTTGGCGGAATCGAGCGCGTCCGATTCGGCTGAGGTGGCGAGATTGAAGGAGGAATTGGCTGCTAGAGACAAGAACTTGGAATTGTTGAAGGAACAGGCTGCTAGTTTGTCTAAGGATTATGACTCTGCTTCTACCACCTCTATCAAGAGAAAGTGATCATTGTTATATAGTCTATTTCTTTTCGTATGAATTGCTCTTATGTTTTGGAACAAACAGGAAACTGGGGGATGCCTTGCCGAGGAACATCTCGGTGATCTTGATCCAGTCCTTGTAGTCACCAGAGCCCAACAACGTTTCCAATTCGTTTCTTCCTCTCCACTTTGGCGGTCTTTGGTTCAACTTGGGCGGTAATCTTTCAAGAATACCCACTGGAATGTATCTGTGAGTGAAACTGATGAACTCACACAAGTATCTTCTCGCGACTTCAATACCATACTCGTCTGATCCCCAGTGCTCCACTGCAAAGTTGGCGAATGTCCGCAAATATTCGAGTCTCTCGGTTGCACTCTTGTCTAAATATTGCTCGGCATCAACTTCTTCGAAAATCCAGGGCTTGATCAACGCGCCTCTAGCGACCATCACGGAGTCAATTCCATCGGTATTGACAGCATTGTGCCATTGTTCGTAAGTGTAGCAATCACCATTTCCAACGAACCAGGTAGGGTCGCTGTCAGACAAGTCCTTGTTTTCTTCTTTCTTATTGTTCCATTCTTGGACCGTCTTACCAACTTCGGCAATGTAGTTCCAGTCCGCTTCCTTGGTGTATCTTTGTTGCCGAGAACGGCCATGCAAAGTGATTGCTGCGACGTGAGTATCAGCTAACATTCTGTTCACCAACGAGATTGCTGTGTTTTTGTTGTCCTTGGTTCCAGTTCTGATCTTGAGCGTCACGGGGATATCACCAGAGCAAGCATTCATACCGTTCAAAATACGGACCATCTTTGAAGGCTGGTCCAAGAGAGCGGAACCTTGACCTTGGCGGTAAAGCAAGTCAATTGGGCAGCCACTGTTGAGGTTAAGCTCAGACACGTTGGGTGCCTCTCTCGCAATCGCCTCAGCCGCCTTAGTTGCATGCTGATGGTGATTAGTGGCCAATTGGACACCAAAACCAGGGTATTCGGACGAGTGCGCTTTAGGCAACGCCCATTCAGGCTTTGTTCCCTGAAGTAATGGAAGCGCAAGGGCCATTTCACTGTAAGTCACATCGGCACCTAAGGTCTTCATAAGACGACGGTATGGCAAGTTACCCACGGTGGTCAATGGAGAAACAATCTTGGCTCTTTTCAAGTTGAGCTTCTTCTTCTCTCCTGGAGCGAACGGAGGCTCGACGTATGTGGAAATGTTATTCTTGACGTCTTCTTGCCTCTTGGCAATGTTCGCATCGTTTTGCACCAAAGAGTCCAAGTACTTGACGTAGGGCAAAGCTTGCTTGAACTCGTACTTGTTCTTTTGCAACTGGATTCTGTGGTCTTGGTCGATCTTGTTGAGCTCGTAGTTGGTCCCCTTGGTGGCTTCCATCTTCTCAATGTCCTTTAAGAGTTCCTTGGTCTCTTTGTTGTAGTGACTGCCCAACCATCTGCACTTCATACCCGCTGGACAGTATCCGATCGCCTCATAAACAGGACAAGTTCCTTCAATATCCGCAGGCTTGGTAGAGAGGAAGTAGTCGAGGTCGTGGGTGTTCTTGCATCTGTCTTCTCCCACAGGACATTCTCTCGCGTCGTTGGGATCCACCATACTAGAGCACAATCTGATCTCGCCCTTCAGCTGCTTCAAATCTCTCTTTTTGTTCTGGCCTCTTCCCTTTTTGCTTCTGTTGGATCTCTCATCCTTATCTCTGTCTCCTCCTTCAGCAGCCTCATCATCGTAGGCTGGCTCGACTTTGATATTTTCAATAACAAATTCTGCTTTGATAGGAGCGAATCCTTTTTCACGGTCATCTAGATGTGGTCTCTTAGTGGCTGCATCTTCCGTTGACTCATTTGGTCTTTTTTCTGCCTCCGACATTTTCAGTATAAAGAGATGGTAGCTAACTCTCTGGATCGCAGTGCTCATTTTTTCCTGCCATGAGCTCCTAATAAGCTTTGTCTACTAAGATGGAAGCGTAAACCTAGAAAATACATAAAACGGTCCAAGTTTACATTTCCTGATCACTTACTATCATCAAAATTCAATTATACATCACTATTAAATTCGTAGTCCTTATTTTCCTTCTACTTCACTTCGTCTCATCTCGCATCTTCAACTTTTTGTACGCACACCTCATCTTTTTTTTTCATACACCAAAACTCTTTCTTCAAAAATGGCAGAGTCCATCGACAAGCGGAGAAAAACAGAGACCCCAAAGAAAATCAGGGGCTCTAAAGTTTTGAGTCCGTTTAGAGCATTGGGTAACGTTACCAACGAAGTCCCATTTGCCATCGGAACGTTAGGTGCCACTTTCTACATTGTCACCTCTGTGGGCAGATCCTTCCAGATATACGATGCGGCCAATTTGCACTTGTTGTTCGTTTCTCAAAAGCAAACCTCGTCCAAGATCACTTGCTTGGCCGCCAATTTCCACTATGTCTATGCTGGCTATGGTAACAAGGTCGGCATCTACAAGAGGGGCCGTCTCGAACATGAAGTCGAGGTCAATATTCCCAAATCTGAAACCGTGAAGAGTGTCCTCGTTTTTGGTGAATACTTAGTTGTGGCATCGACCAATGGCGATTTGGATATCTTCAAAAAGCCAGAAGGCTCCAAAATCCCAAGCCAACACTACACTACCATCAGAAGCATCAATCAGGAGTTTGATGGAGAGATCGTGGGCTTGATCCACCCTCCTACCTACCTCAACAAGATTGTGGTAGCCACATCCCAATTTCTTTTCATTATCAACATTCGCACCGCCAAAGTGGTGTACAAGACCCCGGAATCGACGTTCTCCGACAATTTGTCGTGTATTGAGCATGCTCCAGCGTTGGATATTGTAGCTGTCGGTACTACTGTGGGTGGCATTTATCTTTTCCACTTGAAGAAGGGTATCACTTTGGGAGATAAAATCCTTGCTTCTCCTGCCGAGATTGGCTCTAAAGTGCTTTCGCTTTCGTTCAGAACCGATGGTTCCCATCACTTAGTTGCGGGAATGAACTCGGGTGAGCTTTACTTCCACGACTTGGAAAGAAAGTCTAGAGTCCATATCACCAGAAACTGTCATTCCGAAAAGCATGGTGGTGTGGCCAACGTCAAGTTCCTCAATGGTCAGCCGATTGTGGTGACGAATGGTGGAGACAACAATTTGAAAGAGTTAGTTTTCGACCCTCCCTTATCTGCTACCAACAGTTCTGTCATAACAATTCCTCGTCATTTGCGTTCTCGTGGTGGTCATTCTGCTCCTCCAGTGGCCATCGTCTTCCCTAATGAAGAAAAATCGCATTTTGTCTACTCTGCTTCTAAGGACCAGAGTTTATGGTGCTTTTCTCTCAGAAAAGATGCCCAAGCACAAGAGGTGTCACAAAACCCCCCAAAGAGTGGTTCCAATAATAGAAAGGCGGGCCCCACCAAACTGATGCGCGAGAAGTTTCCAGAAATCACCTCTCTTTCCATGTCCATGGCCCGTGAGGGTGATTGGGAGAACATGCTCACCACACACAAAAATGAAACGTTTGCCAGAACATGGGATTCTAAGTTCAAGCGTCTTGGGCGTCACGAGCTAGCCACTGTCGATGGAGGTTTCGCCAAGTCCGTTTGTGTGTCTCATTGTGGTAACTTCGGTCTTGTCGGCTCTTCAGAAGGTGGTATTGGTGTGTACAACTTGCAATCCGGATTATTGAGAAGAAAGTACATGTTGCATAAAAAGAAGGCTGTTACCGGTTTGGCAATCGATGGCATGAACAGAAAGATGGTCAGTTGTGGCCTCGATGGAATCGTTGGCTTCTACAATTTCTCTGATCTGAAGTACTTGGGCAAGTTGCAACTTGATGCACCTATCACTTCTATGGTGTACCACAAGGGTTCCGACTTGATTGCCTGCGCTTTGGACGACTTGACGATTGTGGTGATTGATGTTGTCACGCAGAAGATCATCAGAATCTTGTACGGACACAGTAATAGAGTGACGGGCATGGACTTCTCTCCAGATGGCCGTTGGGTTATCAGTGTGGGCCTCGACAGTACCATGCGTATCTGGGACTTGCCAACCGGCGGCTGTATTGATGGTGTTCGCCTCCCAAGTGTTGCCACGGGCGTGAAGTTTTCTCCTATTGGTGACTATGTTGCGACCACCCATGTTGCCGGAAACGGTATATCCTTGTGGACCAATAGAGCACAATTCCACCCAGTATCGACAAGACACGTTGAGGAAAGCGATTTCCCCACCGTTCTTTTGCCAAACGTGTCAGGCGACGGTGGCTCTACCATGATTGAAGGCGCCCTCGATAACGAAAATGACGACGAGTTTGACGTGAACCAAGTTTACCAGTCGGTGGACCAAATTGACGAAAAGTTGTTAACGCTTTCTGTTGGCCCTCGTACAAAGTACCAGACCATTTTGCATCTTGATATCATCAAGCAAAGAAATAAGCCAAAGGAGGCGCCCAAGAAGCCGGAGTCTGCTCCCTTTTTCTTGTCACTCTCCGGTCAGGCAGTGGGAGACCGTGCTATAGTTGCCGAAAACGGAAGTGCCACCTCCACCTCTTCTGACGCCGACAAGGAGGAAGAAAACTCGCGCTTGCTTAAATTGAAGAACGGTGAACAGCACAACTTCGAGTCCGAGTTCACTCGTTTGCTCCGGGAGGGCAAATCTGCGAAAGACTTTTCTGCATTTTTGGCGTTTTTGCTGACGGCTTCGCCTGCCACAATTGACCTCGAGCTCCGGTCGTTGAACTCTTTTCCTCCATTGAACGAAATGGCGTGGTTTGTAGAGGCACTCACCCGCGGCTTGCAAACCAACACCAACTACGATGTGTTGCAGGCTATTTTCGGATTGTTCTTAAAGCATCATGCTGATGTGATTTACGCTAATCCGAACGAAAAAGACTTGGTTAATGCATTGGACGAATGGAGCCAAGTGAACGAGGCTCAAGAAGACAAACTCGATGAGCTTGTAAAATTCTGTTCCGGTGTGGTGAACTTTGTGTCGACCGTGTAATTAGAATATAATCTTCCATACTACTCGCATGTAGAGGGAAACACCGAAATCTACTCTTCCTACATACTCTTCCTACATACTCGATTTCGCAACAGAACCTCCACTACTCTTATTAGTACCTCCATCGCTCCTCGTCCAAATCCCAGTCCATGAATGTGGATATTATAGAACCTTTAAACAGGATTCTTCTCCCGGGATCCGCCAAAGTAACTGCGCTCCATGTTGACAAAAAAACGCTTTTTCTTGGTCTAGGCAATGGTGACCTTACTATCATGAAAATGAACATTGAGCTGGACCGCCACCCAAACGTTCCTAGATCAGTCAAGAGCTTTCGGTCTTTCAATGATGTGAAAAAGCTTTTCGTTGACAATGATCAATCCCACCTTTTTCTGGTGGAGCGGACTTTCCGGAATGTCACCATGAACCTGACGGCTATCACCACGCTCCAAACTATCTCCCTATTCCAGGATGGACGTGAGGTTCTTTTGATTGGAAATTCAGAAGTGCTACGGGTATTCGAATGGGTTGGCTCTCACTTAAACTTACTCGTATCATTTGATGAGGCCCGAAATTACTCCACCTTTGGGTTCATGGAATCCGGAGACCACAAGTTGATCCTCGTGGCGCTCAAAAAGAAGATCTTCGTGTACATTGCACTCCAGAGATCGAGAAATGTCGTTGACTTTGTCAAGAGCAGAGAAATATTGCTCAAGGAGCGCTTAAAGGTGCTTTATTGTTACCCTCAGCACAGAAAAGTTCTTCTCGCCCTGAATAATGCTTTCTCCTACTTAGACCTTGACAACAATTATGTCGTAAAGGATATTAGCTCTGATGAATCTGATCTCTTTAATTTTCCCCAAAACTCGTCATTCAGCTACTTTGGTCTCAATAGTCCTGTCCCATTCATAAAAATACTTCCGGTGGACCAAAATACTTCCGTCATTGCCCGGGGCACTCAATTTGGCCTCCTCGATACTCTGGATTTCAGGTCTATTCGTGACGCGAATGTAAACCTCTCCAATTTCCCAGCCAATGTCGTTCACTTGCGCCCTTATTATCTCCTTGTGGTGTATTCAAAAAAGCTTGAAATATTGAGCATGCTCGATGGCACTGTTATTCAAGAGTTTCATCACCAACTCAATTCAAGCCACATACCTATGTATGCGGATAAGGAGTTCATTATCATCGGATCGAATTCACATGTCTTTCAATTTAATATTCTTCCATATCAAAAGCAATTGGATCAGTTTTTGTCTCTTAAAACAAAGCCAAAAAAGTACACTGGAGATATAAAGCTGGATATCAGACTTCAAGGAATTGAGCAGGCACTAGCTGTAGTTGCAAACGTGGACGAGGAGGAAGAGTTTTTCAAAGACGGAAGTGATTCCCAAATTTCTAACAAAAAAATGAAAACGCTTTTCTTACGTGATTTGCATAAGGAAAAGGCTTTCATATACTTTGATGATTATTCATTATATCGCGAGTCATTGGTTGATATTGCCTCAGAATGGGTACTCTCTTGTAAAGAGATTCTTTCCCTCTTTCCTAATTTCTTAAATGCCGATTCGCAATTAGGAAATACAGCCAATTCTGAAGCGTCTGGAGGAAATTTCAAAAATATCACTGCTGAAGAGGCAGAAGAAATGAGAAACTCTGACTCTTGGAATACCACTGAGCTAAAAGATCCAACCAATGGTGTTTCTGATCCCAAATCTAGGAAATCTCGTCACAACAAGAGGATTCATAACTTTGCTGAAGCCGTGAACAACTTGATAATTTACTTGACAGACCAGCGTCGTATACATTCAACTTTTTTATCCAGCTCTGATAAAACACCCGCTATCAATTGGAAAGGTGTATCCCTCACGGCTACCGATATTTATCCTGAAATAAACTCCGACAAAGCCGAATTGGTTTTGTCGCATTATGCTTCAGTGATTGATACGTCTCTCTTTTTGTGCTACTATTATACTAAGCCTATGCTTCTCGGCCCATTATTGCGCCTACCTAACAACAAGTGTGATGCAGAGATCGTGAACGCTTGTCTTTTGAAAAATCTACACTCACATTCGCGAGAACTGCAAGACTTTATTAAAGAGTTACTTGATTTCTATTTTGGGCGAGGGCTTCACGAGGATGCATTGAAGATGATGAAAGAGATTGCGCATGAGAATAACGAGCCTCATGGTGATTCTTTCGATGAGTATATCAAGGGCCCAGATTTGACAATTTCTTACTTGCAACGGCTTGGGGACGAGAATTTGGACTTGATTTTTGAATATGCCTACTGGATATTGACTGAGAATAAGAATCTTGTGGTTCAGAATTCTCAGGCCATCTTTATGAATGACTCGTACGCATGCGAAAGCTATGATAACGTCAAGGTTTGCGACTTCTTCAGAACTACGTTGAAAAGAGATGACCTCGCGATACTTTACCTCGAATGGCTTTTAAATGAGAGTGACATTTTGGAGCATAAGAGCAAAAAAACCCAGGCGGTTAAGCTCTCCACAAGGCTCTGTCTTCTATACTTGAAAGACTTGAAGTCATTGAAGATCAGTGATGAGAAATTTTTCCGAACCGCGACGTTCACGAAATTGCGTCTGATACTCAGCAGCACGAACGATTATGAACCATGGACAGTCCTTAAAAATATACCTACTAGCGAGGACAGGTTCCTTGAATTGACAATCTTCATTTACAAAAGATTGGGAGAGCACCAAAAATCTGTCGATATCCTTTTCAATCAACTCTCGGACTTGGATGGTGCAATCGAATACTGTGCGGAAATCTACGAGCAGCCACACAATAAGGAGACTGGACAGACACTCTTGCACAAACTTCTAGAAGATTTGCTAATGCATTATGACGAGAATGAAGACATGGTTGTTAAATTGTTAGAACTACAAGGAGAGAAGATGGATATCTTGCGCGTTCTCACTGCTTTACCAAATGTCTTTCCGTTGCATAAGGTACAGTTATTCTTGCAGGAAACTCTCAACAAAAGCGACGAAAATTTGGTCACCTCAAGGTTAGCAAGCCAATTGTACAATGTTGGATCGGTGAAAGTGCGTAATCTGTGGTTGCAAGCCCAGTCGGGTTCGGTTTCCATCAAGTCGAGCAAACAATTGTGCCACATTTGCAGCAAAAATTTGGGATACAATGTGCTCTCTTTGGACAGTGATTCTCAAGTTGTTCACTATGGCTGTTACAACAAGGAGAAGGATGGCCTCCAAAATAGCCTCCAAAATAGCCTCAAAAATGGCTTCCACAATGGCCAGATACTGCCTTAACACCCCACGCCCCATCTGGAGTGTATATAACCCACGAGCTTGGGCGCACGCTAAGTTTGCTCAAATAAACCTTCAAGCACCCTATACCCAATTGTGTGCAACCTAAATTTCGTGCAATCTGAATAGTCGCCATGTCCAGTAACGGTTCTGACTCTACCGGGGAAAATGCAACCGGCTCAATGGGTGGCTCTGGAATTCGTCTTCCACCAATTTCGTTCTTGTCTCGCGATAACCAAAACCAACCGCCATTGGCATCTATACTGCCCATAACCCAAAAACCTCTCGGGAAATTGCAGGTACCTGCCCAATCTATACGGGCAAATATGCCAGAACATTCTAACAGCGGTTCTGAGCACAAGGACAAGACTCAGTTACCCACGCACCGTGCATTAGATCTGTATTCCGTACCTCAACTGGAACCGAACCCAGCACAAGAAAAGGATGGTCTCAACCACCATGTGCATCTTCCTGCCCTGCTGGCTCTGCAAAAACACGAGCCGTTTTCGCGTGGAGGTGTGGGTCTGGCGCCAGGATTTGGCCAAAATAACGACCATTCTGGTGCATATGCGCCTATGGGGAACCATCTTCACCAGCATAACCAGCCGCATAATAATAGTAATGACCAAAATTCGCAGTTACATCACCGTCTTCGGCACACGTCTCCAGATGTGGCGGTACGCTCAAATGCTAGAAATGGTGAAGAGAATGGACATAAGTTGCAAGTTGCGGAAAGAGCGATAAACCATGAATCGAAAATGGACCGGACAGGACTCAACAAGATCATTGGGGAGCTTTTTCCCCGCAGACGACACTTGGGCACCATTGTGTACAACCCTACAACAACATGGTCTACATTGCAGATTAGCCAACTACACGGTTTAGACCAGGCAGACAAAGACCGGCTTCTAGAAATTCAAGGAGAGTACAACCATCGCCTTTCGCAGAATTATACAGAAGAAGAGAAGACCTATATCCCGGTGATTCCTCCCTTGCCTGAGGCGTATGTCAACAGCTATATTGACGTAAAAATACCGTACAAATTCGTCAAGGAGCACCTTAGTTTGTTCATCTCGGGCAAAGTTCAACGCAGGCGCGAACTTTGGGGTGGTTTTGGCGATATTTATACGGATGATTCAGATGTTTTGAGTGTGTTGACCCATCTTGGCCTTTTTAACAATGCGTTGGATTTATCTGGAACTAATCCATCGTGGACCGCCAAAGACGTGGCCAGGCCTCTCAATGTTTACCATGATGAGGACGGGTTTGAGCTTCTTGATTTGTCTGTTACTTTGCTATTGTTACCTCCCCTTCTGCAATACCACGGGTTTTATAGAAACGGAATCAACTCTCGCTCATGGTTAGGGGATTCTCCTCACGATGGATTGTCTTATGGTGTGTTTAGTATCAAGTGGGAGACTTATCTGGCTTCTATTGGCGAAAGAAATCTCTATAAATGGGCCCTGAAGGAGGATGCTGTGAACAGGGAGTACGAAAAGGCGTTGCTTAATTCTGGATTCGGATGGAAGTTCGACATAAACCACTACAGGCAGCTCAAACAAAAGTACAAAACCTTGGAAGATAATACGGCCTCTTGAGGTTGCTTGCCTAGTTACCTTAGTTAGGTTTAATCACAGGAGTGTGGCTTTCCCAGTATATAACGTAATTTTCTCCTCGCCTAATTGATATCAAATGGCAACAGTGTATTTTATCCGAAGAAGAAGCTGCTCATAACGTTTGGAACCTAATTTTGCTCCCGCCTTTGATGGGATTTTTCCCTGTTGTTTGTGCATTCTGACTTTTATCGCCGAGATCTTGGGCAAAGCGAAAACATACTCACAAGTGCGGATTTTGAGGGGAAGAAAAATATCAGTCTACCATCTGTCCCTCTCCACTCCTGAAAACTATTGCCTTGGTACTGGATAATCTGTGGTTCATTTGATAATGGACCCATATTCACAAACCCAATTCAAGACAGCCAGCACCAAATCCACTCTACGAAAGTCCAAGTCCGTTAGTACATTGAGAAACAAACCCAGACGTATTACAGGTTTGATCAGGCGGTTTGTTACAGGGTGCAACTCGGTTTTAACCAAGCTTAAGTCCTTATCTGATATTGCTTTAGCTGAAGAGGACGAGGTTGACGCTCTATTCGAATCCAGCGATTCTGATTATTTTCCCCGCAGACAGCCCATGGGAAACTTGAAGCACGTTGAACAGCAGTTTCTCAACGACTTCCAAAAATACAAGTCTCTTGACGGCATTTCCGAGCACTACCTGAGTCTTGACACAAAAATCGACATGAACGGGGAACAGTTTGACAAAATCGCGTACAAAGATCTAGACATAGCGAAACTACGGGAAAAATTAGAATCGGAAAATTTGACCTTGTTCACGTCAGACATCTCCACTGAAAACTCGGACGAGACTAGGAGGGAAAAGCAAAACTTGGGCGAAGCGTTGTGGGACTTTAGGCGATCCGTGTGGCTCAAAAGCAACGGTGATAAAGATGCGGTTGAAACTGATGCTGCTCGCGATACCCATAAAGATATCCCCAAAAACTGCTACCCCGCCATTTATTCCAATCTTATTGAAAAATCCAAGCCGTTGAGAGAGGGCAAGCGCATCAACTTGCAAGACCTTCTTGGTGTAATCAATGAGGGCTGGATCCAAGATCAGCGATGGGAGAGAGCAGCCAAGGGGGTGGCCTAGAAAGGTATAAAATTCTTGGCTTGGGAGGACATGGGACGTCTTTCCTATAATCTTGCTCTTCCACGTCATTTATTTTCCATATGTAATAAATTTAGCATTGCTAAAGAGAATATAATTAATTAATTTCGATGCTCGTCCACTAGCTTATATGTATCTTCCAATATTCTGATTTCCTGGTCAATTATTTCCAATTTTCTTTGGAGCAAGTCTACGCTGGACTCGTTGCGTTCCGGGTTCATCGTCAATCTCCTTTGGGACATGGTCACACAGCGGCCAAGTTTCTTCTTCGCCCTGAGAAACTGATCATAGCTCACGGCAATGTCATTGTTGAGTTGGCGATCTATTTCGTTGCTCAATTCGTGCACCGTGACTATCTTATCTATTAACGGCAGACAGCTTTGATTGTGGGATGAATTGATTTTGACCACCGCTTTGACCGAGCCGGCTAGTTGTTCAGAAAGATTGTCAGAGATACCTAAATTGTCTCTCTGTCTCTGCTTTGCTCTTAGTAGGAGCTCCTTATGGCTAGGCTCTTGTCTCTGGTTTCTTGCTTGCATGGTCTGACGATAAGATAAACACTGCTCGGTAATGACGTGAATGGGGTGTACTGATTTCATGCATGCTCCGGATAAGTGCAAACACCTACTGCCAGACCCCACAACGCCAATGATCGGTTCGTCGTATCTTAAGGCACGATCGTTGTTCGTTGCTTTGCCCCAGACTTCTGTTACCGCAACTGATTCTTTTTACCACCAAGACTACGTGGAGTCTGCTCCCTATGGTGATCTCGTTGATATTACCCACCAGTTGATCACTGGCGCCACAATTGAACAGGAAAACGAGCTACTTGCTCTATGGGAAATACGACTCACGCTCTTACTATTTGATGGTCGCTTGTCCACTGCCAAACAGGAGGCAGTCAACCTCAACGATGCACTTTTCTTTCATGAGAACCCCACTTCGACTAGTGGAAGAAACGGGCCGATGCTGACCCAACCGGCACCTGCGGCAAACTACCCATTGCCAAAAAATAATGCAGGGATAATCAGTCACCTGTTGCTCATGCTTGTGTTGAGGTTGAAATCGAACCCTAATTTAGCATTGGTGAACGAGTTGTATAAGCTTTGTTATCAAATCAGGTTGAAAGGTGTCACTGCTGAAGCACAGACTGTGCAGATGAAATTGTTCAATCTCAGCTACGAGATCATTTCTGTGCTTGTTATTTCTCGTCATTATCTCACCCTCTTGTCCTTCTTGCAATCATTAAAACGAGACACGCATCTTTGTCACCAGTATCATGGTGACAACGAACAACATTATGGACGCTTTTTATCTAATATCTCACTTATTTGGATCTACAATGTCTTAATTAATCGCCGGAGCAAAAAAACGGGCGAGAAGCTTTCGGTGTATGCAATGCAATACCAGCAAGAGTGGTCCTCGATTGCGAAATCAACCAAAGAAACACTCATTGAAGCATTGAAAAGATTCACCACTTCCAATAATGACGCCCTACTGAATTTGGACCCTGAGTCCTTTCTGATCACACAATTTGCCGCTTTGGTAGAATCTGACACCATCTCAGCACGTATAATAAGCTGTACGCTCGCAACTTGGGACTTAGAAAACAAACCCTTCACCGATTCCAATTCAATCAGGGGAGAAACGGCGCAAGATGAACAGGAAGCCAATTCTCTAGCGAAAACCTACTCGATCATCATGGCAAAGTGGACTCAGTACCCTGATAAGGTGTACGGTATGGAGTGAAGCTGTTGCAAGTTGCTCAAGTTATGAGGGCACGAACCCTAACTATCATGTTTTGCACGTGATGTGCGTGGCATTGAGATGCATGCCGGAATATTCACCCACCATATTCAGTATATTTTCCTGTATGTGGACTGGGTCGTTGTCTCTCCTGTCTAGTGGGTCGCACAGCGAGACAGTTGTGCATGGCACGCAGCCTCTGCGGAAAATTTTGGTGAAAAACTAAATCTCTAATTCTTAAAATTTTCCCCCCACCTAGACTTCATCGACAAAATGGCTATCCAAGACGTTGTTACCCGTGAATACACCATCAACTTGCACAAGAGAGTATGTACACCACAATGATCGTTGCTCCTTCCCAATCCTCCCTGTCATTTGATCTCATGAATTAGTTTCCTTGATGTTCTCCTGTCCAATTCTATTTTATCCCAAGGGAATCCCCATATTCACACGCATGAATAGATACACCTTTTCTGGCAAATTGGCTTTACTCCCAATACCCTTCCGCTTTCTTTATTTCAATCCAAATTGTCACATCCGTCCCTTAATCCTTTTGAACCATCATATGACACTTTCAGCACAGGACGAGGGGCCAGCGTTGAGCGCTTGATAAAATTTTTACTAACAAAACAGTTGCACGGTGTGAACTTCAAGAAGAGAGCTCCAAAGGCTGTCAAGGAGATCAGAAAGTTCGCCTCTTTGCACATGGGTACCTCTGACGTCAGATTGGACCCAAAGTTGAACACTCACTTGTGGAAGAGAGGTATCCAAGGTGTCCAACACAAGATGAGATTGAGAATCTCTAGAAAGAGAAACGACGAAGAGGAAGCTAAGGAGGCTATGTTCGCTTACGTTGAGCCAATTACCGTCCCATCCAACAAGGGTTTGCAAACCGTTGTTGTCGACGAAGATGAGGCTTAAATTCTGTAATTATCATCTTTAACTTCTCATAATACATAAAACTTTGTCTGAGTTTCAGGTGTTTATGGTGTATAATAACGAATTCAAGGCGCTTCTGTGAGGTGGAAATACGTGTAGTTGTAATCCATGTCCTTTAAATGAGGATTTTAGGATTAAACCTTTAATGCCCAAGGGAGTTATCCTCAACTGGACTGGTAAAGGTCAGTCTGATGAGAAAAGACAAGCGAACCAGAAAATCGCCTCTTCCTGAAATCATTGACCCCAGCTACATGTTTTTTTCTCCCCAAGAAAATGCGACTACAGTGATAAACTTTAATTGGAAAGCTCCTGGTTTGTTAGCATAAATCCAAAAGAATGGTGAGCCCTTAGAATCAGTGTAACTATGACAAATTACCAGGTCATTGCAAATGAGGAATGTGTTGCCAAAACGGCAACTCCTCAAAAGATGCTCAAAGTTGGTAGAAAAAAAGAAAGTTTTCATCATATCAAAGGGTGATTTGTTCAAGCTGAACATACCTTTTGTAGTTGTTTGTAAGTATCGATGCAGCGCTTCGAACAAAATTTTGATGGTAATATATGCCGACAGTGCGGGTAACCTTCCACTTGGCCCGAGGAAAGGTCTTCCACCAATATTAAGTAGCAGAACAAAAGAATGTTTCGCTGGAAAAAGATCTAGTTTTATAAATTAATGAAACACTGGACAGCTTTAGATGATTCATTTGTTCAAACGTCAAACTTCTTTCTTTACGCATTTTTGTAACTTTATTTGATTTTGTGAACTGCGGGCAAAACAGTTGCAGTGTGGAATTAATTTAAAAAAAGAGCGAGACTGAGGAAAATCCTAAATGGAAAGAGTGATTTGTGCCACCGAAAAATTGTTGAAAATGCTCAAATCCTAGAGCAAAATATACCAGTAGATAGATTACGTGATCGTAAACGGAAATCTGGCGTACTATATAACCTTTACCTTTCGGATGGTCTTGAATGGGGAAGTTGGCAGTCGCTTATCGTGAAGACTGCACGCGACCGAGGTTCCCCAGACGACGTAGAACTGGCCGTAGTACCCCACCTTTTTCTTTCAAACAGTGAGGACTCTGGAATATGCCAATATCGACAGAAAACAACAGGGTGAAATCAGTGGCCACAACGGCTTCATTGTGCATTGTCAATGACCCCACTTCTGTGGTCACTGATAAGGTTTCGTTATCGTTCGAGCTTTTCATAAGACTCTTCCCCACCTCACAATCAGAAGATGTGACTACAGAAAGATATGTGCTAATCAAGCCCATTGGCGCCCCAGATTATTTTGACAAGTACAAGATTTACAAGGTCAATGGAATAGATGACCGTTCCACCAGTCCGTCTGTGGTTACATTCACAAATCATTCAAACATGATGAAATTTGGGCACCTGGTCACAGTCGACAAGTGTGTGATTCAAAGTATAGACAAATCATCTATTAATGTTCTTGAAAAGATCTTCGTGAATATTCCTGGAGTAATCTATGACATCTTACGTGCTTCCTCGTCTTCTTCAGTTAAAGAGCAATTCATTTCGTCGTATATTTCGACAAATGGCGGCGTGGTATCCCAAAATGACATTATTAGAAAGATTAACGGTACCGTCGCTCTTTGTGAACCAGTATATCAAGGTTTGGTGCAGAGCTCAACCGACATCGTGTTGGTAAAAAATGTTGACAACGAGAAAGACATCGCCGAAGATCCTGTTGATATGGACGAAGATGTTGATTTATCCCAATATCTCTCGAGCGCTATGTCAATTGATTCCGAAATGATTGAACCTACGAGCTTCAAATTTGATTTTCACCCTCTACCTCACCAAATGTCAACAGCACCGGACATTCATAATAGAGAGGATTGCGAGATTTATGCTTTCATCAATAATAGCGATATCTCAAAGTTGGGCTTTTCAGTATTCAATGGAGATTTGGTCCAGATCTCTTCCAAGAATAATCATGTTCTTGTGAAGCTATTCACATTCATTGAGCCGAACAGATCTTTCTCATCTGGATCCCTTTATTTATCACCATTGCTTATAGTAAATTTGGGTTTGGAGGAAAAGGACAAAATATCTTTGAGACAATATTCTTCTCCCACTCAGAAATTTTCTGATGCGTTTCCCATTGCAAAGACTACAACGATTTCTAGGGTTGCTTCCCCCATAACTATGGACAGAACTTTCCAGCAAAGTTTCTTATCCGAGTTGAAATCTTCTTTTCACACTCATTTGAAAGTTGTAAGAATTGGTGATTTTTTGCCAGTGTGCATTGATTCTGTTCTTGCAAAGACATTATTTGACATCTCGCTCTCCAATCCCTCACAAGTAAACGACGAAGCAGAGGGCGAGTCCAATATTTGTCCAACAGGAAATCCCGATTCTGTTGCTTGGTTTAAGATCGTGGAATTAACAAGCGATAATGAATCAAAAACTGCTCAATACATAATTGATCCCGCACATACAGCTCTTATTTCGTCAGGGGTTGAATTTGTGGCACCACCGAAAAATTCAATTAGTAATTGGGTTGACTATTTGGGACTTCCGCCGCTATTTGACTATTCTAAAGCACATAGCTCATCTGTATTCAGCTATTCCCAGATGTTGGAGCGGATAATCAAGACAGGCATGAGTACTTACAAGAACGTGGACTTGAGTACAACTGTTTTACTCAATTCGATGTCAAGAGGATTAGGAAAAACTACTTTGGTTCGGAGCACAGCTGCTGCATTAGGTTTGAATTTGATTGAACTTGACGCGCTTGACTTTATCAAACCAGGAGCAGAATTGAAGAGTATTGGTCTTTTAACCGGAAAAATAGAAAAGCAGTTTACCGCACAACCTGAAGATGAATCCGTCACGGTTTACCATGTTCTTTACCTTAAGCACATTGAAACACTTTGTGTCCAAGCAGATGAAAATGAACAGGGTGCAAATGCCACTACATCTTTATCGTTGAAAGTTGTTCAAACTATTCAAGAATTCTTGGCCAAACATAAAAATATGGCCCTTGTTGCAAGTTGTAACGATATTGATAAGTTGAGTGACAGTTTTAGACTGTTAATTAAGTTCCAGATTGACGTTTCTGTCCCCAGCGAGAAAGAGCGTTTGGAAATATTCAAGTATTTGCTACAAGTTGAAATGAGAATTTCAAATAACGAGCAAATTCCCGATGCATACGAGGATAGAGTTGAATTTGAAGACAGATCAGGAATTGACCAATATCGAATCTCATTGAGAGATGATGTGAGCTATCAGGTACTTGCCCTTCAATCTGCTGGTTTGACCCCAAGAGATTTGACGTCGATCGTAAGAAAGGCCAAGCAGTTGGCCGTCAAAAGACTATTAAAACTAGCAAAGGAATCGTCGATAGATATAAAGAGACTCATCAAAGTGGGTAACGGTGGGCGTGTCATACTAGTCCCTGATGACTTTGAAAGAGCAATTAACGAAGCACGAAATCAATTCAGTGATTCGATCGGTGCACCGCGGATTCCTAATGTCAAATGGGAAGATATTGGAGGGTTGGACTTAGTCAAAGATGAAATTCTTGATACTATTGATTTGCCATTGAAACATCCGGAATTATTCAGTAGTGGATTGAAGAAAAGAAGTGGTATATTGTTCTACGGTCCACCCGGAACTGGTAAGACATTGCTCGCCAAAGCTATTGCAACTAATTTTTCGTTGAATTTCTTCAGTGTCAAGGGTCCAGAGTTGTTGAATATGTACATTGGTGAGTCTGAAGCTAATGTTCGTAGAGTGTTTCAGCGAGCTAGAGATGCGAAACCTTGTGTCATATTTTTCGACGAGTTGGACTCTGTTGCCCCGAAAAGAGGCAACCAGGGCGATTCCGGTGGTGTAATGGATAGAATTGTGTCCCAATTATTGGCCGAATTGGATGGTATGAGTGGCGGAGAGAGTGGTGATGGTGTTTTTGTTGTTGGTGCTACAAATAGACCGGATTTATTGGATGAGGCCTTGTTGAGACCAGGAAGATTCGATAAAATGTTGTATTTGGGTATCTCCGATACGGACGAGAAACAAACCAAGATATTGGAGGCATTAACGAGAAAATTCAAGCTTAGTGACGACGTTGATTTGACTGAAATAGCTCAGAATTGTTCATTTACCTTTACGGGTGCCGATTTCTATGCGTTGTGCAGCGATTCAATGTTGAATGCGATGACAAGAACCGCAAACGACGTGGACAAAAAAATCCAGCAGTTTAACGACAAAAAAACAGCCGCTGGAGAAGAGGCTGTATCTAGCAGATGGTGGTTTGACAATGCCGCGCAACCTGACGACATTGACGTGGTGGTGACAATGCAAGATTTCCGGAAAGCCCAAAGCGAGACCATTCCGTCTGTTAGCGCACAGGAGCTCGCTCATTACTTGAGGGTCAAAGAAAACTTTGAAGGAGGCAAGAAGAAGGCTTCCCAAAAAATGGAAGAGGTGGTCGAAGATGGTCTGACGAATGGAGGTGAAATGACTAAGCACCAGTTCGATGGGCATCATGATTCCAATGGTCATATCAACGGCAAGTAAGGATACCGCAACGAACACTGAGACTGTGCTAACGTCTGAATAAATAGCTCTTTTCTAAAACCTCTTTCGCTTGGTTAATCTTTTGCGATAGGTAGATGCTGCCCTTTTTGTCTGGATGGTTCATCACCATGAGCTTCCTGTAGCGCTGCTTTAAGGTGTCCTTTGTCAAGGAAGTGATATCGCTAGCATTTAGTCCCATGATAAGCAACGCCTCTTGCTCAGTCATCTTGCGCTCGAAACCAGTAGCATTGAAAGTGGCCTTGAGATAACGAATATGTGAGTCGGGGGCATCATCTTTGGTCAAATTACTTGAATGAGAGCTTTCAAGCCTGATTCCATTAAGGGTGGCTATCATCTGAGGGGTCAACTTTTGATAGCGAGAAACAGCCTTCAATGCGGCCTTGGTAGTGAGGGCAGCAGCAGTGATACCCACACCGATTATAATTGGTAAAACCATGCCTCCACCACTGATTTATGTAGGCAGGTTAACTATGCGCACAGGAGAGAAACCAGAAACTGCATAAACTTGGGTTATCGGCAGCGACTAGATATTCCGGACACCGGATCAAGGGCGAGCGAATCAAAAAAAGGGCCAGCTAAATCGCATTGCAAAATGAAGTGAAAACTGGAGAGATGGGAACGTAGTACACGTGAGGAAACAACCAACCAAACCGTTTGAGTGCAAACTTGACGAAAACTAAGGAGGATGCACCGCAAGAAGCAACGACTGTGCCAAATAGTAGCAGTCGAAGGTAAAAATATGGGACGTCGCCTATCACCCTTTGGGCACAGATTGCTGTATTCAGGATGTAATGAATTTTGGGTGCCGAGTGTTTGTGCGGATCAGAGCATCTCAAGATTCGATGCGCTTAGTCAGGCGCAGCGGTGAGGCGAAAAAAAAACTGTCAATATGGCGCCTAAACGCATGGGCCAAGTTATGCGTTACTGATGGAGCAACAGGTAATCATCTGACATTTGAACGCGGTATCAGGTGCCTCACTCGGGGCATTTCCGAGGGCAAACACGTGACACGCAGCATCGGCCGTGGCGAGAATTTCAGCCTGGTAGTGGGAAATTACCCACGAGAAACGAGGTAAAGTCGCCGTTTTTGTAGTTGAAAAAAGACATACCTGTTCTTGTAGCCCCATAGATGGATACTAGCTCCGTTAAATTCAAAAGAATACCCCAGAATATGCCAAATGGATGGTCCGCGACACGTGGTGGGTGGAACACTCGGAGTTGCATTTCGGAGGTCTGGCAATGCCAACTCCGGCCCACACCCAACCGGGTGCAGTTGACTATATATAGCGCGGAGTTCTTCCACAATTTGGAGCTGGTTTTTTCTTTCTTCAACTTTTAACTGATCCAGTTTTAGTCACATTACACAAGCACTAATATGTCCCAGTCTACTTTGCAATGGTTGTCCCAATTGGACACCACTGAGATCCCAAAGCACGTTTTGCGTCGCTCTTCCATTATCGGTACCATTGGTCCAAAGACCAACAACGCCGAGGTGATGGTCAAGTTGAGAAAAGCTGGTTTGAACGTTGTCCGTATGAACTTCTCCCACGGTTCTTACGAATACCACCAATCCGTCATTGACAACGCCAGAAAGTCTGAGGAGCTTTATAGCGGCCGTCCTTTGGCTATTGCCTTGGACACCAAGGGTCCAGAAATCAGAACTGGTACCACCGTCAACGACGTTGACTACCCAATTCAACCTGGTCACGAGATGATCTTCACCACCGACGACGCCTACGCCAAGAAGTGTGACGACAAGATCATGTACTTGGACTACAAGAACATCACCAAGGTCATCTCTGCTGGTAGAATCATCTACGTCGACGACGGTGTGTTGTCTTTCGAGGTTCTTGAGGTTGTTGACGACCAAACCTTGAAGGTCAAGTCCGTCAACGCCGGTAAGATCTGCTCCCACAAGGGTGTCAACTTGCCAGGTACCGATGTCGACTTGCCAGCTTTGTCCGAGAAGGACAAGGCCGACATCAGATTCGGTGTCAAGAACGGTGTGCACATGATCTTTGCTTCTTTCATCAGAACCGGTGACGACATCAAGGAGATCAGAAAGGTTTTGGGTGAGGACGGCAAGGACATCCAAATCATCGCCAAGGTTGAGAACCAACAAGGTGTCAACAACTTCGACGACATCTTGAAGGAGACCGATGGTGTCATGGTTGCCAGAGGTGACTTGGGTATTGAGATCCCAGCCCCACAAGTTCTTGTTGCGCAAAAGCAAATGATTGCCAAGTGTAACTTGGCTGCCAAGCCCGTCATTTGTGCCACCCAAATGTTGGAGTCCATGACTTACAACCCTAGACCAACCAGAGCCGAGGTCTCCGATGTTGGTAACGCTATCTTGGACGGTGCTGACTGTGTCATGTTGTCCGGTGAGACCGCCAAGGGTAACTACCCAATTGAGGCTGTGTCCATGATGCACAACACTGCCATCACTGCTGAAAAGGCCATTGACTACCAACCATTGTTCAACGGCCTCAGAGCTTTGGCTCCTAAGCCAACTGGCACCACCGAGACCTGTGCTATTGCCGCCGTCTCCGCTGCGTACGAGAGTGGTGCTTCCGCCATTGTTGTGTTGTCCACTTCTGGTGTCACCGGTAGATTGGTTTCTAAGTACAAGCCAGATGTGCCAATCATGATGGTTACCAGAAACAGTAGAGCTGCCAGATACTCTCACTTGTACAGAGGTGTTTACCCATTCGTGTACGAGCAAGAAAAGGTTGAGAACTGGCAAGAGGATGTTGAGAACAGATTGAGATGGGCTGTTGCCGAGGCTATTGAGTTAGGTATCATCAAGAAGGGCGACTCCATTGTCACTGTGCAAGGTTGGACTAGAGGTTCCGGCCACTCCAACACCGTGAGAATTGTCCAGGCCTAGACGCTTTTTTCATTTCAATTTCATCAACGCGACAATTTCAGAGAATACAATGTAGAGCATAGAGAGCACATTTCCACCAGAAACGAGGCATCACAGCGCGAATAGTGCAGAATAATGAACATCGAAACATGGCCTGAATTGACGTCTGCAATGGGTGTTGACGATAGAGAAGCACAATGGAGGACAATCAAGCGAAATAGAGGTGAAAATTATTGCGGCGAATCTTGCCCCAGTGATGAAGTATTTAGATCCATAGTGTACAATTGGCTGGTGCGGTGCAGGTCTGGTGAATTTTGCGTACTCAATCTAACATAACCTGCTACTTTTCTCACCACGCCATGTATTCTCGCACTCTCTCAAGAAGCTCGTTATCAGCGAGAACCGTGCCTAAATTGGCCAGAGCCCTTGCTGTCCCCCCTTCCGGATCGGAAACCACACATTTTGGTTTCCAGACCGTGAACAAGGACGAAAAGGAAAACTTGGTCCGCGGTGTGTTCTCGTCTGTCGCATCCAACTATGACATGATGAATGATGCCATGTCGCTTGGTGTCCACAGACTCTGGAAGAACCATTTCATCAACAGACTAGATGCTGGTATGAGACCAGGCTCTTCTCGCCCATTGGACTTCCTTGATGTTGCGGGTGGTACGGGAGACATTGCGTTTGGTTTGTTGGACCACGCGGAAAAGCAATTTAATGACACCAAGTCGACCATGACGGTGGCGGACATCAACCCCGAGATGTTAGCCGAGGGAAAGTTGAGATACCAAAAGACGAAGTGGAACGACGGCTCCAATAGAGTGCAGTTTTTGGAACAGAACGGTGAGACCATGGACGCGATTGCTGACAACTCCAAGGACGTCTACACTATTGCTTTTGGTATCAGAAACTTTACCGATATTCAGGCAGGTTTGAACACTGCCTACCGTGTGTTGAAGCCTGGAGGAATCTTTGCCTGTCTCGAGTTCTCTCACGTTGAGAACCCAGTCGTTGACTACGTCTACCAAGCGTACTCATTCAGCTTGTTGCCATTGATGGGCCAGTTGTTGGCTAACGACAGAGACTCGTACCAGTACTTGGTGGAGAGTATTCAACGTTTCCCGAAGCAAGAAGAATTTGCTGCCATGATCAAGAAGGCTGGCTTCTACGTGCCTGAAAACGGCTACGAAAACATGACCTTCGGTGTGGCCAGCATCCACATTGGAGTGAAGCTCTAAATTTATGTCTATACAATCCCGATGATATGAAACGCTAATAACGGATCTTCTGATGTAGAGAGGGCCGCAACAAAGTCCTCGTTGACGGTGTTTACAGGTGCATCCATATCAACGTCCTCATTGTAGCTGACATGTGTAATTTCTCCGTTACTGATCTTGAACTGCGTTTCAAGTGTTTGCCCAGAGCCACGCGGTTTTCCCATCACCTTAAACAACAAATCACAATTGCCCGATTTGAGCTCAATGTCAGTAAGACAAATGGTCAAGTCGCCATTATCATCCTCAAAATCGTCGCCTTGTTCAGAAGTAGCAGAGAGATCTGGCGTTGATACTTCTTGCTTGGCAAGACTGGCCAAATCAGTACTTGAATCGAACATCAGATACTCCATCGAAACGGCGGAGTTCAACGAGTTCAAGTTGAGGAGTTCCTTTTCGGTCACACCTTGGGCAAGGTCTAACGAATCTCTCAATTTTTTGGCAGCATTGTTTGATTCGTTCGTGGGTGTCACAAAAGTTGCCCCCGGGGCACTCTTCGCGTTGCTAATAAAATTAGCAAACACTAGAAAATTGCGGATACAGGGGATAATCTTTTGGAGCTGGGTCAATTTGCGAATCTCAAATGATTCTATCGAAACCAAGTCGCTCGCATCATCAACAACAAATTTTACTGTATTCTTGTGTTCAGCGTCCCCGAAAGAGATCGAGGCGTATCCATTTTTCTCAAGCAGTTCAAACACTTCTTCGTTTTCTGGATCTTTCGCAACCTTGTAGTTAATTATTCCAAAGAGATCACAAAGAGACGAAGGGATGACAACCGGATGATCAAGTGAGAAAGTCAATTTCCAGCCTTGGATAGAGAATCCCGATACGCTTTGGCGGTTATGTAAGTGAGTATCGTCGTCAAACGAAAACGTATGCGGTTGAATGGTATTATTATCCGTTCGAAGGTTCCACTCCTGGCCCGACGCTTCTTTGAGAATGTCTACCGACTGATTCTCACTTTCTTCTATTGTCAATAGAGCCTTGTGCACCTTGCCGCTGAATGGTTTTCCTTCTTTTTGCAAAAGTTGTTCCATCTGGCGAGAGTCTTTCCAAAAGTGTAGGAAGACACCTAAGCGCAGACTTTCGACATCGTTAAGATGTACTTTTCCAAAACTGCTGAGTAATCCATCGCGAACCCACTTATCATCTCGTCTCAACGCCGTTTCAACCGCATGAATAGCGTTCAAATATAGTGCGATATTGTCCAAATAGACGATCAAGTCTCCATCGATAGGAGAAATGCTGTCAAGATTCGTTAGGTATTTTAGATTCACAGGAAAGTTTCCCAAAACATCTGCACTGAGGTCTTTGAGAAGGATGGCTTCTGCCACAGACGAGTCGTTCAGTCTGGTTTTGAGAAAGGACAAACCGCTGCCTTGCAGGAAAATGATCTTCACAGCAGTATCGGACTCTTTAACACTGTAACTGGATGCAGCTTGTATAAGATCCACGTCGGCGTCAATAGTTCCGGGTGAGTGGTTTCCCGACGAAAGGGAAACGTTAGAGACCTTGTCATTCTCAGAGAAATCAATATCAACAAGAAGCAAAGATCCCGCGATAGACAATCTTTTTGACGCTGCAGATAGCTGGTCAGAGCCCTTGGGCATCGTTGATATATCGGTGTCGATGAATGTCTCGAGCTTAAGAAATTGGGCGAGTTTCTGTATCAAATCTATTGATATCTTGAACTTTGGGGAACACCCATATAGAAGACGAAGAGACTGGTTTATGGACTCGTTATATGTCGGCATGACAATTGTGTTTTGAAAGAAAATATTTAAAAGGGAAGGAATCAATTGGACCGTATTGCCTTTGGTGTTGTTTGGCTTTATGACTTGTTCTCGTTATTGTATTCGCAGTTACACACACTTGTGAGGCGCGAAAAAAAAAAAACTGAGCCGCTCAGACTACTCTACCTAACGTTACCACCCACACAGACGATGTCGCCGTTACTCGGAAATGAAATATTGGCGTTAGTGGATCCTCTAGTGTCCAAAATAAAACGCAGACAACTAGAAGGCGATAAGGATATGGCGTTGGAAGTTGCTCATGTGTTGATGAGAGTCATTTCCGCTGCGAGATGGACCAATCCTTATGACTTGATCGACCTCATAAGAAAGGTCGGCACTATATTACAGAAAGCGAGACCTCGTGAACTCATTCCTGGAAATATTGTCAGAAGAGTGTTGGCGTTGATTAGAGACGAGATTGAGACTGAAAATGCGGCGGATAGCACTCCGATGATCAGCTCGATGTTCAGTTTGCTTTCCACCCAAAGCAACACTAAGAACACACTGCAATCCCACTCGAAAAAGCAGAGCAGTGATATGAGATCAATAATCATTCAAGGAATTAGAGATTTGGTCGACGAAATCTCGAACGTCAAGGAAGAGCTCGAAAACATGGCCACCGATCTTATTCACGAAAATGAGGTTTTGTTAACAGCCACCCCTACATCCGATACTGTTTTGCAGTTTTTGATCAAGGCTGGACTCAAGAGAAAGTTTACTGTGTTGGTGACTGAAAGTTATCCAAACGACGTTAAAGAGGCTCACAAATTTGTGAAGACCTTGGCTCAGCATAACATCGAGTCTGTTCTCATTCCGGACAGTACTATTTTTGCGGTCATGTCTAGAGTAGGAAAAGTTATTCTCGGAGCAAATGCTGTTTTCGCCAATGGAGGATGCTTGTCCAATGCTGGTGCGGCCAATGTTGTTGAATGTGCTAAGGAACACAAAACCCCCGTATTTGGTGTGGCTGGTTTGTATAAGTTGTCCCCCATGTATCCATTCAACAGAGAAAACTTGATTGAGGTGGGCAACTCCGGAAAAGTGTTAAACTACGATAATTTCGATTTGGTGGATAATGTTGACGTGGTCACCAACCCATTGAGCGATTATATTCCCCCTGAGCATATCGACATCTATATCACCAATATCGGAGGTTTTGCGCCTTCCTTCATTTACAGAATTGTGTTGGACAACTACAAGGTCGAGGACAATAGTTTGGAATAATTCATGAGCATTAATAAACGAGAAGCCTGGCGACACTTTGTACTTCATTACTTCATTAAGTCTGATCATGGCAGACGCATAATATATATAAACGCATGCCGAAAAGTCTTATACTCAGTCATTATAAAGACAGGTTTCGGATATCCTGGTTGTTAAATTTTTTATACGCCTAAACTAATTTGACAAACTTTCCTCTGCTTCTTCTTCACGTTCAAACCGTTGCCTCTCTTCCAAATCCTTTCTGTTCAACATCGCTTCCAATGCTGCACTGTAAGGGGCCTTGTGATCCTTCGGTGGATTATTTTGCTTAACGACCCGCATATAATTTTCGTAGATATTTCCATCGTAGTAACCGAGGGGTGAGTTAATCATCATATCGGACATCATGAACGAATCAGTTAATGGGATTGTGTGAGGCCTCACCTTAGCACATAATTCGGCAATATGTTCGGTAGAGTTGTGAGCAATCGCATCTGTGGTGATGACAGAATAAGTGAGGAAAGTACCAGAAAAGGCTTCCAAAATGACCGTAGCACCATACAATTGGGCCAATAAGTCTAATACTGGAACTAAATCTTTTTGCTCTTTGCTTTCTTCAATCTTGTCGAGGAAGGCGTTCAACAAAAAGAAATGAGCCAATAATTTAGACAAAGTCACAAGTTCAGCTCCAACAAAATCAGTATCACCGTTCTTGCTTTGCAAAATTTGTTCCGTGCGCACGCAGGCTCTAACAAGAGCCACTTTGACGGAAAATAAGATTTTTTTCGGATCCTTCAAGTCCTTGGTGTCCAAAACGGGCGCAGTACCAGACAACGCCTCGTAGTCTCCCAAAAACGCCAATACTCCGGTAGCTTGTTCGCCTTTCTTGATTGAAGAAAAGGTCTTTATCAACTGCTTACCGACAGACATACCCAAAATGTTATTGTCACCTTCCCACGTACACTGAACAGCAAAATCGTTGAAGGCCTTACCGAATCCAGCATAAGCAGAGTATCCATGGCCACCACAAGCTTGTCTACAAGCATCAATGGTATTCAAAGTCAACCACGTGCACGTAGATTTTAAAGAGCCAGAGGCGATAAAGAGCGACTTCATCTTTTCCACAGAAGCATCCAAAGCCTTTTTGTTTTTAGATGCGACAGCATTATCCAACTCTTCCATAGTTCTGGATGAGGTCTCTTGCAAAACGTTTGCACCGTTGGATAATGCATATGTCAATGCCAACAATGGGAGCAAACGACGTTGGTGCAATGGATAGTCCAACAATTGAGATTCGCTGTCAGTTTCTTTAGCCAACGCAGCCTTAAATTGAGTTCTTCCCACTGCATATCTGAGCGCAATGGTAACTACTCTTGCAGACCACCTGAAGGCATCTTTGACCATAACCACTCTACCAAGTAACAAAGCAGAGTAGGATAATTGATTAAGAGGAGGCTCAGTAACATGTCCGTCGGCAGAAACTTTACAATACTTCTGCAACATAAAATAGCGTGGGATTCTAACGTTGGAAAATTGTATCCAGCCGTTATCAATGCCCTCTCTACCCATCTTAGATCCAATATCACCAATAGAAATGCCGGGCATCAAGTTGTGGTCTGAATCTCTCAATGGAACCACAAATGTTTTGACGCCATAGTCCTTACCTTCGACAATCAACCTTGCATAAACAGTACAGTGAGTGGCCGAATGGGCCGCGCCACCAATCCACCACTTTGTTGCGCCAATATGCGGGGTATTGATGACAAACTCATCTTCCTCTTGATTGAAGGTGGCGGTTGTTTCCAAACCTGCAACATTAGATCCGTGGGCCAATTCAGTCATTCCAAAGCACCCATAAAGATTCTTCACGTACGCAGCCTCTTTCTTCAAAAGCCAGTATTGCATTTGACTAGGGGTACCATTTCCCCTTATGCACCCAAGGAACAACCCTAAGTGAACACCCAACCTGGTATGAAAAGAAGGATCGAATACAGAAACAACAGACAAGCGTCTCTCTAATTTATCAAAGTTCTCAACCTCGATGTATCTGGAGAGACGGTCAATCTTTTGGATGGTGATAGCGCGGTGTTCTGCTTTTGTAGCATCGTAATCTTTAGGCCCGGCAGCCATCACCAGATCCCTTTCAAACTGAGAAATAAATTCCCTCGTCTCAATTGCCCTTTCTTTGGAGCCTTCCAAAAAGTAATTCATCTCATCCAAATCGAATACAGCGGCATTTCTCTCGCGCTGAATCAAGTTTCGAGGGTCAGGGCCGGGGTTGAAGGAAACCGTTCCTTTAACAGTTGGAACCGAACTCATATTTACGGAAGATTTTGCCGATTTTTAATGTAGTTCGTGAAAAGTGCAGTTTAAGTAGGTGTGAATTGACGGTCACATGGTAGGTTGCGTACATGTGATAAAGCATACACCGCGGAATGGTGTACAGAATGACATGCATTGTACGTGACTACAGACCATTTCCCAGCTACAAGTGTATACCTTACATCTGTAGAAACTGCCAATTTTTTTTTTTAAAGAAATGGAAGTAAAGACAGGCACCTACAAGATTTAGGCGGTGCACGATAAACGCAAAAGATTTTGAAGCGTATCTTTCCAATATCTTTTTTTTTTTTCGCTTCGTGCTCTCCGCTAAATGGTTAGATGCTCCACTTGTCACCGCGGATAAGTGATCTTGCTTACTGCACATTGGATATTTCTGCTTTGGGGAAATCACCCACTCTACGCCGAACTGATCAAAAAACAACATTGATTGAACTATATGGTGAAGATTCTTATCATCCTAATTACCTGTAATCACTAAAGAAAATCTTCAAAAAAAAATTGCATTCTCACAATTTGTTGTCCTTCTTAGTAACCTCGATTGACACGACGTTATCTTGGTCAGCTTCCTCTTTGGGAACTGTAATAACCACGCCCTCAGGTCCAACCTCGGCAGAAATTCCGTTAGGCTTGACCAACTTTTCAAACGAAACCGTAAATGTGGACGACGAAGAGGAAGACACTTTTCTGTTCTCCCCATCATTGGACTCGTACTTGTGAGAAATGTTCACCTCCAATTCATTCTGTTGCTTGTGGTAGTTCACATTCAAGTCCTTCTTCTCTGCAGTGTTATCCTTCAATAACACGCGATACTTGTCTGCCTCCTCCTTCACTTCAAGCTTATCATTCCACTTGAAGTCTCCCACGTCTTTCCAAGTGTCCAAAACACCATCGAAGAAGTTTCTAGGAACAACGCTGCCATCAGAATTGTCCTTTCCTTCTATGGTTCTTCTTGGATGTCTGCCATGGAAGAAGGGGTGGTAAAATGGGTCGGCAAATTCATTTGCACCGAATGAGAATGGCGAGTAGTATGGGAATCTTGACATTTTGTGATTGTTGTATTTGTTTTTCTTGCTGGAGAGACATTAGCATTTGGGCCGTTGGCTCCGCTTAAATATTTTTCGTCGGAGAGACCTCACCTGTTGAAGTTTGGGTGCGAAAAATCTAGAAAGTCCACGAAATGCGGACCACTCGGAATTGGTCACGCTTATCCCGAACCAACGAAGTTCTTTCGATTTCGATTCTTTCCTCCCGTTTCCTCCCGTTTCCTCCCGTTTCCTTCTATTTCCCCCTTTTGCAATTCGGTTTTACCCCTTTCTTTGTTTAATTCCATTCTGGAAAGGTTATCACCTATGAACTTGCGCCACAGATTTGATCATGCCACAATCTACAACAGTCCTTTACAAAATAAAAAAAAATAACCATTATCGTTAACCCCTCACGTATGTAGCATCTATCTTAGCCAAGCTTGGACCCAAATTAAGACGAAGCTTTCTTCTGTAGGCAGTGGGGTTGGAAGTATGCACCGGGTTACCTTCAAAGTATACAGTATCTAGTTCCGGCAACTTACCCAACTGTTCGTTAATTTCCTCAAACGACGAAACTTGGTTGTAGGAGCACCAGAAGTCGGTCAAAGACTTGAGGTGCGAAAGATTTTCAAGCTTTGAAATCCGGTTGGACGTAAGGTCAAGAACTGTTAACTTTGTGTTCTTCTCCAAGTTTTCGATTTTGGAAATGCCATTGTGAGATAAGTATAGCTCCTCAAGGTTGACCAAATTCTCTAAACCTTCAATCTTAGTGATTCTGTTTGACTGAATTGAAAGAACTCTCAAGTTAACCAAATTGCCCAAGTTCTGGAACCGAGGAATACGGTTTTTTCCTAGCCATAATTGCTCAAGGGAACCGAGCGAATTCATTGTTTCGCTGATCTCCTCAATCTTGTTTCCGCCCAACTCAAGGTTCTTCAACTTGCGCAAAGTCTCCAAATTCTTGATCTCCTTGATCTTATTTTGAACAAAGTACAAATTTTCCAACTCCACTAAATTCTCAATGTTCTTGATGTTCTTGATCTTGTTAAACGACAAGTCGAGATTCTTCATGTTCACAAATTTATTGAGTTGGCTGCTGATATGGTTGATTCTGTTGTCATAGAGATCAAGTTCTTCCAATGTATCAACTGGCAATTCGCCAACGGCAGACATCGAGGTGATCAAGTTCTGTCTAAGACAAAGAGATTCCAACTTCTTGAAACGGCCCAAATGAAGATCTTCCAAGCTTCCAATCTTTAAGTGAATCAAGTCAATATATTCCACGTCATCTTCGTAGTCCTTTGTCAAGTCAATGTCTGCTTCGATTTGGTCTGGGTGGAGATCGGGAATAACTGTTCCCGGGTATTCCACTGCACCGTTGTCCTCTTCCTCTTCTCCATCTATCTCTTCAATTTCCTCATCTTCAGTGTGCGAGAGAGACGTCTCTTCTAGCAACTTTTGTGTCGCTTCCACTTTTTCTTCGATCTCTTTGGTCATTCTGTGGGGTATCAAGGCGGGAGCTGTGTTTGTCTCTAAAAGCATCCATTTTAATCACGTGATGAGAATTGCCGGTGACCCCTGTAAACACGACTGAAGCGGCAAAAATTACAGAAGTACGGGGGTTATGGGAACATATTAAGAAGAAAACAATCTGTTGTTTCCGATTACGGAAAGTAGCATCCGTTCTTTTGGCTGAATTGCGACTGATATTCGCCACTCTGATGTTGAACTGTAACGCTTAGGGTGATTTGTTTCCATTTCAGCAAGCATGAACGTTCATGGCATCCATCTGAATAGTATTACATACAATTTTCTATATGAAAAAAAAAAAAAAAAGTTAAACAGATTGCAACTAAATCGATCTGGTGAAAGTGAACAGGGTTCTTGCACATAAACCCTTCTGGCCAATCGTTTGGTCCGCAGATGGCGATAATAAGCCAGTTGATTCCAGAATTAGTAGGGCTACAATGTCAATGTTTGTGACAAGTTGGGAAATGCTCGATTCTTCAACAGCATCGGTGGTAAGCATTGGGACCCTTGAATAAACCTCCATTCTACGTCATAAATGACCTATTTCTTTTATGTACAGAATATTTATGAGTAGAGACGGCAATGCTGGACCAGAAGCAAGCTAAGGGCGCTTACAACTTTTGTTCTTCCTCGTAAATGTAGTCCACAGCTTGGCCCACGGTCTTGATCTCGTCGGAGATCTTGTCAGGGATCTCCAAGTCAAACTCTTCCTCCAAGGCAACCAAGGCCTCGACGGTGTCCAAAGAGTCCAAACCCAAGTCCTTCTGGAAGTCAGCCTCCAAGGTGATCTTGGATTCTTGCAAAGCGGCAACGGTCTTCAACGCCTCGAAAGCTCTGGTGGTGACCTCCTCCTTGGTAATAGGAGCAGCGGCGTAGAAACGGATTGGTTGGATAAACTTAGCAACAGGGGTTCTCGCGACAGGAGCACGGAGGGCACGGGAAGCAAACTTGAACATGGTCGATTGATTTGGATCTAGTGTAGTTGATTATACACGGTTGGAGGTTTTTTTACTTTTTTTCTCCCCTCAGTTGCGACACCCGTACACCGGAGCCTTCAGCCGGCTAGTGCGCTTTAGTGCGAAGAAGTTATAGATTATACTATGTAAATCGGTCAGGGGACGTAGCCCTTTTATTCCTTAACGTCTCCAGTTCAAGGCTGTTCTCTTTTGCTTCGACGCAAAAGTGGTTACGCTGGGCTCCGACACATTTGTGGAACCGGAGGCCGAGGATGTCTTGGAACCTCTACTGAGTGTTCTCTGCAATCCGGTGGTGGAGGCAGTAGTGCTCTCGGCTCCAAGGAGCATACTAGAGCCCGCCTTCTTTTCGCCGGTGTTCTTGGCATAGTTAAGACTGTGGTTGTAAACGCTATGGTTGTAGTTGGTGTCAATGCTCAATGCCTCGATCTCATCCTTGAAGTTGCGCTTGAACAATTCAACCAAAGCATCCTGCGAGTTTTTCATGGACGCCGGAATCAACTTGCTGTGTAAATGCAAGCATCTGCTCAAGATCTGGGTCAAGTCGTAGAAGGAGTTTCTTAATAAGCGAATGTTATAAGCGTAATCTGCCTTTCCGTCATATCTAGGATCCAAGAAGAACGTACGGTACTGGCCAACTCCTCCGTTCACAGGCGAGTCGACTGTTCCAGCCAAATGCCTACTCAAGTCATTAAGCAAAGAAGTATAGTCTGCCTTTTCGCGGTATGCAATGTTGATCATACTCTCAAGCTGAACCAAGTCGTTGTTCTTATTAAGAATAGTGCGCACTGCATTGTCCAAAGGTGACAACCGAACCACGGTAACGTTCTTGATGTCACTGCGGTTCATCAACGTAGGGAAGGAAAGTTGTGTTTCATACGTGACCTCTTCGGTCCACAAATCGAACACGGAAGAGGAGCCCTGAATCTTCTTCACCGTGGAAAAATGTCTCAAATTCTTGTTTCTCGCGTACTGACGTACACCAATAGATGTGTTCAACAACTTATCAGACACTTCGTTGACGGGCTCAACAACATTTACGTGCAAGTATCTTCCAGTGTGGATTCTGTCATGAAGATCCCGCGCTTGTTCATCGTCGGTGACGATTCTGGCTCCTGGGTACAACTTAAGCAAGCGCTCGTGGATAGAGGTAACATGTTCGAATGGGAGACCCTCAAAGATTTGCTCCTTGCCTCTGATATTAGCTGGGAACCCAGCACCAATGTATGCCACTCTAAAGTAGGATGGACTCAATTTGTCTGACGATTCCATATCAAGGTAAAGCTTAGCTAATTTCTGATGCACATAGGCAAACGACTTCAAGTCATATGTGTACTGACTGTACGCTTCCAATAACTCGTTGTACGTATCAGTTGCCCTCTCTAAACTGTTACCCTTAATATAGTTCTGAGCAATTGTTTTCAACAAACTTTCTTTACGTTCAAACGCCGACTGTCTTGGGAATTTAGGTCTGTACGATTGGGGCAACTCATTGTAGTGATCCCATTGAATCGTAGAAGCCAATAGTTCCAAAGATAATGCCGCTTGAACGTAATTGCCCTTCTTTAAGTTTTGTTCATACATGCCGTTGATGAACGAGTATAAGAGCTCTGGCTTGTTAGCATTCTTCAAGTAAGCGTTAATATTCAATCTGTGGAAAGTTCTTTCATCTTCAAACTCTGGTCCCACAGGAACATTATTCAAGTCATTCAAAATTTCCATAAAACTTGTCAAATTGGAAACGAATTGCATGATAGTGCCATAAACAACATCCTCCGTATCCAATCTAATGGTCGACTTAATTCTTTCAATAAAACTATTTTGTTCCGTTGAACTTGGCTTGTAAGCGGTCCTATGATAAATTTCATGCAATCCAATCAAACACTCCCTTTCAGCGTCAACTATTGAGTCGCTCAAGATAAATTCTGACACAAGAATGGACCAAAGAATCTTGACAGCAACTTCTTGGCAGTTTGAATTTCTTTGTAACGCGAAAAGCATCAAGTCTTGAATGATCGCAAAGTCGCTACTGATAAATTCGACTTGATAACCGCCAAATTTAGTGAGGTGGAATCTCACAATATCCTCTTCAGTAGAATTCCAGGCAAGACTATCCCAAGCGTCGTTAAGCATGGTAGCAATTCTGTCTCTCATAGTACCTGTAATCTGGTAACAAGCTTTTCTGGGAACAGTGGATAAATGCTCAATAGAGACCGTTGCAAGAGCACTCAATTTGAGAACAGCCCTAAAAAAGTTACCCCAGAGAGATCTGTCAAACATCTCAGGCTCATCAATAACAGGGATGAAGTGGGCAGCCATTAATGGTCTTATGAGCTCCAAAGACACCAAGCAGCCCTCTGCAATCATAGCATAGAGCGATAGCCATTTGTCCTCTGGGAAGAATTTTCCTTGCCTAATAAGCAGCACACCTGATAAAACTGTAAGAATGTCCTCATTGAGTCCATTGTTGGAGGTACATTTAACTGGGTCAAAAAAGTCGTTCTCAATTTCAGAGTTGATGATCAAGTAGAAACCTTCAGGACCAGAAGCAGCAGATCCAATCTTAGAAATGTACACGAAAACAGTGGCCAATTCCACCAAGATTTCCACAAGCACTTCTTGGCCGACAATACTATCAACAGCAATTTTCTTGAAAGGATAGGATTTTTGAAATAAGGAAGTGAATGACTTCTTTGGCTCAAAATACCCCGCCCCTCTTGTGAATTTGTTGTACTTGATGAAAGATCTTGATACTGCCATCAAATGCTTGGTAAGAGAAAAGCAGATTGGCCTGACCAAATCATTGTCCATATTGTTCCACAATGTGCTGCAAACGGAGTTCAATATAGAACAGGCCAATCTTGTAGCTTCGACGTCTAAAGGACCCAAAAGCACATCAAATGACCAATTCACACTATGAGATATCAATGCATGGAAATTCTCGGGCCTTTGGGCCAACTCCGTGCTGAACAATCTGTGAATTACCAATAACTTTCTTATGATAAGTCTGTGGTCCTTAGACACGAAAGAGGTGTTTTTATGATCACTGTTCTCTTCATCAATTCCAAGCCCTCTGGTCCCAATGGTATCGATAAAGTTAAGGACTAACTTCAATATGTCCTTGTCGTTGAAGTATTTCTCATAATGGAGAACGAAATCAACAATCTCCACAACCAGGATCTGGTCTTCAACAAGGTTGGTAGACTCAATAGAAATCAACAATGATGACGATCTGAATAAGGAAGACAAGGATGCGAGATAAGGTGCCATATCAGAGGCATTTTTGGCCAGGTCAAGGGCAAGCTTGACAATAAGAACGATAATACGGCAAACGGATCTCGAAGTGGCATTCCAGGTAGATTCTGCTCTAACAAAAATTTCTGAAACCTTGTTCAACAAGAAAATACCAACTTGAGGAGACTCGTTATAGTCACTGAGGAATTTGTCAAACATGTACAAATATTGATCTTGTCTTCCGAAAAGAGTATCAATTAAATGTACAATTGCTTTGAAACTGCTATCCAAAATGATTTCGAAACTTGGTAAACTTGTGTTAGATAAACAAATGTCACAGATTTTAAAGATTGCCGACAAACACTCCGGGAAAAATCTCACCAATGTGGACATTCCTAACTTGCAGAAATCAATGAGCATTTTGTTAAGCTCATCCATACCTGCTTGGCCGCCTTGGAAGAGTCTTTCATACTGAAAGATATTGTCCATACATAACTCAGTGTTGGAGCTCTTACCAATATATTCGGTGTTGATGTCAACCAGGGCGACCGGGTTCTTTTGAGAAGGAGAAACAATACTCAAAGAGTAATAATCTTTTTGGTTGAATTCCACCAATCTGTTACCAGACTTGTACATCACTTCACCTTGACCTTCCAATACACCGTTCACATACAAAGACAACAAAAGCGCATCTTGCTTGAGCGATTTGCGACTAGGGTTTTTGCTGGATACACCATTGACCTTCACAATTTCACCAACGCTTTCACCAGGGTAAACCGAAACAAATTGCCAGGTAGTATCTTCGATTTGATTGGAGGCCTTAGCAAAAGTGATTGTCGGATTATTTGGGGCACTCACCTCAAAAGTCACTAAATCGTCTTTACCAGGAGAAGTAAAGAGGTCCACTTTTCCCAACTTCACGTAAATACGTTCGTAATTCTCGGCCAATGGGTCAAAAAAGATTGGCTTAATTTCAGCAATTGGTGCAGATCTGGTAGCGGTGTTACCTTTGGCATCGTTGGCAACTTCTGGAAGAGTCAATTGGTCACCCTCGGTGAGCGTGTGCTTGAATTCTTTCACGTTAACAACCAACTTCTCTGCTCTAGGGTTTATGGCAACACCGACGTTAGAGCCTTTGATAATTCTGTCGACAACCTCACCCCATCCATTGTTATCAATTTTTTCTGGTTCCACGTTCTTCTTCTTCAGCACATATGAGCCAAATAATTTGATAGAGAATTGATGTGCTTCGCCTTGAGACAAACCGTGGTTTCTTGAGAAAACCCTGGTGATATCTGTGACACCAGCAGCAACACCCTTCTTCACTCTGCGCACCTGGGGAAGAGTAACATTCTTGTTGGGTAAGTTGATCTCCTCGGTCAAGACTGCCACCAAGTACACTCTGTTGTTCTCCACCTCACTGGCAGGGATATTTCTGAACAAAGCCGCACTAATTTTTTCCACAGAAACAAGATCATCTACTGTGTCAGTGTGGACCGCAAACGCCTCAGTCAATCTCTTCTTCTGGTTTCTGATGTACAAGTAAGCAATCATACCCGCAAATCCTGGTGGCTGGTAACTGGAGGAGCCACTGACCGACTTGAAATCCACCAAAATGTGGGATGGCGATTCGTGAAAGAGTCTTGAGTTTGCTTCGGGTTTCAACGAGTAATCGCTAGGGTGATCGTGAGCATCAATAGGATACTTAGGAGACAATGCACTTAATACCTGGTTGAACGCCAACTGAGAAGCCTCTGCATTTTTGAAGGTTAACAACGAGCCATCAAAAGTGTCACGAGCAAGAATTGCCTTGTAACCCGAAATGTCAGTGTACTTGTTGTCCAAATCGTAGCACTTTTCGTTGAGTCTGGCGGTTCTCGAGGCCAATTTCTTGGGGATCATACCCAACAAGTAGGTGGCCATCTCCTTAGAGGTGTGAACCTCATTTGAGGTCAAAAAGCTGTGAGTCAACTTGACTCTGACCTCGTCCAATTGATGATAGATGGACGAAAGATCGTTGAAGAGACGAAACTCACCAATGGAGTACAACGCAAAGATGTGCGAGGTCAACAAGTTCATCGCGTAAGTGATTTCGCTCACCAAGTCTTCTGCAAAAGTAAAGGTGTCGAAAGGCAACGGCGGAACGGCGGTCTTTTTCTGGGCCATGGTTCCGTTGGCCAATTCTCCGTTTGTGGCATGGCTGAACGAGGCCTCCAGCTCCTTCAAAGTTGGGGCCACAGCATGACTCAAATTGACGTTGTTGTACTTGTCGACCACTTTCAACAAGTGAAGAGGGACTTTCTCCACCACTTCCACGTACTTCAATGGAAAAACGGCGATTTTGACGTTGAGCCCAGGCAAATCATCCAAGTTCACAGAAGTGATGGTGAAGTCGTTGGGGAACGGACGCGTAAGGGTGTATCCACGGGCCCATTTGTCTCCTTTAGTTTCAAAGATGTAGACCTCGTCACCGGCGTACAAGTTTTTGAAATTCTCGTTCTTCAAGGTGGGGTACTTGTCAAAAGGCAAAAACGGCTTCGTGATTCTTCCGTGAAGGAAGTCTTCGGTAGGGATCCAAGACATTGAGCAATTCGTTGACGATGTCCAGGAGTAAAGGAACTAAAAATATAAAAACGGATCTCGAATTGGACAGCAAATGAGGAATTTTAGATAAGATTTTTTTGACCCGATTGCATTGGTGGTGCTGCGGTGGAGAGCCTTGAACCTGCATTCGGCTAAATGTCCATGCGTGGGTACCAAATGGGTTAAATTGTCTACGCGCTGTATACCTCACGCACCCATTGAGATCAGTATTGTTAATCTCCACTTGTATATATACACACTGTCTATGCTATGCTATGAAATGGGCAATCTTTTGCATCCACGCTTTTGTGCTGTGCTTGTTGAACTCTTTTCCTCCATCCCACACGTAGATATCTGCTTCTCTCCGACCCGAATCGAAATCGAGGGCCTCGAGGCTCAATATCCGTGTTCCCTTGGCAAACTTGTAACTCAAGTACAAAATTACAAACAAGATTAATGACCCATAGCTGGAAAAGAAGAAAAGCGTATCCCAATATCCGTTTATGAACACGGTGAAACCCATCAATAGAATCATCAAGCCGGATCCAATCAATCCGAAAATGGCGGTGTATGGTTGAAATGGCGACCGGTATGGATACGACTTATCCTCCCGACTGACAATGTCGGGCCGCTTTTTCAATCCAAGATAGAACCGAACATAAGACACGCACATAGAAAACCAGACAATCGCGCCGGTTGAAGAAGTCAAACTGGTCAAGGTTTGGAATGCCTTTGTCGCCAGCTGAGAAACACACATGTAGGACGTAAATGCAATCATTGACGACGCCAAGACCGCGTTGTATGGAATTCCAAACCGGTTACATTTCTTCAAAAATGCCGGGGCCTTGTTTTGCAAAGCCAATGAGTAGATGGTTCGCGACGAAACGTAAAGCTGAGAATTACCACATGAAAATGCAAAGAAAACCAAGCAGCCGGTAACGAACGAGCTCCAATGACATAGTCCCGCGCTCTGAAATGCAACTGTCCACGGACTCTGTGAGCCATTGGAAAATTCAGTGTTAACCGAGTATTGGCCCTTGCAATTGCTGCCTCCAAAATATTTAATGGCGAAATTATTCTCAAAATCTTCTGGCAATACACCAGAGCGGCCAGTGAAATACCTGAGCAAACGAGGATCCCCCGCATAAATGTTAAGAGACACCACAAACGAGGCGAGGCAGTAAAAGAGCAAGATTCTCCAAAACACCCTCTTGGTAGCAGAAGGAAGTGCCTTTCGAGGATTTTTGGCTTCACATGCAGCAATGCAAACAATTTCAGTTCCACTGTATGCATAAATTACAACGGTCATTGCTGCCACGAGGGAAAGAAGTCTGCCCCAATCTCCGCCGGTTCCTATAGAGACAGCATCCGACCCTGTGTTCCTGGGGTTGAATGTTGGTCTGAACGGACCAAATATTAAGTTGTGATCAAACACCGACTGCAGATGAGTCCAGTACTTGAATCCGATTGTTCCCTGGCTTCCAAGACCACCACGGTTTATCACTATCATGGCAATAATCATAATTAAAGTGATGATGACCTTGATGATGCTAGAGGCGTATTCGATCTCGCCAAATACTCGAACATCCAACAAGTTGCTGATAATGCAAAACGATAGGAAAAGTGTCACAAAGCCTGCTGTTGCTCCCGGACTATCCAACACTTTGGAATCGGGAAAAAAACTCAAGAGGATAACAGAAGCCACAATCTCGCCTGCAAGACCGATAGAAAAACTTAGGAAGTAAAGCCACCCAGTGGCAAAGCCAAAAGATTCTTCCACGAACCTTGAACTTAACCCCGATACGCCATCGACCACCGATACAAATGTGACCATCTCGCTGAAGGAAGTGATTGTGGCTAGCACGATCAATCCAATCAAAGCGAATGCTAGAACTGTACCCAATCCTCCGGCGATCGAGAATGCTTTTCCACTGTTAAGAAAAAGGCCAACGCCAAGGGTGCCACCAAAGGAAATCATTTGTAAATGTCTCACTTTCAACTTTCGTTGAAGAAACTGGGAATTGGAAGAAGGAACACTCGTCAAACTAGAGCCGCCTGCAACTCTAAGTTCGTCAAGTTCCTCGCCTGTGGCAAATTGGTTATCTCGATCGCCAAACCACCGAATGCGAGATTGCCACGGTTCTCTAAAATAAGCTTTTTTCTTTTCTGGACTTTGCACAGAATAGAAATTTTCGTGCAATTCTTGGTTTGCCATCACTGGAAGAGTATTATCAAGACGATCTTGAGCAATCCTTTGTTCGATTGCATCGTTGATTTCCGACTTCTTCGAAAACTTCTGAAAATCATCTAGTCCAGAAATGCCAAACACGGACGCATCATCTGCTGGGTGCTTCTGTTTGTAAACATCAATGTATTGCGCCAAGTACGGAAACTTCTTCTCATCTGCTCGAATATGTGCTCGCAAAGGAGCATCGATTCTCCCACTTAATGAGCGGAGTACTGCGGTATCAAGAGAGGCTCTCGTCGAATCCGTTCCCGTATCATGCACGTAAGAAGTTCCAACGTCAGCGAATAGATTATTACTGGAGCGAGCTTCATTTTGGCTACTGGAATCTCTCCTTGAATCGTGTTCTTCTATCGCACAAGATTCGACGGAATGCAAATCACTCAACGTGTCGAAAACAGTATCGAATGCACGCACTCTAGATCCCTGTGGAGAATCTTCGCCAATTTCTTTGGCTGAGATGTCGGGAAATATTGCCTGTAGATTTTCAAGAGATGGATGTGAGGAATGACGTAGGTTGAGCTGAGAAGAGGAGGTAGTGACGGTATGACGATCTGAGTTACCTTCCAGCTCTCCCATTTTGGGAAATAGTGAGCCACCGTGTGGATCTCGAAAGATCAGGGACGAAGAGGGCGAGTCGCCCATAGTAGAAGTTATATTGTAATGCAACCCGTATGAAGATAAGATTCGGTATAAAGTGCAAAAGTGCGCACTCCTCAGCGCACAGTAGCAGTCCATCGGTTACACACATACAACATAGAGGACATGATTTACGATGGCACAGCCTTGAACGAGTGTAACATCCATGACGAACCCAACTCCATTTTTAAATGAGTGTTATGGACACACAACATGCACTTAAAAGTAGAAGAGGTTGCGTCAGGAACCGAAGGTGCAATGGTAACGACACTGTGTGGAAGAGTGTGAGCAAGCCCATCAGGCACTTCCACGGAAAATCCAAAAATAGGGTAACAATGTAAATGTCATCAATGATGACGTTTCAGCTGTTACACTGAAAAGAACAGATACTACACTTGATCTAAGCCAAATGGCAAAGAGATTTGGGGTGCAAAACTGGGTTGCAGGGAAACGTTTGCTTTTATACTACGCATGCGGAGTGCGGGTAACACCTGCGAGGGAATGGGACGAAAAAATCCCCTTGGCACTGTACATGGTGCGTTCGAGGGGCGAAAAATGAAAGGCACAAACGGGGCAAAGTGAAAAAAATGCTGGAAAAAAATTTTCGCGACAATAGGTGAGAAAAAAGAAATTCGTTGTTTGTGTGGGTGAAAATTTTTTAATCCTACATGCCGTGGTCACTTCTGGGGCCATTGCAAACGTTGCAGAACGGGTAGAAAAAAATCAAATTCCAGAGGAACACCGAAGAATACCTTAGAATCGTCCCACCCCCTTCACTACAGGTATAAAAACACACGATGATCCCCAGAAAATTTTTTATTGGTTACAGCTAATCGACGTGCATGGGTGGGAATGGTGACGATGTTCGATGGAATTCCATCGATATCGATGGAAAACTCTCTTGACGCGCACCTTACGCGTGGTGCACGGAGGCGCGTCTGGAGTGCGGGATGGATGGCAATGGCACCCAAAAGGGAAAGTGCCCCAGCCGCACCGCTCATCGCATTGCCTCCAGGCCCGTGGGAATTTTCGCTTATAAAGTGTAGCGACTATCGCACTCTGTAGTTTTTCTTTATTAGACTCGCTTCTATTTTTCACAACAACCACCATGTCTTACTCCAGATCCAGATACAACAGAAAATCGCTTAGGCAAGACGGTGGCCACCACAGAAGAGCACACCACGGCAGATTTGATCGCCACTCTTCTCGTCCCCAATATGGCCGTCACTCTGACTACCGTCCTGCTAACTATGGCAGAAGACAAAGATACCACAAGTACGACTACCCTCAACCTTCTGGTAGAGTGTACATTGAGGAACCAGAAACCGACTCTGAGACAAGCGAGAGCGAATACGACGGCTACGCTCAGTCTGACTCTGACGAGGAAGTTTATGACTTTGACTTGGCAGACAACTCCGACTCCGAGTCAGAATACGACTCTCAGTTAGAATACGGCGTTGACTCCGAGGAGGAGTTTTACGACGAGTCTGAGCCAGAGGGTGAGTACGAAGAAGTTTTCATCATTCCAGAGGACTTCGAGGATGCCATCGACATGAACGACGCTTTGGAAAATGACGCTTTGGACGCTTTGGAGGCTGAGGGCATGGTCTACGATGTCAACAACGACTTGGTTAGATTCTACGACTCTGCTTCTGAATCCGACTCTGAGTCCGACTCTGAGTCTGAATCTGACTCCGAGTCCGACTCTGACTCCGAATCTGAGTCCGACTCTGAATCTGAGTCCGACTCTGAGGACGAATGTGCCTGTGAATGTGACTCGGAGAGCGACTCCGAGTGCGACACTGACTGTGCCGACTGTGACTCTGACAACGAGATTCTTCTTTTGGAGCAAGACTCCGACTCTTCTGACAGCGAGTCTGTCACCGACTTGGAGTTGGCTTCTGACTCTGAAGCCGAGTTGGAAAACGTCAGACAAGCATTTGCTGACGACCTTGTCTCCAGTGATGAGGAGGTTTCCAGCTCTTCTGACATCGAATCTGACGGAGACGTGTTTTTCGAAGTGGACTCTGATGTCTCTTCTGACGACGAAATTGTTGATGCTGGCGATGCTGCTCAATACGAATACTACATAAGCGAATCTGACTCTTCCGACGACGAGGGTATCACCATCTACGAACACAAGTTTGACTTGCCAGACCGTTACGACAGTGACAACGACTCCACCGATGCTGAGTTGGAGTACTCTGACGAGGAGGACATGTTGATGGCCCAAGACTCTGATGATGAGTTTGACATTGTTGACTTGACCAAGGACTTGAAGGACTCAAAGGACTGCGAGTTGACCGAGCTTGACGAAAACACCTACAAGTTGAACCTCAGATTGCCTTCTATGATCAAGGAGGACTTGAAGGTTGACTTCTTAAAGCACAAGAACGAGCTTGTCATCAGCGGCAAATTCAACTTCACTGGTGAAGAATCTGAAAGCGAGGATGAAGAATACCAAAGTGCCGAGGAATCTGCTGAGGCTGGGGCCGAACAAGAAGCCAGCTCTAAGTCTGACTCTGAGTCTGACTCTGAGTCCAGCTCTGAGTCCAGCTCTGAGTCTGAATCCGACTCTGACTCTGAGTCTAGCTCGTCCGACTCTGAGTCCAGCTCTGACTCTTCCGACTCTGAGTCCGACTCCGAGCCCGAGTCTGAATCCGAGTCTGAATCCGAGTCCGATGAGGAGGAGGAAGTCGTTGAAGATGCCAAGCAGTTGATCAAAGAATTCAAGAACGAGGAGATTCAATTCGAGAAGCACTTTCAATTTGACAAGATCATCAAAGGTGACCAAATCAAGGCTACCTTCTTGGCCAACGGTGAGTTGGAGTTGATCATCCCAAATGAGGGCCTTGAAATCAACAAGGAAGAAAACTCCATCAAGATTGCCATTGAGGAACAAAAGGTGGAAGAGACCGGTGCGCAAAATGCCATCGAGGCTTCCGAAGCTCCAGCTGCCGAAGCTGCTGCCGAAGCTGTTACTGAAGACGTTGAGATGGAAGCTTAAAGAATCTGAGCATTCTGCTCCTCTCACATGGGTTACGACACATTCATTTCATGCATATCAAGGGGCCTTTGGCGCCTTTGTACATTAGAGTTAATCAGCTTATAAATTTCTGATATAAAATAATAGAGAGACTTTTTTTCGGTCTTGATGACTATTCAGCTCTTCTGTTCACTTTGCGGGACACCAGTATGAACGCATAATAATATCGCATAGTACCACTTTGGTCAAGCTTTCGGGTGCACCAACCTCATGGATAAAATTTCTACTCTTCAGATGGAAGGGTTGCAAAAAAAAAAAAAAATATTAAAAAATGTGAGTGTATAGTGAAGAAGAAATATTGAGTATAATAATCACCTGTAGCCACTCCGCGCAACCGAAAGAAGTAATTAACTGAAATAGCAGTGTGAGGGTTTATTAAGTTTTGAGGCTTGGAATCGAACGACAGAAAATCCCCGGAGCAACCCAACACTTAGACAAACCAGATTTCCATTTGCGTTTCTTCGGAGCTGAAACGAGTGTATGTACCTCTCCGCAATCATGCGCTACCTCATATACCTGATTAGGAAATAACCTGGTGCTCAGTTGCTTATTTCACTATAAGAAAACACCAAGCAAAACCATGAAATATGCCCTGGTATGCCAGATAATCACTTTGCACCTTCTCATCAATGAAGCTTGCAATATTATATCTTGCAGTATGCTGTTCTGCATTTGAATGGCCATGGGAGGACCTGGAGTCCAGTTCCAACTCCACTGGCAGTCTGACTATTTCCGAGGAAAGCTCATCGATCTACGAGTCTGCCACAGCAAGCACCACTTCTGGAGGCTCACCTTATGTTCCAGTGCAAACTCTGTGTCCCTCTGGTCTGTTGGTGAGAGAAGCTACGTCTCTCAATGACAAGGAGAGAAAGTACATCGAAAAACGAGTTGAGGAAACGAACGAGAACTTGATATCATTCCTTTCGAGCGTGGCAGAACTTTCAGACTTCAATGCCACAGAATTCATCAACGGCAACAAAGGCCAGCACAATATCTCAATTGCCTTGGCTTATAGTGGAGGTGGGTATAGAGCTATGTTATGCGGTGCAGGTGAATTATTAGCCCTTGATGGCCGTTATGAAGACCTGAAAAAGTCAGGCTTGGGTGGATTACTTCAGAGCTCCTTATATCTAGGTGGCCTTTCCGGGGGAAGCTGGTTAGTGGGCACGCTAGTGTTGAATGACTGGATCACTGTAGTAGAAGCTATTCTGCCTGACAGTGGCATCTGGGATCTCGACTCGCTGATTTTCAACCCAAGTGGGATCAATGTGATTAAAACTTTGAAATACTACCTGTCCTTGCGTACTGCTGTCAATGACAAAGAGGATGCAAACTTTCAAACGTCAATTACTGATGTATGGGGCAGGGCACTCGCATACCAGTTTTTTAATCCCGATACGACCTACAATGGCGGCGAAAATATTACATGGTCCAGCATAACCGATTTGGAGAGCTTTCAGAACCATCTGATGCCGTTTCCGATTGTTCTCGCCAATGGCAGAACTCCAGGTACCACTATCATCAATGACAATTCCACGATCTTTGAGATTACCCCGTATGAGCTCGGGTCGTGGGATCCGAGTCTCAATAGTTTTGTGGACTTGAACTACTTGGGTACGTCTCTTGACAATGGTAAGCCCAACGGCTCTTGTTATACAAACTATGATAATGCGGGTTTCATCCTTGGTACCCTGTCCTCTCTTTTCAACCAGATATTGATTCGTGTGAGTTCTAGCTCTTCGTTGAATTGGGCCGTGAAGAAATTGCTCGTGCTAATTCTCAGTCCGTTTTCCGAAAACGATGTTGACATTGCGACGTATCAGCCAAACCCATTCTACAATGTGGAATATGCGGAATCGGAGCTGCTTGTCTCCGATCCTGTCTTGGATTTAGTCGATGGTGGTGAAGATTCACAGAATGTACCATTGTATCCCTTCATTCAAAGTGCTAGAGATGTTGATATCATCTTTGCGTATGATAATTCAGCTGATACCAATCAATGGCCCAACGGAACTTCTTTGGTTCGTACCTATGAGAGACAATTCACACCCCAGGGAAAAGGTTCTCCTTTCCCGTATGTTCCATCTGTGGATGAATTTCTCAGTGATAATTTATATGTACGGCCGGTGTTCTTTGGATGTGATGCTGCTAACTTGACTGATTTGGTGGAATATCACGATTACGGAGGAAACGAAACGGATATACCGTTGGTGGTTTACATACCGAATCTGGAATATCTGTACGACGCCAACACGTCTACTTACAAGATGAGCTACTCCAGGGATGAAATGCTTGATCTCATTCAAAACGGATTTGAGGTTTCGTCCCGTGGAAACTACTCGATGGATAGATCATGGCCCACGTGTGTGGGGTGTGCAATCATTCGGAGACAGCAGGAAAGATTGGGCTTAGAGCAATCGGATGAATGCAAAGACTGCTTTCAGGATTATTGCTGGGATGGCGGACGGGAAGATTCAGCGCTCACTCTTGCAGTATCTTCTCTGACCCATGTCTCTGAGACACAAACCCAGACGTCTAGTACTCAGTCAACATCTTCATATCAAACTACTGCGTCCCTGAACCTGAAAACCAGCGGCGCCTGGACGCATAGCCCTAGTCTTATTTCACTTTTAGCGCTCCTATTACATGTGTGACTGGATCGCACATGAGTTACTCGATTGATTTTCTTGACACATTCAAAAGATTATCTAGACTTTGAAATAGTTATCTGGCTATTTAATAAGATCTTTTCGAATTTTTTTTTTCAAGCTTTTTTTGTAGAATTCAATTCATTTGTGCCCGTTTCCTAGGTTGTCCTACATAGTCTCTCACAAACGGTCGTAGGTGCGGTTGAACACACCCACATCCTATTTAAAAGTGACATTATACACATTCTATATTATAGCATCACTCACATGTAATACCTTAGCATTTAGTTTTTCCCTTTATACCTCACATATCCCGTATTCATCTCGTGCCACCAAAAGTCAAGTCTGGTCACGTGCACATCCCATCCCATCGCACTTTTTCAAAAATGATTCTTTACTCTCGCTATAAGCACCATGGTTAAGTCCTACGACCGTTACGAGCAGGAAAGTTCTTTTGGTGTGATCAGTGGCCAGTCCAACGTCATTTGGCTTCCGCCTGCCCCAACTCAGTCTTCCAAATCTCTTGGAAGAGCTGCTCTGGGTGGTTTGGAAGACATTTTGATTTGGGACATCAAGACCGGAGAACTCATGACCCGCCTTAATGACGAGTTGACGCCCGGTGCATCCAACGCAAAAACGTCTCTGGCACCTGCAACTGTGATCATATTGGCGTATCACGAAGAAAATAATATTTTGGCTGCGGGCCACAGTGATGGATCTATCAAAGTGTGGGATTTGACATCTGGTTCGGTGATGGTGACATTTCTGGGCCACAAGTCGGCCATCAGTGCGTTGCAGTTTGACCGCAACGGAACTCGGCTTGTTTCTGGCTCTGCCGACTCCACTGTGATCATGTGGGATTTGGTCGGAGAAGAAGGTCTTTTCAAGTTGAAGGGCCATAAGAGTCAAATTACTGGCATGCATCTTCTTAGCGAGCAAGAAAAAGTGGATGATGAAATGGAAGACTATCTTGTGACTGTTTCCAAGGACGGATTGGTCAAGTTATGGGAATTAAAATCCAAACAATGTGTGGAAACTCACTTGGCCCACTCCGGCGAATGCTGGTCGTTGGGCGTCAACAGTGCCAAAGACATGCTCATAACTTGCGGCAGCAAGGACCAGGTCAAGATTTGGGAAATCAATCTCGGCCAAGACGACGGTTCAAAGATCACTGGTAAGGGTGAGTTTGAGAAGCAGAGCAAGGCCCGTTGTACCAATATCAGTTTCACCTCGGTAAAGGATTCCTCGGGCCGCTGTGAGGTGTTTTCATTGCAGAACGCCGACAGAACCACCGAGGTGTTCCGTGTGCGCTCAGCTGACGAAATTAAAAAGGGCATTGCTAAGAGAACCAAGAGATTGAAGGACAAGGGCTTTGAAGAAGACGAGATCTTGCAATCCCTCGAAGAGTCCCAAATCAGTATGCTCATCACACCATTGACCACTGTGAGAACCACCTCTAAGATCAAGTCGTGTGTGTGGGTTCCTTCGAGCAGAAAGAAGCTCGACCTCCTTATAGCATTGACCAACAACTCTATTGAGTACCACAACATCCCTCTTCCTGAGCAACTTAGAAAAGCCCAAGTGGGCGAGGTTCATTCGGTAAAGGCGCATGTGATTGACAACTTGGGCCACAGAACTGATATCAGAGCGATGGACGTTTCTGACGACAACAAGCTTTTGGCCACTGCGTCCAATGGAGAGTTGAAGGTGTGGAACATCAGAAGTCGCAATGTCTTGCGTACATTCAGCTTGGAAGGCGGTTATGCCTTGTGCTGTAAATTTTTGCCGGGTGGCACTTTGGTCGTTGTCGGGTTCAAAAACGGTGATTTGGAGCTTTACGATCTTGCATCCTCTTCTTTAATTGACCGTGTGGAAAAAGCGCACGAAAATGTATCCTTTGTTTCCAACGGTTCTAAAGATGACAATGGATCTGCCATTTGGTCCATGGACCTCACTCCGGACGGAAGAACATTAGTCACAGGCGGAAACGACAAGAAGGTCAAATTCTGGAACTTTAAGGCCAGTCAGGAAATTGTTCCCGGTACCTCCACTGTGGTTTCGTCGTTAAAATTGTCCCATACTCAGACGTTGGAGTTGGCGGAAGAGATTTTGAGTGTGAAGGTGTCGCCCGATGCCAAGTTCTTGGCCATTTCGTTACTAAACAACAATGTCCAGGTCGTCTTCTTTGACTCGTTGAAATTGTTCTTGACTTTATACGGACACAAGTTGCCAGTTTTGTCAATTGATATCTCCTTCGACAACAAGCTCATCATCACCTCTTCTGCGGATAAGAACATCAAGATCTGGGGGTTGGACTTTGGTGACTGTCATAAGTCGATCTTTGGTCACCAGGATTCTATTATGAATGTGCGCTTCATTCCTGAGAGTCACAACTTTTTCTCCTCCGGTAAGGACGGTATGATCAAATATTGGGATGGTGACAAATTCCAGTGCATTCAAAAGTTACCTGCTCACCAGAGTGAGGTGTGGGCTCTTTCTGTGAGTAGAGATGGCTCGTTTGTTGTGTCTACCTCGCATGATCACTCTATTAGAGTTTGGTCTGCGACGAACGACCAAGTTTTCTTGGAGGAAGAAAGAGAGAAAGAGATGGATGAACTTTACGAGAATGAGTTATTGGACTCTTTGGAGAACGATGACATCACTGCCCGTAAAGACGAAGATGATGAGGAGGGAGACCATGACGGAGTTACCGGAGTGAGAAAGCAAACCATGGAGACGTTGAAAGCGGGTGAAAAGTTGATGGAAGCCCTTGACATTGGGGTTGAAGACCTCGATGGTGTTGAGCAGTATGAATTGCAGTTACAGCAATTCCAGTCGAAGAAGCCTGGTGTTTTGATGCCTTCCAAACCTACACCTAACTCGATTTTGGTCGCCTTCGGCGTCACCGGTCAACAGTATGTGTTGAACACCATTCTCAAGATCAGATCGGCCCAACTTGAAGATGCATTGTTGGTTTTACCATTCTCGTACACCGTTAAGTTGTTGAGATTTATTGACATCTGGACCAACGAGCACAACATCACCGACAACATTGTCAACCTATCGCTCATCTGCAAAGTGTTGTTCTTTGTCATTAGAGTGAACGCCAAAGAGTTGGTGAGTCAACGCGATGAAAAGTTGAGAAACTACTTGGTGCAAGTGAAGACGCAGCTCCGAGGACAGTTGCAGAATGCTTCCAAGCAATTGGGATACAACACCCAAGGTTTGCGGTTCCAAAGAGACCAGTGGAAGTTGAACCATGAGACGGAGTTCATTGATGAGGTCGAGCAGAAGGAACACCAAGACAAAACAGCAAGCAAGCGTACTTTTGCTACGATATAGATTAGTGCTTAGGAACTAGGTTAATTAGACGGAGAGCCGAGCAATGTGTAAGCGAATGAGAGATGCGGGATGTTACTATACTGCCCCTAAAGACGGTAAACAAAGATACTACCAACATCAGACTGAAAGAAATTCCTATTTATAGGAAACAAGTGGATATTGGGCTCCGGATAACGGCGTGTCATTGGGATCTTATCTGCAGACCACACTAAGTTAGTCTCGGGTGATCTTGGTGCACGGCTATAACGAAGACAGAAAACAGGCGATTTGAAGTGATTCCCGCCCGTAGCATCCAGTGACCTGAGTATTCGGGAATGAAATTTTCTCGGGAACAAAGACAAAAAAAACCACTAGGAAATAAAAATGAAACAAATAAAAAGTTCCATGTTAGGTGGTAGCGGGGTTCTTCCCAGTCTGGTGAATACTTTCTAATGTGCGCAGTATCCGCACCGAATTTTTAAACGCCATTATTTTCTTCCTGGACTAAGAGGGGTTTTGTTGATTCAAAGGGAGAGCTTTTGATACGTATTAAAGGAGGGCTATCAAAACCCACTTGAAAACAAATCACGAATATCCGTGTCCGAATTAAGCGCCGTCTCCGCCTAGATCACAGAGGTGAAGAAGTTGGCATATCCGGCCCCGACCAAGATCAAGATCAGCAGCCTACCACAAATTGCAGTGCGGTAAATTTTCTATCTCCCTTCTACTCGCTGCTAATATTTATATCATTTCTTTTCCTGTCCCCCTTCCCCCATGAACAATCTCGGAAATGGCCCTATGGGCGGCACATGGCATTCAGCGTACGGTGTGGGCGATCGGCAAAAGGTCATCCAGATTTTGTCCAATACATTGAAAGAGATCCAAAACAACAACTATGACGAGCAAAAAGCTAGTGTGATGGCCCAAGAGTTCGAGAAATACACTTTCATGAAGTCTGCCACGCGTGAAGAGTATTTGCGTTTGATCAAGCAAAAGGTGACCCAGTTGCGGGCGGGTTTGCGGAACAACCAGATGAACAAGGTTCCTGTTTCAAATGACGCTCAGAACAGAAACTTTTACAACCAAGGTCGGCAGCAGATGCCGCAGATGCGAAATAACATGATGGCGCAGCAACAGCAGCAACAGCAGCAACAACTGCAACAACTGCAACAGCCTGTACCTCAAAATCAACAGCCACGAATGCTGCAACTGCAACCGCTGCTGCTGATTCCTCAGTCGTTACAACCAACACAGCAGCAGATCCAGCAAATCAGCTTCATGATCCGCACTGTACCCATTCCGCCTGCATTGTTGGCCAAGGTTCCAAACTTGCCACCCAACGTAAACACCTGGACTCAGATCTATGACTGCTTCCAGAAAAAAATCATCCCCGCGTCGGCGATGCCTATTATTAAGGAGATCCACAATGCTCACTTTCAGCATGCATTGCGCCAGCATCAGCAACAGAAGCTTGTACAGCTCCAGCGGATGAACAATTCCGGCGAAGCTGGAGATGACCTGGCCCAGGCCATTGGAGGGAATAACTTTAATGGTCCTATGGGCAACATCAACGGCATGAATATGGGCGCGAGCAACATTAATAATAATGTGGGAAATATGAAAAGCATGAATGGGGCAAACAACATCAACAACATGAAGATGGGAAACATGAGTAACATGGGCAATGCCAACAATGCCAACATGAACAACATGGTCAACAATGGAAATATGAACAACATGGGAAACATGAACAATATGGGTACCATGAACAACATGGGCAACATGGGCAATATGGGAACCATGAATAACATGGGAAGCTTGAACAACATGGGCAATATGGGTAATATGAACAACATGAATAACATGGGCAACATGAACAACATGGGTAACATGAACAACATGGGTAACATGAACAACATGAACAACATGAACAACATGGGTAACATGAACAACATGGGTAATTTAGATCGTCCAGTTCAACGGAACCCAGTGAATGTTCAGAATGCTCAGTTGCAGCAACAAAATGGATTTGCCGCAAATGATAAAGCACCCATTTCCCAGCAGCAGGGAAGAGTCTCTATTCCACAGCAAGTTAAGCAACAACAGCAGGCTCCTCCAGTCCATAACCCTACAGTAGCCGTTGGCCAACAGCAGCAGGCTGCTAAGACCCCAAATATTCAGATTACCGCGCAGGACCTCATGAAGTACAATGGTGACGCTATGGCATTGTTGGCGAGATTGCAGCAAAATGGCTCTATCCTGCCCAACTTAGACCAGGCGCAGAAACTGAATTTTGTGAGGAAGTACATTTACCACCAGAAATTGAACTTGTGGAAGGCGCAACAGAAGACTCAAGCGTCCAACATAGCCAATATTCCCCAGCCCCAGCCCGCAGTCCAACAACCAAATCAAGTGGTACCCCCATCCATGCCACTCAATGGATTCCAGCAACAGCAACAGCAACCCCAACATCAAGCGCTACAACAGCCTCAGCCCCCGTCTCAGGCTCAGACTCAAGCTCAAACCCGCCCACAGCTGCTGCCTGTGCAAGTACCACAGGCTCTCAATGGACTAAATCAACAAAGATTCCCACAAAATATGCCCCAAAAAGGTGGGTTGCCGCCGGCTGCTAACCCCATGGCCCAGGCAAGACAGGCTTCTGTGTCAATGGTGACAGGTATTCCTCCTCTTACCGACGAGATGAAGATGAAGTTGCGGTCGTTATTTGAGGAGGTATCTCGGAACAACGTACAGTTGAAAGATGTGACAATGTTGTTGTCTGAAAATGATAAGATCAAAGTTAAGGAGGCCATGGGCCGCATCTCGCAGCAATATGCCAATGTGGACAGTGTACTTGGTTACTTTTATGTTCTTACGCGCAATTTGGAAGGTACGAAGAGGTTGATTCAAATGAAACACATGACTAAGGGAATCATGGAAAGTCTTCAGCGTGGTGTATTTCTCGCTGGACCCGAACTCCTTGAGAAATTGCGGTCGCAGTATCAACGTTACTTTGACTACGTTAAGGACCAGATCAACATTTCCAAACAGCAGCAGCAAAATCGTCAAAACCTACTGCCGCAAGCGCGTATGGCATCACAGGCGCAGATCCCCAACCCGCAGATCCAACAGCATGCCAATGCAGTGCCCCAACTGCAACCGGGGTTTAATGCTCAGGCAACTCATTTGGGTATCCCTCCACCTCAGCTGCAACAGCAGCAACAGCAGCAACAGCAATTTACGCGAAACTCGGTGAGCGCACCAATCCCTCAGTCGGACTGGCAAGCGGGTGGCTCAAACGTAACGCAGTACAACAATCTACTTGCTTCCAGTCCCAACATCCCCTCTGGTGGATCGCCGTTGCCAACTCCAGGTCAACCGGCAGGGAAAGCGGGTGCCAAGGTCGTGGCCAAAAAAGCCACTACCACGGCCGCCACGCGTCGTAGATCGGCGAAGGGAGGCTCCACTCCTGGTGCGGGTCCCACTCCTGGCTCTTTGGCCAATGCCATCAAGACTCCGCACAGTATTCCTACGCCAATGATGCCACACACTCAGAGCAACAAGGGCACACCCATGGGTGCGTCGCCCCACCTGGATGTCACTGCTGCAACCCAAGCAGAGAAGATGCCGTTGCTCGGCGACGTGTTTGGTGCCAGTGGTACCGACGCTAAGCTTGTGAGGAGACGGGACCTTTCGAAGAGCGATCCGAAGGCGTTTTTCTTTGCTGCGTTGGCCAATCTTGTGGGTGTTAGCGAGGGAACCCAGAAAAGTGGTTCCAGTACAAGTGAAAGCAAGATCCTGATTTTGTCTCCTCTTTCGCCTGGCAGTGGGGGCTGGACTGCGGAAATAAAGACGGGGGCTATTTCGTCTGCGTTTTGTCAAGTGACACTGATCAAGGACTACTGTGGATCCAGCATACTAGACGACTGTGCCCGGCTTGTGGAGCTCGATGAACTTGCACCAAAAGCGGAAAGCGCGAAGCGCGAACGGAGCGACAACGATGACGATGACCTTGATCTTCTCTTTGACGAGAAGAAGGTAAAGGTGGAGGAGGGTGCATTCGAAAAGCAGATGTACGAGTCGCTTGATAATGAAGAGTGGGCAAGCTGGTTCAATGGTCTTCAGGAGACGCGGGCGTGAGTCATGGCTACTTTAGATTTGATTACTCTGGGCCCTTGCTTTACATGAAATTATGTACCAATACATTTTGTATCAATCCGTGCGTATAAATCCACACCTAACTATAAGTTGAGTGCTTAGTATGCACACTGGCCGTCGCGATAGCAATCGGGCGACAAGTAATCACCAGCCGACAATGGGTGAGAAAATCTCTGTGGCATTCGTGTGTCTCGGCAACATGTATGTATGACGAAATCATCTATCTGGTATTACTAACCGCAGATGTCGTTCTCCCATGGCTGAGGCCGTTTTCAAGCATAAGGTGGACGAACTTGGTTACAGCGACCGGTTTGACGTGATTGACTCGTTTGGAACCAGCGGATGGCACATTGGAGAAAGCCCGGACTCCAGATCAGCAAGCACGTGCCGCAAGCATGGTGTTCCGATCAACCACAGTGCGCAGCAGATTTCGCTGAAGGATTTCGCCCGTTTTGACTATGTGATTGGCATGGACCAGTCCAACAAGGATGACTTGTTGCACATGCGGCCCCGTGGAAGCAAGACACGGGTGGCGATGTTTGGCGAGTGGAAAACGGACGATCAGTACAGCACGATTGTGCTGGACCCTTACTATGGTGGCCGGAGTGGGTTTGAGGTGAACTTCAACCAGATCAGCCACTTTAGCGAGGAATTCTTGAAGCAGGAGCTCCAGTAGGTTAAGGGTTACATGTCTATTGTGTATTGAATGAAGAATAGAAGAATTATGTTGTAGATAACTTATGGGCCCCGAGTTTTCACTTTTTTTTTTTTTGCATGGCGTGCGATAGCAGTCGTAGGACGCCTAGACAGGGCTGAAGTTAAAGGCCCGCGACTCTCCAGCGCAAGTACCGCGCAAATCTGGGCCAGAAGCAATGTCAGTAGAAGCAGAAATATCAGCGGGTGGCAGAAAATTCCATGGCCCATAGGTGGCGTTGTAGGTTGCTTCACTCTGTGGCTGCATTTTCAGCTTCATTTTAGATAACCGAGACAACGTGGTAGTGGTGGGTATGGTTGGATGGTGGTGGGGTAGCGGAGTGTATGGAGTCGCAGACTTCAGCACCAACGACGAAGGAGACCACACCACATGAGTTCGAGAAAGCTACAGCAGGAGTTCGACAAGCTCCAGAAAAAAGTGAGCGAGGGCTTGCAGCAGTTTGATGAAATCTATGACAAGGTTGCGCTGACGGAAAACGCCAACCAAAAGGAGAAGTTGGAGGGCGACTTGCGCAAGGAAATCAAAAAGTTGCAGCGGTCCCGGGACCAGGTGAAGCAATGGCTGGGAGACGGCAGCAACAAGCTCGACAAGAATTTGCTTCAGGACATCCGTGGCCGCATCGAAAACGCCATGGAGCGCTTCAAGGAGTTGGAGAAGGTGTCGAAGATGAAGCAGTTTTCCAACGAGGGGTTGGAGTTGCAGGCGAAGCTCGGCGCCCGTGGCTTGGATGAGGCGAAGAAGATCGATGCCACGCGCTACATCACCGAGGTGCTAGAGGAGCTAAATCGGCAGAATGAGTTGTTGTCAGGCGAGTTGAGTCAATTGAACCACAAGAAGCGTCTGGGCACCGTGCAGACGGCGATTGACGAGGTAACGGAGAAGATGGAGCGCAACAACACCCACATTGGTAAGTTGGAGCTTGTGCTCCGCAACTTGGACAACGACCAGTTGGAGCCCGAGCGCATCGAAGAAATCCGCGATGATCTCGACTACTATGTGGAGAACAACCAGCTGGCGGATTTCGTGGAGTACAATGAGTTCTACGACGTGTTGGAGCTTGACGAGTCGTTGGAGGTAGCGCCGTTAGTGGCGGCGCCGGAGGATCTGGTGTCGCCCCGAAAGGAGGAGAAGACTGAAAAGACGGAAAAGACAGACAAGTCCGACAAGTCCGACAAGTCGGAAAATTCTGCCACGCCACTGCCGGTCACAAGCCGCGCGCCTCCGCCAGGCCTCCATCTGAAGCCCGGGAGCCCTGCTCCAGCGCCAGCAGCGCGCTCAGTGGGCGAAGAGCTCAAAAAACGGGCCTTGACTGCGGCGGCCGCTGCGGCCGCGGCCGTGTCCACACCTACAGCGACCCACGTCGCCCCCGCACCCCCACCGTCCTCTGGCGCGCCTCCCACGCTGGCGGCCAACGACAGTGCTGGTAACAGTGCGGTGCCTCTGCGGAGTCCGCTGCCGGTGGTGAACAACGATAACAAACTGTTCTGGGACACGGTGCCGCGTGTATCGCAGCTCGCACACACGCGGTTGCAGAACCCATTGCCATTCCATTCCATCAGCCAGATGTTGGAGACATCGCTTCTCAACTGCCCCGACTCGTTTGATCTGGAGAAGCCTCGGCATTACAACCCGGTGAATGTGCACCCGCTGCTGGTGGACTACCCCCAGGAGCCGATGTACGAGTTGAACAACGCAGGGATAATGCGCAAGTTCGACACCGACACACTCTTTTTCTGTTTCTACTACAGCGAGGGCCAGGACAACTTGGCCAAGTGGAACGCGGCGCGCGAGTTGAGTGCGCGCGGGTGGGTGTTCCATAAGGGCACCAAGCAGTGGTTTTCCAAGGATAAGCCGCGGGCGCGCGCGGCTGCGGGCGACGATGGCAACGACGGGAGCTACAAGTACTTTGACTACCAGAGCAGCTGGTTAATCCGGAGAAAAGACAAGTTTGACTTTGGTGCGGATGTTCGCCAAACGTTTTAGCATAGGAATACAGGCCCAGAAGACAGCAGATAGTAGACACAGAACAGACCACAGAGAACCGTACACGGACAAGGGTAGGGCCACCACCAAAGGCAATTTGATTTTCGCGAGCCGAAGAGCCCAGAAACATCCGTTTTGAACAGGGATCTGAACACCACACTTGTCCAATCTTTTCGCCTTGCTACAGTTGGTCCTTGTGGCAGTTGACGATCCGGGTGGTCTACGCGATAGTCACTCTGCACAGTGGGCATGAACCGTTCGCGCCCAGAACCACCTACACTCCTGTAGAGAGTCCCATACGATTCTGAAGAGATGATCGTGCAAAAGTGGTGCGGTTGCCATGGCCAGTTATGTGCTGCAGCCACGGCTCCCTCTTGTGCTCCCACGGGTATTGTCTCCGAAAAAACGGTCGCGGCTGCTGAACGTTTGCCCATTGAACCGCGACGGTTTCACCGCAGAATCACCGTGCAGAATCAGACAGAATAACTGCAGGGGCTTTGTTTTGTTTCGTACAGGCCCGCCCACGCCAGACACCTCTGGGTGTCTCGATGTAATTGCAATCGCAACGACCGCCGTAGAGATAAAAAAAAAAGAGGGAGAGCTGAAGAAAAAATAGAAACAGTCAGAGCATCGCACCAAATGAAAAAGGTTGATGCCAGGCGGACGGCTGGATCACGGCTGGTTCCAGGCCGAGGGACACATCCCATCCCGCCTGCACTTGGGAAGGAGGCGCACTCACTGTGCGGTCTTCCTGCCGGGTGGCTTTTTGCCCTGCGTTGGAATCGGATCAGCCTGGTCTTTTCAACGGTGCTGCGTGCGTCATTTCCCCTTTATTTGATCTTCTGGTTCTGCTGATCTCGTTGATCCTCCTGTGTTTCCACCTTTCACACGTCTTCCCCAAAGGTCTGCACACCGTGACGCGCGGCTATATTTAGTTCACTTCTGTTGGTGTGCCACTCTACTGACACTTGACGTCTCGGCTTTAGTCACAACTGCTTTCTGACAATTGGAGCTTCATCCTCGCGAGTAACAGCCACCGCGGCGTCAATCACAACCATCTCCTACTGACAGCACTCCTCGCTTCTGGCTCTGATCCACCATCCATTATGTCTTCCCTGGTTCTGCTAGCTCCGTCTCTGCCGTATCTCCCTCCCATTGCTCGGCTCCCCACTCCTACGTGGAAAGAACTACGGCCCCGTGCAGACACTTCTTCCTCGTCGGCCGCCTCTACGGATTCTCTGGGCAACCTCATATGTCCCACCGACATATCCTGTCCCCTGTGTCCCGCGGGCCAGGTATGCAACCAGCGCTCCCGGACCGCCACCCAGTGTGCCGAGTACGTGTGTGTGGGCACCACTTCCGGCAGCTCTGTCTCTGTGGGCGGCCTTGTCGGCGGTGTCATTGGTGGCGTGGCCGTTTTAACCGCAGTGGCGATCTTGTTGTACTTTAGGTTTGTGCGCAAGAAGCGCAAGCGCGCGGCCCAGGACTTGGCGTTGGGGGAGATTGACACCTCGGGCGCGGGGTTCGAGGAGCTGCTGCGCGACGAAAAGCAGGAGCGGCCCAAGTTGGTGTCAGCCGGGCTGTCGTCGCTGGCGACCGCAAACCACCGGCTCCTGGCGTACGACTCGTTCATGCGGCCGCAGGCGCGGTACGCCCGCACCGGCTCGTCAGGGTCAAGCGGGTCGGCTCCGCGCCGCACCACGCCGCTAACCGCAGCCTCCGCCGCCAGCGCAGGCGCGACGGGCGCCCCGTCTGCAGGCGGCGCCGCTACAGCCGCGCCGGACTCGAACTACGCCGCCAGTAAGCGCGCCTCCATAGCAACCACCATCTCCACCACCAACGCCCTGAACATCTTGCCGGTGGCATACATCCCGGGCGTGACGATCCGGCCGTCGAAAAACAACACGCGACTGATTTATTCCTATGAGAGCGACCTGATCTTCTCCGACTTCAACGCCATCGACAATGCGCTGATTGTGGCCGACCGCAACGCCGCCGCCGCCAAGGGCACCATGACGGCGATCCGGGCCCAGCCGCGGTTGGTGAACGTGGTGCCGATCAACGAGGACGACGAGACGGAGGCAGAAAACACCCACCAGGCCTCTGATGGAGAATCGGATCCGGATTCGGACGTAGACTCCGACATTGGCGAGATCCACCGTGCCACCTCCACCCGGCGGTGACTGCCCGTTTCGGTGGCTACACGGCTGGGTTCGAAGCCGGTGACGGGTCTTTTTTCGGTCTTTGCCACTATACACTCCGGGTGTTTGGTCGGTATATGACATATCGGTTAAAACGGGGTGTCATCACCTAGACGAAGGTGCTTATGCCACGAGCGCCCATCGGACCCGATTGGCTCTGCTATGCGTGTGCTACAGGCTACCTGTACTGATTGCTTTGCTTGCATCAGTAGGGTCCCTAAGTTGCGGTGCCCGTTTCTTTTCCGGTCCAGACTACACCGAAGCATGTATATATCAATAATCTTTAACCGCATAGTCAGCAGTATTGTCTGTGGCTGCAGATTACGATCGGTAAGATTGCAGTTTCGTAGCTCATGAGTATTACGGCCGCGGTGGGGAAGGAGCGACACGATCGATTGGATGCCCAGGCAAATCCAGTTTGACTAAGCATGATCTCGCCGCCACCGGGAAACCTCCCCGGAATTGCGCCGAGAAATCTTAGCGGTTTCGACCTCGGAACTGCAGTAGCTGCCCTCGGTCCTGCACTCTGCTCGCCGGAGTTGCGGCCCACCCCCTCCCCCAATTTTGGGCTTGCCCAATATTAATAAGGCGCGCCCGCAACTTTTTCACGCTCCATCCACTACTTCTCTTCATTATGTCTGACATTGACCAATTGGCTATCTCCACTATCCGTTTGTTGGCCGTCGACATGGTCGGCAAGGCCAACTCCGGCCACCCCGGTGCTCCTTTGGGCTTGGCTCCTGCTGCCCACGCTGTGTTCAAGCAAATGAAGTTCAACCCAAAGAACCCAAGCTGGATCAACAGAGACAGATTTGTCTTGTCCAACGGTCACGCCTGTGCCTTGTTGTACGCCATGTTGCACTTGTACGGCTACAACTTGTCTCTTGACGACTTGAAGCAGTTCAGACAATTGAACTCCAAGACCCCAGGCCACCCGGAAATGCATGACACTGAGGGTGTCGAGGTCACCACCGGTCCATTGGGCCAAGGTATCTGTAACGCTGTCGGTTTGGCTCTTGCCCAAAAGCAATTCGCCGCCACCTACAACAAGGACGACATTACTCTTTCTGACAGCTACACCTACGTGTTCTTGGGTGACGGTTGTTTGATGGAGGGTGTCTCTTCCGAGGCCTCTTCCCTTGCCGGCCACTTGAAGTTGAACAACTTGATCGCCTTCTGGGACGACAACAAGATCTCCATTGACGGCTCTACCAACGTCGCTTTCACCGAGGATGTTCTTGCCAGATACAAGGCTTACGACTGGAACACCATCGAGGTGCCTAACGGTGACACCGACTTGGTCGCCGTGGCTGGCGCCATTGCTGCCGCTAAGGCTAGCGACAAGCCTACCTTGATCAGATTGACCACCACCATCGGTTACGGTTCTCTTGCCCAAGGTACCCACGGTGTCCACGGTGCCCCATTGAAGGCCGACGACATTAAGCAATTGAAGAACAAGCTTGGCTTCAACCCAGAGGAGACTTTTGTTGTTCCACAAGCCGTGTACGACGACTATGCTGCCCACGCCAAGGCTGGCCAAGAGGCTGAGGCTGAGTGGAAGAAGACTTTCGCTGCTTACCAAGAGAAGTACCCAGCTGAGGGTCAGGCCGTTGCCAGAAGATTGGCCGGTGAGTTGCCATCTGACTGGACCAAGCACTTGCCAACCTACACACCTGCCGACAAGGCTTTGGCCACGAGAAAGTTGTCCGAGATGCTCTTGGACAGTATCTTTGACGTCGTGCCTGAGCTTGTGGGTGGTTCTGCCGACTTGACCGGCTCCAACTTGACCAAAGCCTCTGCTTCTGTGGATTTCCAAGATGCTTCCACTGGCTTGGGTGACTACGCTGGTCGTTACATCAGATACGGTGTCAGAGAGCACGGCATGGGTGCCATCATGAACGGTATCGCTGCTTTCGGTGCCAACTACAAGGCTTACGGTGGTACTTTCTTGAACTTTGTTTCCTACGCTGCCGGTGCCGTCAGATTGTCTGCTTTGTCTCACATCCCTGTCACTTGGGTTGCCACCCACGATTCCATTGGTTTGGGTGAGGATGGTCCAACCCATCAACCTATCGAGACCTTGGCTCACTTCAGAGCTACTCCTAACCTCTCTGTGTGGAGACCAGCTGACGGTAACGAGGTTTCTGCCTCTTACAAGAGTGCGATCGAGTCCACCGGCACTCCTCACATCATTGCTTTGACCAGACAGAACTTGCCACAATTGGAGGGCTCTTCCATTGAGCTCGCCTCTAAGGGTGGTTACACCTTGATCAAGGCCGACAAGCCAGATATCATCCTTGTTGCCACCGGCTCTGAGGTTGCCCTCTCTGTTGACGCTGCCAAGAAATTGGGTGAGCAAGGCATCACTGCTGGTGTTGTCTCTCTTCCAGACTTCTTCACCTTCGACAAGCAACCACAAGACTACAGATTGTCTGTGTTGCCAGATGGTGTGCCAATCATGTCCGTCGAGGTTATGTCTACTTTCGGTTGGTCCAAGTACGCGCACGAGCAATTTGGTTTGAACAGATTCGGTGCCTCTGGTAAGGCTGATGACCTTTTCAAGTACTTTGAATTCACTCCTGAGGGAGTTGCTGAAAGAGCTGCCAAGACTGTTTCCTTCTACAAGGGCCAAAACCTCCTCTCCCCATTGAACAGACCTTTCTAAGCGTCTCGTATGATCCAATAGACAACCGCTTTATTTTTCCGTAGTGCCAAAACAGTCAGATATTGTCTGCAACCAGTTTGTTCCTGTCGGTGACAACAACCTTCGTCGTGGTGCGTAAATTTGCTATATAGTACAATGAGAACTACATTTGCGTAATAACAAACATTTCATTCAATCGTTCATAACAATTTTTGTGGAGACCTGCTCAGTAGCTTACTTGGAGGTGTCAACGACGTATCTACCCAAGATCTTACCCTGTTCCATCAACTTGTAAACGCTTGGCAATTCAGACAAGCCAACAACCTTGATGGGGCAGGTGATCAAGCCTCTGGTGAAGAACTCGATCGCCTCGGCAGAGTCGGCTCTGTTACCGACATAAGAACCTCTGATGGAGATAGACTTGACCACAGCGTCAAACACTGGGGCAGTAACCTTGGCACCAGCTGGCAAACCAACCAACACAACGGTACCGGTGGATCTGACGTAGGCAACAGATTGACTAATGGCACCCTCAGACACAGACACGTTGATAACACCCTTTGGGCCGCCGTCGGTGAGCTTTTGCACGTCCGCAACAACGTCCTTAGACTTGGTGAAGTCGACGTAGGCCTCGGCACCCAAACTCTTAACAAACTCACCCTTCTCTTCACCACCATCAATGGCGAGCACTCTGTAGCCCATGGCCTTGGCGTATTGGATCGCCAAAGAGCCCAAACCACCAGCAGCACCGGAGATGGCAACCCACTCACCAGCCTTGACGTTGGCGGTCTTCAACGCCTTGTAAACGGTGATACCAGCACACAAAATAGGCGCGACAAGAGCCAAGTCAGTTCCTTGAGGAATTCTGGCAGCGTGGATTGCGTCAGCGGTGGCGTACTGCTGGAACGAACCGTCGTGGGTGTAACCAGACAACACGGCCGAGGCACAGTTGGACTCGTTGGTGTTTTGGCAGAACTCGCACGAGTTACAAGAGGAGTTCAACCACTTGATACCGGCGTAGTCACCGATCTTCCAGCCCTTGACGTTGGCACCCATGCCAACAACGACACCGGCACCCTCGTGACCACCGACCAATGGCAACTTGGTGTCCAATGGCCAGTCACCCTTCCACGCGTGCAAGTCAGTGTGGCAGACACCAGAGTACTTGACATTGATCAACAATTCGTTGGACTTTGGGGTTGGCACAGGAATGTCTTTGTATTCCAAGGGACCGCCGTTGGTCTCGAAAATAACGGCTTTTTGGGTGGTTGGGATAGACATTGTAGATAATTTTTTTCAGTTGAGGGTAATGGAGAATTGAAGATGGGGGAAGGTGGGTCTGTATTTATAGGAGGAGGCCCCTGTGCGAAACTCCATTGTTCAGTGGGGAAACACGGAAATAAATGGGGAGGGGAAAGTTATTGCATTCTGGAGTTAAGAGTGGCACTTTTCCACACACTGCGTTGGCCTGGGTCCGGGGTAAGCTTTAACTCTACGGTATACCAGCAAACTTGTTTCCCGCCTCCTGGTCTCTCTCTCTTTTAGCACAAGCCTCCCCCTCGTCTGTAATCGTCTACCTTGTCTCCTTATGGTCCAAAATGGCTCCACCTGGAACTACAAGGGCATACACATCTTTTCTGCAGTCCGCAATAACTCCGACGCCGATGTAATATGCGCAGTGCCAGCCGGGGCAGTGGAAAGCAGTAGCGAGAGTGCCACATGCCGCTTGATCCGCGACAGTGCTGTGGGGAACTTTTCTGGACATGCAAAATCCCCACCCAAAAACTCTTGTCCCAAAGCCCGAGAGAGCCTCTGGGGTTAGGGGCCATGATTTCTCGACCCCAACAATACCCCCCACAAACATCTTCTGTGTGCAGGTATGCGGGCAACGGTTGCGGCCCCGTAATGGATGGTTTCCTGGCTGGAGAGCTGCGCCGCATCACACCCACCGGCTGCTGCGGGCCGCTCTTAATCCCGGCGTGTCGGCTTGAACGCCGGTGATTCGGCCCACATATCTGGCTCTTCCTCCCCGGCCACATATTTCGGAACGGCCGGCAGGTGTTATTAGCCAAGGCAGTCGTATATGCGCAGAGATCAATCCTAATCTGCCGGGGTTCAAAACGAACAATCTATTGTTCACCTTCCAGCCCTGGCACGATGCTATGCGTGCCACTACCGATTTGAACGACCAGCACGGGCGACTGACCCAAATGTACACACCTCATACTAACTCCGAACCTGCACTACCAGGGGTCGCTTGGGCACTCCGCAGAATCAGTACCTTCGCAGTGCAAGGACCTTAGCATGAGCTGGCCCTAGTTGAGCCAGGGCCTTTCCGTAAAGAGTACCTTGGTAGATAGCCCTATTGGAGTCGGCCAAACCAATCCCAATTTGACTTCCTGATCCCGCTTGGCTAACCCCCTCTGAGCCAAGAACGCGCGATCCTATGCCACAGATCGTGAATGTAGCCATTCTTGATTTCTTGGGGCCGAAACCATCCGGTTCCGGTCATGTGTTCTTTGCCATTGGGGAGCCAAAGCAAGGGCGTGTTATACATTGATAGCGGGAGGAGATAAGTGCTATTTATTTACTCTAATTAGGAACCACCTCGGTGGTTACGCACTGTGGTAGTTAAGGGCCGGCCCTCAGTAAAACAGGTTTTTCGGCACCCACTTTTCGTTCTGGATAAAGTCCACCAAGGTTGATGATCCCGTCTGGAGTAACGGGTGACCGCTCACAACCGTCAAAAACTTCTCTAGACCCTGTCGGCGGCTCTCAATGTTCAAGTCGTTGAACTTGTTCAGACTGAGAAGAATCTTGCCCGGAAGTGGTGGGATGATTACTCGGGTGGATTCTTGCTCAAGCATTTTGCGGAAACTGACAAAATCGCTGTACCGCCGACGCACTTTGCTTTGTCTTTTTTTGAACGCAGGGATGTTTGTGCGGCATACAATCTCGTAGTCGGTGTACTGTTCCTTGCCGTAGTAGGTTCGAGGGTTTGTCACCTGTTGTTAGTGGTGAAGTGACGCAAGCTATTAGAAACGGGAATACATACCTCTATTTCGAGAAAATTTTCGGGCTCACCGTAGATCTCATCAAATGTCTGCTTTTTGTGTTTGCTTGTCAATATTTCACTCACAGGCTGAAAAGGTTTGGACATCGTTGGAGTAGGTGACCTCTGTTCCCACAACTCCCTCAGTGTGAATGGTATGTGTGCAGTACACATGACTCCCGAAATGTTATCAGCAGAATTCTTGGTGAATCACCATCATATTTATATTATCCAGCAGCTCTGCGTCTTTGAAGTAGGGACGGGGGCGATGTATTGAAATTTTGTGAGCCAGGCAGCTGTTTACTATTTTTTAAATCTAAACGGAATTTATTGTTATGTGACATGTTTCCAAATTTGACAAAAAGTTATGATGTCGCACTCGAACTCCTACACAAATCCGTAGACTTCCCAAACAAAAACTACAACAGCATTGTGTCAAACTCAAATTTTTTTTGACAGATTACGCATCTGTATTTTCTCTGAATTACACACCTCAAAACAAACATTCAAGTTTTGATACCTGGAGCACGAATTTTCGAATGCAGGGCGGCTCCAGAATAACACAGGCTGCACCATAGACAAGTGGTGACCTAGCAAATCCCATAAATGCAAAGCTGCTAGAACTTACCCAAAAATTTAGCAAGAATTTCTGCTTTACTCAAAATAAATTGCACTTTTTTTATTACGTAAAACATTATCAGATATTTAAGTGATATTATTCACCAGAAATAATTCACTGATTAGAGATCTTATCGGAAACTTCCTGCTCTATCTCTCCATGCTTGAGCGATTGAGTTATTACGTGAGTCGAAAACTTTCTTGCTGGAACATTAGTTTCAAATAAGATATCCAACTCCTCGTACGTTCTTCCCTTAGTTTCTGGCAAACGGAAGTAAGCCCAAACCAAAGTAGGGAAGGCAGTACCGAACCAAATGAAAGCGGTCTTACCCTTCAAGTTCGCTTCGGTAGGGTTCATAAGGTATGGCTCGACAACATTAGAAATCAAACTGGCCAAGTTGTATGTGTTTCTAGCAAGCGAGACTGACTGAGCTCTCAAGCAAGTAGCGGACATTTCGGAAGCAAGGGTAAATGCCAATGGACCAATGGTAGAAGAGTAAGTAGCAACCCAAGCCATGGTAATACCTGCTTGGACCCACTTCACAGAAGTAGAGTGCTCAGCTGGGAAAGACAAGATACCAGTCAACAATAAAAGACACACCAAGATCGTGTATCCGGTGATGTAAATGGTTCTTCTACCAAAATGAGGAAGCAAAAACCACGAGGAGACAGTACCACAAAATGCAATAGCAGTGGTGCCCAAATTTAATTTGTAAACTTCAGATGAGTTCAAGCCAGCTTGAGAGAAGAAATAGGTTGGAGAGTATGCAAATGTGGAGCCAGAGAGGACCTGACCAGCTAGACTAATGCAGGCAGCTTCGGTACGTCTTCTGTTAGAACCTTTAAACAATTGCAAGTACACTCTCCAGCCGGTCATATCTTTATCAGACAGAACGAGAGCAGCTTGCTTTCTCTCAAAATCAGTGGTTCTGATCATCATGGCGACGATTTGGCTGGCTTTGTTGTGAATACTCTTGTTGGTGAATCTTTTGTAAGCCTTTTCAGCATCCGCAATTCTGCCCTTACGGACCAACCACCAGGGAGAGTCTGGAGCAAGGTAGGTCAAAATGAACAAAGGGGGAATCCAGGCCCATTGCACTGCAAATGGGATTCTGTAAGACCACTGAGTGGTGTTGCTGACTAATCCTTTTAAGACCCCAGCAGCAATAAATTGACCAATAGCCCAGCACATGTTAACATAGGCAGTAAGGTGACCACGCAAGGAAAGAGGAGCGACTTCCGACGAGTAGGTAGGACCCATGGTAGCGAAAACACCCCAAGGAAGACCACACAAAATCTGACCAGCAAGAAGTTGTGGAAGAGTCTGAGCAAAGAAGGTGATGAACACAAATGCCGCCATCAACACCAAACTGACCAAGATCACTCTACGGTGACCAAAACGCTCAACAAGGAAACCGTTGGCAAATAAAGATATAATGATACCCACAGTAGAGGAGATAGAAAGGGCAACTTGCCATCTTCCAGGAAGTTGGTAAGTTCCGTCAGCTGAAAGCTCGCCGTACTTCTTGGCAAACAGCGGATAGGCATAGAATGAACCGATCAAAATGTTATCGTAACCCTCCATTATGATGGTTGCACTCATGACTAAAGACCAGATCACACCCCATGTGTGGGTCTTCAAGGCATCAAAAATAGTGAGCTCTTTCTCCATACGAATTGCTTCATCAGCATCTTCGTCGAAGGCACGAGTCTCCTTGTCGTTGATATCGATGGACGCGTTCTCGATATGCTCGATGTCCTGTTTTTTTTCTTGATCCATTTGCGTTGTTGGTTATGAATAACGATCTAGGGGAAACTCGAAGATTATATATTTCAGAACTTATAAAACCTCAAGACGTGGGGCACTACGTGGCATGGCGGGGTCCGCAATCGGAAACGCGGAGAAAATGCTCGACACAAGAGCATAGCGCTTAAAACACGTGTGAAGAAAGTTTGGGACAGAAAAATATTCGTAGTTAACATGGAATATGCATGTGCGGCAATATAGAGCGACTAAGCATTGCTGGGGACCCGGCAGTGTTTCCTAATTAGTAACAGCCTACATACATGTAGGCGCACCCCACAATATTACCCCAGAGAATATGCGACGTCACTCCTGTACACAAACAAAAGAGGAAAGGGTCCCTAAGAAAAGTGGAGGATGTGGCCACTGAGATGCAACATCTCCACATTTTAGTAGATGCACCACTGGTGCCCCACACTTATATCCTTTTCTCCTCATACAGATTTCGAGTTTGGAAGTCTTGCGCGTTTCTTACCCGTGGCACATAACCCCAGACTCGGATATCCATGATGCGTATGCGAAATAGCATTTTCCGAAAAACTTCCCACTAGGAGAGCACCCCCACATCAGAGTCCATAAATTTCCGCCATTCTGTAATTTTGTTTTTTGCCAACGAATTTTGACAAATTAAGCACGATGCAACACTCCTCTATCGACAGACATGTTGAATCAGACACTCGCTTCTCCCGCGGTATGTGGGAATTGAAGAACGGCGTAACGATTAGATGGGCCAACGACGTGGTGAAAGCCGAAAAACGCGAAGACGGTGTTCATCAAGTCTCGGCCACCTTGCCTGTGAGAGGCAGAGGTGACACATTGAACAATCCGCTGATCACTTCTCGGTTGTTCTCCCCACGCGCAGGTGTTGTTGGATTCGAAGCCTTCCACCACAAATCTCGCTACACCAACTCAAAGGAACCTTCCTTCGCTATTGCTGAGGAAAAGAGCTTTTCTGCTTCGGTCGATTCTTCCGAGATAGGCTTTAACGTGACTTCCGGTAACGTTAGTGCCGAGTCTGACTCCTCCAAGTTTGGTATCAAGTTCAAGCTGGGCAACAAGTACTTGACCGAATTGGGGTTCCGCTCTGTCGGCTGGGTTGAGGACTCCAGATACGAAAAGAACTATTTGACCGCACAATTTCAAGTCTCTGTGGGCGAGAAGTTTTACGGTTTCGGAGAACGTTTCGGTCCTTTTGTCAAGAACGGCCAAAGAGTCGAGACCTGGAATGAGGACGGTGGTACCTCGTCTGAGTGGGGTTACAAGTCCCTCCCAATGTACGTCTCGAACCGTGGCTACGCTGTTCTTGTGGACAGCGCGCTGAATGTCGTGTTCGAGGTGCAGAGTGAGCGCACCACCAGAGTCAATATTGCCGTTCAAGGCGAGGGCATTCGTTTGTACGTCATCGGTGGCGAAGATCTCAAGCAGGTGTTGGAAAGATATACAGACTTGACCGGTAAGCCGGCCTTACCCCCCACTTGGACCTACGGTCTCTGGTTGACCACTTCTTTTACCACCGACTACGACATCAAGACCGTGTCGCTGTTCTTGCAAGGCATGAAGGACCGTGAGATCCCTCTCCGCACCTTCCACTTCGACTGTTTCTGGATGAAGGGCTTCCAGTGGTGTGACTTTGAGTTCGACAAGGACTTTTTCCCTGACCCAAAGGCAATGTTGGCTGAGCTCAAGAAGAAGTTCGGTGTCAAGATCTGTGTGTGGATCAACTCGTACATTGCCCAGGAATCTGCCTTGTTCGATGTTGCCGACAAGAAGGGATACTTTATCAAGAACTTGGATGGCAGCTCTTACCAAACCGACTTATGGCAAGCCGGTATGGGTATTGTCGATTTCACCAACCCAGAAGCCACCAAGTGGTACACTGACCTCTTGAAGGGTTTGGTTGACATGGGTGTGGACTCATTCAAGACTGACTTCGGTGAGAGAATCCCATGTGTAGGTGTCAAGTACCACGACGGTCTGGACCCAGTGGCCATGCACAATTACTACACGTTTTTGTACAACGAGGCCGTGTTTGACGTTCTCGAAAAGAAGTTGGGCAAGAACGAAGCTTGTCTTTTCGCCCGTTCTGCTACTGTTGGCTCTCAACAATTCCCAGTCCACTGGGGTGGTGACTGTATGTCCTCCTTCGAGGCTATGGCAGAGACTTTAAGAGGTGGTCTCTCCTTCTCATTGGGTGGTTTTGGTTTCTGGTCCCACGACATTTCTGGTTTCGAGGGCACCAGTCCAGACCCAGCTGTCTACAAGCGTTGGTGTGCGTTTGGTCTCTTGAGTTCCCACTCCAGACTCCATGGCTCTTCCTCTTACAGAGTCCCATGGAACTTTGACGACGAGTCGTCCGATGTGTTACGTCTCTTCACCAACTTGAAGTTGAGATTGATGCCTTACTTATACGACTACTCGATTGTCTCTCACAAGCGCGGTTTACCTCTCTTGAGACCAATGTTGCTCGAGTTCCCTAACAACGTCTCCGCAGAGAGTGCTGACACCCAGTACATGATTGGCGAGTCCTTGTTGGTTGCTCCTGTGTTCAATGCCGAGGGTGATGTCACCTACTACTTACCTGCTGGTAAGTGGTACGGCTGGCTTGATGGTAAGGTCAGAGAGACCACCGGAAGCGGAGACTGGCTTACCGAGGTCCACGATTTCATGTCATTGCCATTGCTAGTCAAGGCTGGCTCCGCTGTCATCACTGGTCCAGAGGGCGTAGATGTTCCAGACTACGACTACACCAAGGATTTCACTGTCAACATCTACGAGATCGACGATGGCCAAACTGTTGTGGCCAAGATTCCAGACAGCCAAAAGTTAGGCGAGTACGCCGGCGAGGTTAAGGTGTCGCGCAAGGCTAACACTATTGAGGTTACTTCCACCATCAAGAACAAGTTCTCTGTGAAGGTGCTCGGTGTTTCCAAAGTCAGCGGTGAACACTCTTCTGACTCTCTCGGTAACGCCGTGGTTACGGGAACCAAGAGCTTGTCTTTCGACATCTAACTTAGTTTGATTTCCTAGTTTTGTTTTTTGTTTTTGGCTTCAATAGACTATATTTTATACCTGAAAATGTATATTAAAAAAACCGAGGTGCGAATTGATGATTTGAATCAATTGAGTAATAATCAAGTTTGAATCTTTTTCAGAGCCTTGCCGATTATGATGGGAAAGGTGCATAAAAAAGATAGAGATATTAGAGAATTTCGAGGAAATTAAAAAATGAGAAATGATTAATGATTATGAAACAATTACGTCTGAAATGATTAATAGATTTATGAAAAAAGCATCTCAGACCTATCAGCTTAATTTATCACATATCTTTTTGAACTCCAGAAACTACTGAAAACTCGAAGCGTCATGTACGGAAAAAATAACATTCAAGTGTGCATAATATGACACCAGGAGGGAGTTTGCGATAAATTCCCCTTGAGTCGTATATTGCAGCCAAATGATACAGCATTCCTATAATTTATAATTTCTGGAAGTCTTTATCGGCAAAGCCAGGCGAGAATGTTCACGTCCAGGATTCATTATTACAACAATCACATCAAAATTATCCAAGTTAAATGTATTAAATATATCCGTGAAGGGTCGTTAAAAGAGAATATTAAAAGTATGCGTCGTTGATTGGAGGAACATTGTTTGCCCTATTGGTGTAGGCAATGATAACGTGTGGCCAGCCAAGCACAAAAGCAATTCCAGTACCCCATTGGGCCACGTATGGAAGTCTTCTAGCGTAAAGGGTAGCAAAGGAAGTTCTTGGGAGCGGCATTGTTGATGAATATTTGTTGAATTGAATGATCAATGACGGAAATGAGCTACAGGTAGCCCGGCTTTTATACTATGCTTTTAGTCGGCCTTTACGATATTGCAAGAAGGTGGGCCCACTGCGCGGATGCGCGAAGGTTAAGTGGCCCCATTTCCGCTTACATGCGCAATGGGGCGGATTCGCGCGGAACTTTTTGGGGAAACTCGGACGGAAGAAAATGTAGATTATGAAACACTGCACAATCTGTGACTTGAGTAGCCGCCACGGCGCTGAATTATTTGTACCAGACTTGGCCTAGAACTTTGAAATGTTAATTTGAATGCAAAAGCCTCGATGACATTATACACTGGTGCCACTGGCTCCAGAGTGTCTCCATGCATGGCGGCTCTTTGTATGAAGAAACCCCCATCGGGAAAAACAGGCAGCGTGGGGTGGCATGTTCGTGGCATGTTCGCCTACAAATCTCATGATTTTGCGCATAACTGCGGGATAAACCTTTGAATCTGGAACGGATTCGTATTTAAATCAATTGCACGTGTTCGGCTACGGCTGAACGGTTGGCATATAGTCACAAATGTCAAATATTTTTTTTGTATATCTGAAGGCCCAAGATCAGTGGCTTGAGCAAGACCTGATGGGGATCGTATTTCAAGTTTATACGAAGATATACCATGTTTTTTTTGGTGACCGTCAATTACCCCAGATAGCACCAAATTGATCTCGAGATAGTCCTCTTCAAAATAACACGGCATATTTTGTGACACACCTGAGACACAACAGACTACATTGAAAGCACAAAATCCGTAATTCTGTTAACCTATGTAGATGTAATAAAACATCACGTGAATAACAAGACATACTATCCAACAAAGTACATCTTTTCCCTATAATTTTGACGTCTGAAACAACGGGTTGGACTCTTATAAATCCTTCTTGCTCATCATTTCTTCCTGCAAGCGGAACGTATCGCTTTGCACCTCGCTGTCTTTAATCACAGCAACTCTCATAGTGGCCAACAAGTTGTGGGCGGCATTGGAGTGGGCGTAAACCAAACCGTTGAAAGCCTTGGTGGCATCCTTGCCAAACGAAGCTCTGACCAACGCTTGTCCACCAGGGTGCTCTTTGACAAACTTCTTGCAGTTGTGGACAATACCAGAGATGATAATGAGACCCTCCTCCTTAGCAATTTCGTTGAAGTGTTCCTTGTCCCAAACAGGCAACTCGGAGACTGCAGGGCCCCAATTCAACTTCTGTTTGACTCTGTTCAACTTCTTTTGTTGCTGTTGGTATAAACCTTGCTCGATGGCATTTTGAGAGAAAGTCTTCAAGTTCCAGGCCAAGCCAACTTTAGACAAGGCCCAGATGCAGATCTTGGTAGGGTCGTATTGGTACCACTTCAACGCGTTTCTGTAGTCCGATGGGAACTCGTGGTGGAAGTTGTGGTAACCTTCACCAAACGTGACAAGCGCAGTAAGCACGTGGTCTCTAGGAGTTCTTCTGTCGTCAAACGGCTGCACACCGATCCAGTGGGCCAAGGAGTTGACACAGAAGGTGGCTTGCTGGATAAAGAAGAACTTCAAGATACCAGCGTACACAAAACCTCCCCAGTAGTCGCCCCAAAAGAGACCAGCCACAACACAAGGGAAGATCACAGCAGCGGTGATCATTAGAAGGAGGTAATGACGGTGCTGGAACACGACGATTGGATCAGCGGTCAAGTCGGAGATGTCAGCTCTGGCTCTGTTTTTAGGGTTAGGAATGGTCAACATCCAGCCCATGTGGGAGAACCAGAAACCTTGTCTGGCATCGTAGGGGTCTCTGGGAGTGTCGGTGAATCTGTGGTGCACTCTGTGGGAGTGGCCCCACCACTTGATCGAGCCTTGCACAGCGCCCGCCCCGAAAAAGGCAAAGAAGAGCTTAGGAATCACGTGCGCATCGTACGACTTGTGGGACCAGAGTCTGTGGTAGCCGGCGGTGATGGACACACCGGAGAACACATACATCACAACCGCCAAAATGCAGGTTTTCAATTGAGGAGGAAAGTTGACAGCGCAGTAGAGGCCAAACGCAGGAATGGCAACGACGAGAATGAAGTTCAACCAGTTCACATGCTGGTGCCAGTTGCTCATGGTCCAAGGCTGGTCCGAGATGTGGGTGGTGTTGGTATACTTGATTCTCTCCTTTTCGTCCTTCTCGAAGACGTTTTCCAGATCGTTCACCATTTGCTCTGCAGTGACATCCACCAAGGATTTAGTTCCCATCAATTTCCCGCCCAAGCCGGCGGCGACAATTCTGGGTGTTTTCTTGTTGAAACCAGCAGCAAGCGCATTGAGCGAGGTCAAGTCAACCGCTTCCAAATCGTCAGAGGACATTTCGGATGATTGCGGATATAACCTAGCGAGCGGGAAGGGGAGGATATATATATGAATCGAGCCTATACAGGCCGCGGGCGAGCCGAAAAAATGCGAAAAAAATTGGGTCGAACAATCAGCCGTGGTCACCATCGCACCACCGGCGATTGGATGCACTTGGCTGGAACCAGAGAAAACAGGCAAATGTCGCAAACGGAGGAAATGCACGGATTCGCTTTTTTGTACCGCCGCTATTGGATTTGCTCCAGGTTTGGCTGTTTCAACCCTCGTTTCCCGGCCCTTGGCCCGATTGATTCTGGAGTGCCAGAGCCTGGGCTTGACGGATGGCGTCCTGCATGCCTGCGATAAAGCGAAAAAGAAAGGGTCCCACAAAATGTTGGGCTGGGACTGTGTGCACACCCGATTCCGCCAGGCGAAAACCAATGCACCCAGTAGGGCCCCTGTGGTCAGACCACCTATTGTGTGGATGTACTGATGGCTTATCGCATAAATCTGGGGATTTCAGCCGTTGGGCAAACCAATGGACATCAGTTCATTCTTGACTCTTTTTCGCAATAACCTTTTGGGCGTTACCGAAAAACATGAAGCGAATATTGGGCGCCTATCACGTGCGCAGGCACGTGAGCGTACCTAACGGTGGTAGCGCAAAATGTTGCTACCGCCCTCCTTTCGCCCAGCTGTATCCAGTCTGGCTGCTGCATTTGCCGCCAGATAGTAGGGCTTACTCTTTTCGGGAAATGCAAAAATTACGCATCTGAAAATTGGAATGCACAGGTCTAATCCACCCCACACTGCTGATCACGCGCGGCTTGATCGAACATCCATCCTGCGGCAGTTGCTGTTCAGCAACGGGAAGATGGTTTTGTGCCTCCTCTTTTCTTTCTCCTATTTTCTTTCCTTTTTTCTTTGTTCTTCTAAATTGCCTCCGGTCTCTCACCCTGAGCACGTGCCTTACCCCTTTCGGGCACCGCCATTTAACCGTGGCGCGAGGTGCACCCGTGCCCCACAATCTTGTGCGTTCCCCGTCTCCCCCTGTTAGTATCCTCTCGTACTGCAGACAAGGAGGGTCACCAACAGGAGGCAGATGAACATGGTCGCATTGTTCAATCAAGCTCTAAACATTCTTTTCCGCAAACGACAGGATTTCCCGCCAATTGCCCATCCCGGTCCTGAATACTTCCCAAAAGCGTGCTTTTGTGTTAACCGCGCTCGTCATTCCTCATAATTTCGGAGTCCCACACATTACCTCTTCCATACCGCACCACTGGTCGTTTAGAGCGGCAAGTTTCTTTCCTGTCCCACCTTCCCACGCTCGCCCTTGGTTCACCTAGAAAAACTCTTCTTGTACACACCAACAAGGCCTTCTACCGATGTCACATAACCCGTCTTTTCTGCGGTCGCCGCAATCGCCGCTTCAGGGCCACCAACAACTCCACCCCCACCATGGGCAATCAGCGTCTAGAAAGCCCTCCATTGTAGAATTGTTGTCGTCTCCACCGCCTTTGCCTGCAGACCAAACCCAGGGTAGCATTGACGAGTTCAGCTTGTCAAGAAACACCTCAATTTCGTCCAGATCGCTGTCGATTTTGCAAAACCCTGCCTCCGACTGGAATGAAATTCCGTTGGCCGATTTGACCGAAGCGAACAAGCTCATTTCAATCGATAACACCTACTCTGTGCAGCAGGCATACGAGACGTTGGTCAGCCATGATTTGACCTCGGTGCCGGTGATATTGCCTGGTTCCGAGGAAAGAGCCAACTACTTGTCTTTCGACTACTCGGACTTGAACACGTTTCTCTTAATGATCATGGGACGCATTGAAGTCAATGATTTGTTTATCGACGAGATTGGTGCCGACAGTCCCGAGCCGTTGACTTTGGCCGAGAAAAAGGAGCGGTTGGCCGTGTTTGTGGCCAGAGCCAAAAAGGGCGAGGAAGTACCGGTTGATATGCTCGTGCGGTTGCAACCCAAGACTTCGTTCCTCCGCTTCAAAGAATCGGAAACATTGCTCAAGGCAGTGGAAGCATTTGGCAGTGGCGCTCACAGAGTGGCCATCATCAACGGCGCCGGCAAAATCTCCGGTATTCTCTCGCAAAGACGTACAATCAAGTTTTTCTGGGACAACGCCCGCAGGTTCTCGTCGCTTGAACCGCTCTTGAACTCATCGTTACAGGACTTGAATATCATCTCCCCCAACCCCATCACCATCCAGGGTGACTGTCCTCTCATTGAGGCGTTGGAAAAAATGTTCAACGAGCGCATGTCGTCGCTCGCGGTGATTGACCGCAACAAGTCCTTGGTGGGCAATATCTCTATCGTTGACGTGAAAAACGTGTCCTCCACCAAGAACTCGCACTTGTTGTTCAAGCCCGTCACCACGTTCATCTCCTATAACTTGTCGCAGAAGGGCATTGAGAAAGGCCAGGACCAGTTCCCTATTTTCCATGTTAATCCACAGACGTCTTTGGGGCGCGTGGTGGCCAAGTTGGTTGCCACGCAATCGCACCGTTTGTGGATTGTTGAAGCGAGAACATCTCACATCGGTGCCCCGGGTGCGACTGTCGAGACGGCTCTTGCAAGTGAAGCTCCCGCTGTCACCGCTGCACCTACCGCTATACAGCACGAGAGTGGCCGTCCAGGAAAGCTTATAGGTGTGGTTACCCTCACCGACATTCTTGGGTTGTTCGCACAAGGGAAGCTGGGAGTGAAGATCGACCCGCATTTTGCGAGAAACCAGAGACGCAGATCTTCTACTCTGACTACACGGTCGTCATTCGAGGCCACCGTCAACCCTATTCCTACTACTCCCAAGCAACCTCAGCCAAACCAGGAAATGTTCCGCAAGTCGTACCAGACGAGCAAGGACAATGTGTTCAGCAATGAATAGTATATATATCCAATGAAGATAGCCCCTCACTACTGCTGTAGGTGCAACTAGACAGTTTCCTACAATCACTTGGGACATTTAAAGCTCAAGCCGAATTTATGAGAAAAGATGAAGTAAAATCCCATTGAGAACCAAAAGGGCTTGAGGAGATTTAATTGAACCTATGTGTGAACTTTTTAGTATTAGCTATGTCGAGTTCACACGGGTTATAGAAGGGCACCTAAAAACCATTACCGTTGCTGTTTTGTTCTCTGCAGTCCTTTGGTGACGTCGAGCCCTAGTTGCTCCAACACCAACGGTGCATGCATCCTGTATGGTTGCCAGATTGTTAGATCTTCGATTCACGTGGCCAAAACACGCAGCGTACCGTAAGTCTTGGTCATGTCCTTGATGACCACAGAAAACGGTTTTAAGAGGAGCAAGAATCGATTTTGAGCAGCAACCGCAGATGTATGGTTGCCCCTACAAGTAAAGTCTGGCGACATTATGCAGGTTTACAGGTTGCCCAGCAACGACCGCAGACAATAATACGGCCGAGTTGACCAAATATATAAACAAGAAAGCGGCCACGAGCGAAGCGTTCCGGAAAATGAGAAAAGAGATTGGCCAAAATGAAAGCAGAAAATCTGCCACTGCAACATAGTTCAATACTGGGCCATGTCTCCACTACAGGGACAGCCTATTGATGTCATTACCCAGCCACTTTGGGACAATTACCGATGAGGTCAGCTACTGTAGAGAGAGAGGGAAACTATAGTATCATGCAGCACAGAAAGCGTAAATATGAGCACGGCCATCTAGGTGATGGGGTTACCCGACTGAAAAAAAAGGATTTTTTTTCTAGTGGACATTATATAAAAGTCGCACCCGCCGATCGAAAAGACCCCCCTTTTGAAAACTTTTTTTCTTAGTTTATCAATCATTCACAATGGGTAAGGAGAAGAACCACGTCAACGTCGTTGTTATCGGTCACGTCGATTCCGGTAAGTCTACT